>VXBX01000011.1:179590-246761 GCA_013400415.1 Scytalopus superciliaris
ATGTTTTTTTTTTTTTTTTTTTTCATGCAACTTTTGCTTTCAGGAAGGAAAAACTGAGGAACAGCAGGCCTAGCAGGTGGGAGGGAGGTTAGGGGCATTCCAGCCAGTTTGGTGCAGCATTACCTCAGTTTCTCAAAAGCAGCTGTCACGGGTGGGTCCTTGTGGGGCTGCTCACGCTCCGTCCGCTTGATTTTACAGTTCTCATCCCGCAGCGATTTCGAACTGGATTTATGACGGTAGAGTTTTTTATGGGTAGGTCCATTATTGCCTAAAGTGCTCAGGTTACTATAGTTTTTATCAAAAAAGGGAGCGTGAATGTCCGTGGTGAACCCGGTCGAGCAGTTGGGGCGGCCGGGGTCACAGGTTGCTGCTTTGCTGTTTTTGCTTGAGCCCTTGTTGTTTGACTTGTGGTTCTTCGCCGCCCCCGGCGAGCCACCATTCGCCTTCTTCTTTGACTCCTGGGACGTCCCTGCCAAAATTTTAAGGGTTTTCAGTTTCAGGCTGTTGGACTCCGGTGACCGGAATATGTCTGGCACGCTGTTGTGGCCAACAGGCCCCCACAAGGGCTCGATGGAGGCCATCATAAACCTCTGGACATCGGCCATTCCCGACGCGATGTTGGACAGGATGTTGGAAGGCTCCTCAAACTCCCTCTGGTCGTCGTCCAGGAGGCTGGTGGCGTTGCCCAGGCTGGGTTCTGACCAGCCCGTGCCCCCCTCTTTTCCCAGCGCCCACTCTCCGGAGAGCCCGTTGTGCTTGCCCAGCTTCACCCCGGCCGGGCCACAGTGCGGGGTGCCCTCGGCCAGGCCCTTGGTGGCCGTGGCCACCGCGCTCAGCTGAGTCACTGCCCTGCCACCGACGGCCGGAGCCTTCTCACCATTGACTCCCACCATGTTTTTCCCTTTCCTGGTGGATTTGGGTGCCTGCCTGGAGTTTTTCCCTTGAGGCTTATCAGTTCCTTTGTTGGTTTTGGGTGATTTTTTCCGGGTGGCTTTCTGGGAAGAGCTTTGGTTTGTACCCACATTCTTGTTGGATGAACTTTTCCTCTTCGATTTTGACACTTTGCTATTGGTGCTAATTTGACCAGATGGCTCATTAAATGTTGACAAGCATGGACTCTTTTCGAGAAGGCTGACAGAATCTTCATCGTTGAACATATGGAACTGGAACTGGTGATTATTTAAAGCAAACCCATTATCTGCCTGATCCTCAGTCTGCAGGACCCCACAGTTCCACTTGACCTTCTCGGAGCTGTTGAGGGCAGCCTGGGGGCTCTCCTGAAAGCCCTTCAGGGTGCCCAGAGGCTTGGCATCGGAGCCAGCTATCTGTGGGGACAGGTTGGGAGTGTCCGGAGGGGACATCTCTGAAAGCGACGACTGGCGGAACCTATCAGGTGTGAAGTTGGAAATGTCTAAAAGGTCCGTGGACTCCTTCAAAGGGGTGATTTCATCTATGCTCTGCTGGATCACTAACTTGGGACTGCAGTGGGCCAAGAAATCATCATTAATATCATCCTCACCGTCCTTTTCACAAGACTTTAAACTTAAAGAACTGTAATTACTAGAACTAACTGACAATGAACCCACTGAATCAAAACTAATGAGCCTGCCATCATCTGTACTTAGTGTACCTCGTTGGAAATGAAAGCGTCCCTCTCCATTATTAAAATGACATGACTGATAAGAATCATCAGACTGCACTTGTTGGCTATCCGGCATGTAATTTTTTTGGTATAGCAATTTGCCGCTATTCAGATTGACTTGAGTGTATCCAGAGGTGGGGAGCCCGTCTGTGCCTGGGGCGCCGCCGCCGCCGAACTCTCCCGGCAGCCCGGCCGCCTCCGGCATGTCGCCGGGGAAGTCCTGGCGGTCACTGCTGGCCTTGCTGGCCGGCCACATGCTGCCAAAACTGCTCTGCTCCATGTCCAAGTGGCCGGGCGACTGCTGCAGCTCCGACTCGGAGGGTGGGGAGAGCACGCAGCTCTGCGCCGGCTGCAGGGCCGGGAAGGGCTTCTCTGCCGGGACGATGCTGGGGAGCGGGTGCTGCTGCTGCTGCTGCTCCGAGGGGTGCTGGGCGAAGTACGGGATGCCGGTGTTGCTCGACAAGTCTGAAGCATCTAACAACGTCTGCAGATACCCTCCGGGGATCAGGGGTACATTGGTGGTGATATTAGCAGATGGCAGAGGCTTGTCTGAAGAGGAGGTGGATGGTAGGAAAGGAGAATTTTTAGCAACCTTATCCTCGTGGCACTCCGGGAGATGGGAGCTGTCTGAAGCACAGGGACTGTTTTCGTCCTTCAGACGCGCTGCAGAGTCCTGGTTTTCCAGTGCTGGGGAGTCCTCCACCGTACTGGTGGCAGCTTTGATCTTCTTGCACTTCAACCTGGCTTCACTTTTGAATTTGATCCTGCGGAGCACTTTCCTCTCCGTCCCCTTGTGCTCCCGTTCCTGCGCTTTGCATTTCACGGCGGCGATGCCCGCAATGTCGTGGACATGTAATCCGTTGGCACAGCTGGGGGTGGCGATGGCCAACGCCGGCAGCCCTTTCAGGCCCACGTCCTCCTTACTGCTGCAAGGCTGCTTGTGATCAGAGGAGCAAGAGCCCAGCTTGTTCACTGATTGCTCGATGGCTTTAATTCTTTGAATCCGGTGCCTGTTTGCTAGCTTGCATTTTCGCTTCCGTGGGTGAGGGAGGAACGAAGCATCTGAGCCGTTAAGATAGAAATTCTGCTTGTGGTAGAGAGATGATCTGAGCAAATCCAGCCGGCTCTGCTGCCTCTCCTGCCAGAAGCCCTTCAGTGGGGCCAGCTTCTTGTATTTGCTGAGCAGCTCCTCGTTCAGAGTAACAGTTGTCTCGTTGGCATCCACTTTACTGAGCTTCACCAGCATATGCTTCTCCCCTTTAAACCTGTTAATGATGATGTACTTGATGATCACGGGGGGCTCCTTGCGAGAGACTTTTCGCCGTTTCTTGGGGCACCACTCATCATCATCCTCCTCCTTGGGCCCATCCGGGAGCCACTCTTTCTTGTCCAGGATCTTCTCGTTCTCGATGGAGTCCACATCATACAGATAGTCGTCGCTGTATCGCACTTTCCTCTTGGCCCGCAACCCGTAGTTCTGCTGGATGAAGGAGCCGGAGTGGTCCCGGGCCAGGTACCGGCCGCAGTCCTTGATGTCCCGCAGCACGTCGTAGGAGGACTCTGTGCAGGTGCTGTCATCGCTGAACTCCCCAGAGTCCTCCGTGGAGTTCACCGAGTCCAAGAAGTGGCTCCTCTTGGAGCCCATGTACTGCACCATCTCTGTGCTGTTGCAAGATTTATTTAAGGCAGCTTTCTCCTCCTCCTCGCCGTCCTCTTCCTCACCATCCTCCTCCTCCTCCCCCCAGATGATGCCTTCCTCAGATTTGAATTGAGAAGGGTCGGTGGCACCGCTGGGCCCCCTTTTCAGGGTGCTCCTGCTGTCCCTTTTGGTGCAGTTGCTGAACACGCTGGGGAAGAAGTTGAACTGGGCGTCCTCTTGTAGGGTGGTGGTCTTCTCCCGCACATTGTCCTGGAAAGATTCGTATCTAATCTTTAGGGAGCAGACATCACTTCCCAAGGTGGAATCATCATCATCGAACATGTAATTATCCACGTCTTCCTCAGAAAACAGATTTACAGAAAGCTCATTTTTGGAGCAGAGGTCAAGCAGCTCAATTTTACTTTCACTAATGAAAGATTCAAAATAGCCCCATTCCTGGTTGGGATTTGTTAGTAAAGGTTCCTCACCATTGCATTTGTCTAATAGTAATCCCTCGTAATAATTTTTCTGAGTGGGGTCCTCTGAATCACTGTCAGATTTCTCTGCATCTCTTTTGTCCGCTGCCCTTGATTTATGCATAGGGAAGCTTAAAAGCTGGTCTGAAAGCAGTTGATCCCCATATCTCATGGTTTCTCCTGTGCTCATGCAGTGAATCCCTATATCAGAGACCGAACAGGTGTCATAATCCCTATTTATATCCCCCACTTTCAAGCTTATTCCCGGCTCCGCATCAATGCCGTCCTTGGATTCAATAAAGCAGCCCAGACAGGTCCGGCTCGGCTGCATCAGGCAGTCCCCCGTCAGCGCCGACATTCCTCCGGGCTCCATCATGCTGAAAGGAGCCTTCTCGCAGTCGCCCGGCAGCGACCAGGAGCTCATGCCCTTGGTCACGCAGGACGTGAGGGAGATGGCGTGGGCGGAGGAGTCATCCGAGGCGTGCTCGGGGACATCCGTGAGCCGCAGCGGCGACGGGGGGCTCAGCAGGCAGGGCTTCTTGGCCGGCGGGGCGCGGTGGCACGCGTGGCTGTCCCTCGGAGCGGCGGTCAAGGCTGGGAATGGCACGGCGGCCTCAGCGCTGCAAGGCCTCTCGTCACCGTCCAGGGCGTGCGGCTCTGGGGGCGACACGGAACAGGGAGGGAGGGGAGGAAGAAAAACANACTTTTCCCAGCTGCTCCTCTGGGAAGCGGCACATGTGCTGCAGTCCCTCCCTCCTGGATCCAATTAACGTGGTGATGTGCCTGGAAGGGAGAGGTAAGAGCTGGAAGAGTATGTTTGAAAAACCCAACCCATCCGTTCCTCCCTCCTCATATTCATACCGTTACCTGGATACTGCCTCTCAAACCTGACAAGGTCATTAAAAAACAAAACAAGCCTAATAAAAATGTTCCCATTAACACTGAAAAAATTAACAGAAAAATAAGACTCTTAAAAGAAATAAAGCAACCCCCCCGGCAGTGCCTGAGCTTACACACACCTTAGCTGCATTTTGGCTCCAGAGGCAGAAAGTTAGAGCTGACTTTAAAAACCCAGCAGTCTTTTTGTCACTGTCCATGCCAAGGGAAGGCAGAAGATAACACAGAGTTTAAAGCAATTATTGTTAGAATTATTGTGGGTTTTGCCATTCTTCCCCAGTCTCTAAAAATGCCTTTCTACTAATGTAAGGATTTTTTTAACCTAAGGATTTTTTAGTTTTACCTCATCGTGCTCTTTTATGGCAGAATAAAGTTACGAATGTACTTTTATCTGACTTCTGGCTCAACGGACGATATGACCCTTGAAATTTAAATACGACGTCTTTTCATCCACAAACATGCTCTGATATCTCTGTATTAAAAAAATATATTCCAATGAGTGCATTCATCCCAGCCGGAGCCCGTCGCCGACTCGGAGCCCGGGGCTTTTGTCAGGGCTCATGTCTTTCCTTTCTGGTGGCTCCACTGAAGGCAGAGAGGGGAGAATGGGAGCAACGAGGCTTTCCAAGGGGGCACAGATGCTTTAAACCACAACCAGGGCACCAGGACGTGGCATTCAGTGGGGCACCCGAAGGGATTTGGCTGCTGTGACCCTCCACAAGTCCTTTTATTCCAAACTGAAGGGAAAGCAAGAAAGGTTTCTCCTGAACCTTTGACAGTCTGGCAAGAGGAGGTTTGTGTAGGCACATGCACCATGGGCGTGATGCAAAACCAGCAGAGACAGGGGGGGCACGATGGAAAGGAACAGGATGCCAAGGAAGGAGTGGGATTCCTGCCTGTGCCAAGTGTAAAAGTTAGAGGAGGTTCAGAAACCCCCTGATCTCACCCCAAAAGCAGTTTTGGGCTATGGGGGCCTTTTGGATGGAGCCACCAGTGGAGCCTGAACAAAGTACAAGCTGCAGCTGGAACCACGAAGTGCTCCAAGGACTTTGAACCACCTTCCAGAGACTCCATAAATCCAACCACTGCAGTGCCTGTGAGCATCTTCGACATGCATGAGTTGGAAAAGACCAGACTGGCTTGCTTGAAAAGGGTTAAAAAAAAAAAAAAAAAGCTGATTTTTGAGTCCCTCCCACCAGTTTTCAGATGAGAAATGCAGAGGTGGTATCTTTTTCCTTAAGCACCAAAACAAATTAACCAGTGCAGTTCCACTTCAAAAGTAAAATAAAATAAAAATCAGCTTGGAGCTGACAGGAAGCATGGAAAATCTGAGGATAAAAGAAGAATGTCTGTGAGTGCTGTAAGACTCAAAGAAGGGGGAGGCAGAAAACTGAAATTCAGTCTGGAATGCTGCAGTCAATAGGCAGAGCTGCCATTATAGAAAATAAACTGTCTCTGGGCGTTTCTTTAGGTTTGTACTTGAGTGAGTGAACTTCACTCTTGTGAAATACAAGTGCCAAAACTCGATTTTCTAGGGCTCTGTATTGGCCTAAAATCAGGCAAGTGTTCAACTGATGCTCCAAAAGAGTACAGTTCACACAGAGGAAGCTGGAAAGGCAGAAACACTCTTCCCAGTTTAACTCAACATCCACCCAAAAGCACATGGGCAAGGGGAGGTGCTGGCACCAGTGCTGGCTCACTGCTTTGGATTCAGCAGCAACTCCTACACACCAAGGTTTAAACTGAAAGTTTAAACTGACAGAGGGGAGGTTGAGATTTGATATTATGAGGAAATCCTTCCCTGTGAGGGTGGGCAGGCCCTGGCACAGGGTGGGCAGAGAAGCTGTGGCTGCCCCATCCCTGGGAGTGTCCAAGGGCAGGTTGGACAGGGCTTGGAGCAACTTGGGCTGGTGGGAGGTGTCCCTGCCTGTCACAGGAGGTGGCACTGGATAGTCTTCAAGGTGCCTTCCAACCTAAACCATTCTGTGATTCTAACTCTAATTAAAGCACTCTTTAAGCCCTGTTTAATTAAATAGCACGGCTGTGTTATCAGGTTCTAGAAATCACCCCTCCTTACTGAGCAGGGAAGCACTGATTTTATTGTCCATGGCATCAGACAAGGAGACCATAGCTACAAAACCCCCTTGCAGCTCCAGCAACTGTGGATTTACCATGTGCAGTCAGGAAGGAGACAGAAACCTCCCAAATGACACCACCAGCATGTGCTGTGGGGTCCCCCCCATGGGCACACCTGCATGTCAGGATTTGCTCCAGGTTTCTGGTAATGGACAAGAACAACATTTGTCTACAAGCCCCTTGTTTGAAGCTGGCACGAGGACCTGAACACACAAGGTGTCAGAGGACCAAGCCCTTGCTATTGAACAGGATCAAATTTATATATAAATATATCAAGATTTATAGGCCCATAGAAAACATAAAACACATGAACTTAAACATAAAACATGTTGGAGAATGAAAACATCAGGCTCTGCCTCCCCTCTGCACTTGCTGTGGCCAGTGACTACAGCCCAAATGACCTGAGAAACTGCTCAGAGCCACCTTTATTTCAATCAGGGTTTCAAACAGCTGTGCCCTCTTACTCCTAATTAGTTATTTTGAAAGTAAGTATGGAATCGATGGAATAGACACAAAGTTGGGCATTTTGGGCAGGATGTTAAAGGGGACTGACCCTTCCCCTCTGACATCAGTGGTGGCAGAAGAGACGTTATGGGAGCTCAGAAGTCCAACCCTCCCTTCCCATGGGTGCTAATTCTGGTTTGTTTCTTCAGCCCAACCTCACACTGTCCCCAGTTTGGAGGGACTAAGTGTCCTCCAGTCAAGTGTTGTTAATATTGGATAATAGGTTCATAACTGCGAAGAGAAGGAAAGGTTCCCAACAGACAGAGGGGCTACAGAGTCGTGGATGACCTTTTTTATCTAGGAAAGCAAACTAAAATCTCTAATTCAAACTGCATGTGCACATCAACATTTCCAGCCATGCCCATGCACAGACAAAAGCAGTGCTTGTTAAGACCTAGAAAGGTGTGGATTCATGGCAGGAGCAACACCTGTGCAGGAAACACCCATTTACTTCTCTGCTCCACATTGCAGAGATACCCACATAGTGCAAATATTAACCACACAAAAGGAATTAGGAAAATAAGTTGGCTTGCAAGTTGTCGCTGCTCCCTCATGTACTGTAATTAAGTTCCTTACCATTTTCTTTCACCCCATTAATCAGGATAGTTTCTTGGTCTTCTGAGGCACAATCCTGCTCTTGTTGGTCATCCATCAATTTAACCTCTTTCTGTTCACTCCATGCCCCACTGCATCTGGCCAACCTGCACATTTCCAGAAACACAACCACAGTCAGTACAATTCCCAGAACTGGCTCAAGGAACCATGAACAAAACCCAACAACAATAAAACACCCCCACAGCACCTCACACGCTGCCCCTACCCTTCTTAAGAAGACAAATCTGATTATTTACGCTCTTGAACTGTCACTTTTCCACTCCAAAAGCCAAGTCCAGTGTACTCCAGCAGGGTTAAAATGTTACGTGTCATCATTTCCTCCCCCAAATTCCTTCTCTAGAAGGTGGAGCAGTGCTTGGCACCTCTGCAGCTCCTTTCACATCACACAAACTGCTTTGCCGAGGCAGGTCAGCCACCTCCAGCCAGGCCAGCTCACCTTCCTCCCCATGGATGAGGGGAGAGATGAAGAGGGGAGGACTCACCCCAGTTCATCAACAGCAGCTCTGCACTGGAGTTGGAAAACAAACATGAATACTCGAGTGACAACTGCTCGCCTTAGGCTCTCAGCTACTGCTCTCCCAAGTGCTGGCAGGTATGAAAAACTTCCAAAAAAAGCAGGTTTTGGGGAAAAAATATCTCTAGTGTCTTCATCATGAGAGCTCCATCCTCAGAAACCTCGTTCCCTGGGCCCCTACAGCTGCCTGCACTGTCCCCACTGGGGGAAGCTCCACCTCAAGTCATCAACCACCAGTCAAGGCTGACTGGACTTGATGGGACTTCACCAAAGCAACCAGATCAGAATCAAGCCCAGATTTTCCCCCTTTCTCCACTGAAGATCCCCCCACCCATTAAAAGCCTTCCTGTGGAGAGGGAGCAGGTGTGATGATGTGGCTGAACCCTGGGCACGGGTGGCACAGTGCCTCATCAGTGCTCTGACAGGCAGAATTTCACCTCTTTGACTACAAATTCAAGGCAAAATCAGTTTTATTTCCTTCTGGCAACTTGCACTCTATTTTTTCTCTCTCACAGAGCAGGTACTAGATTGGAGCATTGGTTTAGGTGTTTTTCTGGGGTGTTTTTAATTTGTCTTTTTTTTTTTTTTAAATCAACATTTGCCAATGTCTGCTGTTCCCACAGTACTCACTGCCCTGGGGTTCAGCAGCCAAACTTCATTCATATTCAGATTTGCAGTGGAGTCCTCTTAATTAACGTGAAATCTTTACAACCGCCTTAGTAAGTGAAACCTTCACTGAACTTAAAGATGTTGTGACACTGAGAGTAAGATAAGAATAACAAGCATCAGTAACTCCATTCCTTTGCATATTTAGAGGAATATTTAACTAACGCCGAGAGTTCTCCTTTGATGCAAATCCCATGTCAAAGCTCTCCGAGGCCGGGCGGTTTGCGGCTCTAAGACCCCTCTCCCTCCAGCATCCACACCCTCCCAGCACTCCCAGCTCCCACCAGGGCTGGGAAAAGCTGCAGCATCGCTGGGTGTTGGAATGGGAGTGACTGGAAAAGCCAGAGCCCGGATCAGAGTTATCCCTGTGCAGCTTGGAGGAGATTAATGTCAGAGGGTGAAAGCTGCTCTGCGTCTTCCAGTGACAGGCTGCAGCTCCGCGCCTCCTTGATAGTATCTCCTGCCTATTAAATGCGTCTTAATTAATAGAAGTATTAATAAATTAAGTTTTTAAAATATCTATTAATGAAAATATTAATAAAATATCTTAAGCCTCAGGAGAACCAGAGGGTTCTCAGGAGGCCGGAGACCACATGGGCCATTGTGGCTGATGGGGAGAGGGCTGGTTGCTGTCTGAGGTATCACAGAATGGTTTGGGGTGGAAAGGACCTTAAAGCCCATCCATCCCAACCCCTGCCATGGGCAGGGACACCTCCCACCAGCCCAGGTTGCTCCAAGCCCTGTCCAACCAGCCCCCTGGACACTCCCAGGGCTGGGGCAGCCACAGCATCTCTGCCCAACCTGTGCCAGGGTCTGGCCACCCTCCCAGAGAAGGATTCCTTCCCAATATCCCATTTATCCCTGCCCTCTGGCAGTGAGAAGCCTTTCCCCCTTGTTCTGTCACTCCAGGCCCTTGTCCAAAGTCCCTCTCCAGTTTCCCTGAAGCCCTGAAAGGCACTGGAAGGGGCGCTAAGGTGTCCCTGGAGTCATGCAAAGTAAAAGGGGAAAGGCCCTGCCATGAGAACAGCCTCAGTCCTAGAAAGGACTTGGGAGTACAATCATCATTTAAATATTATGGAGTTTTTCCTCCCTGTTCAATGTTTAACCCCCAGGGTGCAGGTTGAGGGGTAAGAATTGATCCAGGGTTGCTGTGGAAAGGTTCATCCTGCGAGTCAAGCCTCTGTTTATCAGCAGGATGAGCTGAGCCCTGCAGTTCTAAGCTCAGCAGCATCACCATCCCCTTTGCTGACCCGATTTTTGCTGGGTGTCCTGGTTTACAGTGATTTGGTGTAAAATGCCCCAGGTGGCCTGTTTTCACCCCAAAACATCCTCACAGCCGTGTTACCGTAATGGCCTGCCAGGGATAAAACACAGGACAGAAGCAGGAGCAATAATTCTCTAATATTGTAAATGTGTCACTTTCCAGCACACAAAACGTCTCCAGAGAGAAAACAACAGCACGACACAAAACACCGGCGAGCTCCCCAAGCAAGATCCCAAGTGCCTTAAAGAATAACGTGGTGCCTTCATATTCCTGCTGGGATTTCCAGCAGGGGAGGAAGGAGCAGGGTCCCACACGTGGGTTCTGTGCCTCTGCCAGCTCCCTTCCTGCTCTCTCAGTCCGTGGAGTCGGTGGTCTGACTGGTCTGCAAACAGGTCCATGAGGAAGTGACCACCTTTCCTTGGCTCTCACAGACACCCAGTGGCCAACCTTCATGGAGAGCAGAGCTCACCTGGGCACCAGACAGAGGGGGCAGGCAAGGCAGCCAAGCAAGCAGAGGCACAATAGAGTTTAGAGACCTTTATTCTCCCAGTATTCCTGGGTTTTGGGGTGTGTGTGCATAAGGGAGAGGGAAGTGCACAAGGAATGTTTCTGGTGGATGAGATCCAAAGGCTGGAGTAGACAATGAAGACACAGAAATGGAGGAACAAAGGGGATGTGCTTGTGGACAACTATTTTCCTCGACTCGGAGAGAAGAGCTGAGCTCCAGAAACGAGATGGAAAGAACTGAGAAGGGTCCAGACAGGCGATCTTCACATATGGTCAGAGAGAGATGAAGTGTGAATGAGACACAGTGTGAGTTTTCAAAGACCTGCTGAACAAGGGGACCTTTGGGAGCAGTGGGACCATGGCAGGTGAGATCCCAAGAGGGACAGGGAGAAACAGGAGCAACTGAGAAAGAAAAGCTGACAAAGGGGCTTGATGTGATGCAGAACAAGAACAGAAGGCTGGGGATAACAAAGAGGAGATGAACAGCTGGGTCCCAGGGAAGAAAAACTAAACCAGGAGGGCTCTGGGGGATAAAGGTGATGGGCAGAGAATACACTGCATAGCAGGAGAGCACAGAACACAGAGTCATCTGCAGACCGAACATAAAAGGGAGACAATACATATTTCAGACAGTGTCAGGCCACTGATGGGAGGCACGGCCAGGGTCACGCTGTTATGGAGAGCTGGCAGGAGCAAAATCAGTCGCCAGCCTGAAGTTTATGAACTTGACTGGAGCTGGAGTGGATGGAGGAAGAGGATGGCAGGAGGAAGACGATGGTCAAAGACGTGGAGTCAGATGAACTCCAGGTCTCTGGAGTGGGAGAAGGACAGGAGCACAGCAGGACTGGCTGTGCTCCAAGGACAGGCACAGCAAGTTCAGTCCTAGGGAAGAATTCAGAACGACTTTTGCTGATTGCACCACGTACTTCGGGGCATTGGTCTGCTAAGATCACAGCTGACATGACAGGGAAGTCACTGGCTAAGAAAGGAGATCAAAGGGAAGAAGTCACAGAAAGCAAGCAGTGAAGCTGAACAATAATCCAACAAATTTTAAGCACAAGATGGACAAATTAAGGGACAGAAGGACAGGATGCTGTTGCCTATGACAGCAATACCCAGGGCTTGGTGACCTGGAGAAATCCCTTTCAGCCTCATGACTCAAGTCAGACTGCAAGTGCCTCAAACAACCTGCAGCATCACAACTCATAAAATTCTCCATTCCTCATGATTCCTGTCAATTTTCCCACATCTGGTGCTGACGGAGCTGTGCAAAGGCTGACAGTGACCAGACTACGTGCACACATCTGGGAAAACACAAACACAACAACAAAATAGACCCTCTGCTGTGACCCTCCTGCTGCCTTTGAAGCAGGTGTCCTTCAGCCCGGGTGGCCAAGAAACCCAAAACATGTTTTTGTTCTGTTTTAAACCCCCACATGATCCTCAAGAAGTTTTATGGGTGTCAGTGTTGCTGGAGTGGAGGCAGATGGTGTTGGAGAGTGGAAGGCCCTTCTGCTCGCCACATACAGCAATATCCTGGTGGAACTTCCTTTCATCAGTTCCTTGGAATAAAACCAAATTATTTCCTGTTCTAGAAATTCATAGAATCAATAGATTCCAGAATGATTAGGGTTGGAAGGAACCTTGAAGATCATCTTATTCCAATCCTCTGCCATTGGATTTCCTATGCTCCCTACAGGAAATGAAATCAAGAGGTGCTGGTTGTTCACCTGTAACAGAGAAGGAAATACCCAAATTGCAAAGCTAAACCTCCTGGACACATTCCCACATTCACCTCCAGTTATGCAAATAACGGACCTTATGCCCACTTTTGGATTTAAGCATGTTCCTACTAACACTAATGTCACAAAGATGAGAGGGGAAATGCCACCAGTTTATACAACCACACAAATGCATAGCTGCTTGATGCCTGTCCTGCACAAAGGGAGCAACAAGTTTCTTTGCTTCTTTCCCAGCCAGAAAACACCCATTTCTCCCCAGCATTGGTGCAGCTTTTTTGAATGGATGTTCACAAAGTGTATGGGTCCATCACCCCTCTGGCAGAGGTGCCATGGGGAGAGAACACCTTCCTCAGCCTCCCCACCTCCCCACGTGCCAGCCCAAGGAGAAATTGTGCCAAGGGACATGCTGGAGGGATTTCCTCCCCTGAGGGCTTCCTGCAGACTCTGCCTTGGGAAGCAGCAGTGGTTTGGCTCATGGCATTTCCAACAGAAGGAGCAATGGTCACAGTGATGCCCAGGATGCACTTACAGGGCATAAAGCAAGTGAGCTGGCTGTGACTGCCACACAATCCAGTGCTTGGCCACTTAAATCAATCTATCTATCTATCTATCTATCTATCTATCTATCTATCTATCTATCTATCTATCTATCTATCTATATCTATCTATCTATCTATCTATCCATCCATCCATCCACCCATCCATCCATCCATCTATAGACATACAGGTGTTTATCCACTGATAGCTGAACATCTCCTCGTTCATATTTCCTGGGCACCACCATTATACCACTGAAGCTCAATACTCTCCTCACAAGCAGAGAAGGGAAAAAAAAAAAAATCTACCAGGTAAAAATAACCAGCCCATGAGCCTGACTGAAAGCCCACCTCCACACGTGGGAATTCTCTGGGATGGATGGGATTATGCAGCAGCAACTCCTGCTCCGTAATTAAAGTCACGAGAGCGTTTCGGCTTCGAGCCGAATAAACAAAAGGTCACTCACGCCCAGACAAAACCCAACGTGCCAGCTCCTATTTACACATAGCTTTTACATCCTGAGTGTTGTAGAACATGAGGGGAGATGGAGAGGGAGTATCCAAAGTGAAGGAGAATCTTTTTATGGAGAAGTGGGGGAAGAAAGCGAAGGAGAAGCTGTGGCTTTTTTCCCTGCAGAATTGTGAATAAGCGCAGGTGTTCTATATATGCAGTTGTATCTTTCAAAAAAAGAGCTTTAGAGAAATTAATTACATGTCAGAGCCTCTGACAGGTCTTTTAAGAATTGTGATACTTTTGAATGAAAACATTATATACTTAAAAAGAAATACCATGTAAATGTCTCCGAGATATTTACAGTCAGTGGAGTAATAGTAGGAGAGAATTCAGCTCTCCCGTGGAACAGGCAGATGCTGAACACGCCGTGCTCCTCCTGACAACGTCTCCTGCCAGCACAGGACTTCAGGAACTCTGCTGCAGAAGCACAGGGCAGAGTTCAGGGCCAGGAATAGGCTGGGAACTGGCCCCAGGCTCTCCAAAAGGGCCTGAGCCACTTCCCTCTTCCCCAGGGGCTCCATCCCTGAGCACCCGGCTCCCCTCCACAGCCAAGACATCACACCACACACCTCTTGCTGTGCTGCAGTGGGTCCAGCTGGACCTCTGGAAAGGACAATAAACAGGTTTGGTTGGTTGGCTTTTTTCTTGGTTTCTTTCCCCTCCTTTTCTCTCTTTAGTCCTGACAAAACCCAGGACACAGGACAGAACTTCCCATGGAGAAAGTGGTGGGGCAGAACCAGAACCCACCACAGCAATGCCAGGCTGGGTGTTCACTGACCTCAATGGTGCTGTTTTCGTACCAGATTCTGAAATTTCCCAAGTCCTTTTATTCTAGGGATCCTTGTTTTTTCACTCTCATTTTATAACTGGAGGGTGAAGTGATAAACATTTTCCCCTGCCAGTAAATGCAGAGATATTTTACTACTAAGTCTCTAATGGCACCTCTCTGAATAAACCTCTGTTTCCATGAATTTACATTTCTATTTAGGCCAAGGGTCTCTGAATTTTGCCCAGCACCATGATAAGAAAATAATTCAGAGTACCTGAGGTTTCCAGAATGACAAGGTTGGAAAGGTGAAGTTCCTAAGGAAAAGTACATTGTGAAACCATCCTTCCACTCTGCCCATCATGAAGTGTTGGCCCATTCTATCAAAAACCTGTTGGACTTGAGGGTTCTGGTTTCAAAGCTATTTTCCCTAAGAAAATGTCACAAGGAAATCATATCTCCCAGCAGTTCCTCAGATTTTCCTATCAGTGATGGTAAGCACATGGGAGAAAAGGCCAAGTGAAGGAGAAATAGGAAAGGAAGGGTTTTGTGGGTCAGTCCCAGCAGTGAGACCTCAAAACCCTTCAGGAGGGTAAGATCTGCTTGAGCCAACATCAGCTGAGAACAGGTTCAGGTATAAATACGGATAAAAGCCTCCAATTAGGAATAAATCTGGGGGTGGGAAGCAAAGTTCATAGGAAAAAGAGTTTGCAGAGAAAATGGATAACACAAACCCATGAAAAGAAGAAACAGTTTCAGAACTCGTGTGTTCCCAGGAGGTGTAAAGGAGGGATGAGTTGTTAATATTCATGGCAAGCCTCCACTTTTCCTCAGCTGAAAGCAGATGCAACAATTACTGCAGAGCCCAAGCCCCAACTCCGCCAGACCCCCAGATATGACATTAAGAACATACTATTTAAAGCCAGCTCTGAAATAAATGACAGTTTCTGACCTTACTCTGGGAGGACATAAGGTGTGAGTGTTTCAAGACCTGTCACAAACAACTTTAAGGAAAAAGGAAGGAAGTGAACAAAATTACAGCCTTCCTGACAAAGCACACGTTAAATACCGAAGGAGCTTTATCTGCAAATGTATTCTCAGACATCAAGAGCAGCAGTGTATCATAAAGGGAAAAAGGTGGCAATTAAAATCCTGGAGAAGCTGAAACGCATGAGGGAACGCCTGAAATATGGAGTATTTCAGCATAATACTGTCCTGTGTTAGGAAGGGAGAGCTGCTGCCTCCAAAAGAGGAGAGAACCAAAATGCAAAGCAAGAAAGGGAAGAATCAGTGGAGAATGACGGGAGAGAGGGGGAACCTCACGGGGAAAAAACAGGTCCAAGTTCTCCCTGGGGAACAAGTCCGTGGAGAACAGGAAGACTGAGAAAACAGGAGGGAAAAGGACAGTCAGAGGTGGAAACCAAAGGACATTGGCCTTGGATGGGCACAGCCCCACACCCAGCAATGGCAATCGAGAGCCTGTTGGTGACTCAGGTAAGCAAGAAACAAATATCCCTTTTTACCAAACATGGGATGAATTTACACATGGGGTCGGGTGACTGTTCTCCTGGGAATTATAGGGGTGAGGAGACAGGAGGGTTTCAGTGAGTGCACCCCATTTTAAGGTTCAGAAGCATAAAGATAATTCCTGGCTCTCATGAGCAAGGGAGGGTGATTAAGAAGAGTTGCTGTGTTTCTTTTTGGTCATCCTCTCATATTTTATAGAAGTGGAAGGAAATGAAGCACTAATTAGTGTCACCAGCTGCACAGTTTTGAAAAGCACTGGCAAAGTGAGAGGGAGATTTCCATCTCCTGAAAGTGAGAAAGAACACAGACCTAAGTCTGTGTTTTGCTGTGATGGCCAAAAGTAAAAACATTTCTCATTAGCAGAATCTCAGAAACACAGGACAGTTTGGGGTGGAAGGGACACTAAAGTTCATCTCCTTCCACCCCCTGCCATGGGCAGGGACACCTCCCACCAGCCCAGGTTGCTCCAAGCCCCGTCCAACCTGCCCTTGGACACTCCCAGGGCTGGGGCAGCCACAGCTTCTCTGCCCAACCTGTGCCAGGGCCTGCCCACCCTCCCAGGGGAGAATTTCCTCCTAACACCTAATCTAAATCTCACCTCTGTCAGTTTAAAGCTGTTCCCTCTAGTCCTACCTGACTGTCTAAAAAACCTGCCTCCACCCTTTTCGAAGCTCCCTTTAAGTACAAAAGATGGCCAAAAGACAGCCCAAAATAATTGCTTTTTGCCTTTCCTCCTTAAAAGCAACTGTATGCCAAACATGACACTTTCACTCAGTTTCTGAATATAAAGTTAAGATAAATGTTAAGGCACAGATTCCTGAGAAAATTAGGCTGGAATGATGAAAAACTCCAACTCTCATAAATCTGCAGAGGTTGAAAATTCAGCACGATCCTGGGGTATTAACCTTACAAAAACACTTTGGAGGACTCTCCAAAGATAATTATACACCAGTCTGGTCTAAAATACCAAAAGCCATTAAAGAATAGTTGAGGATGGATATTTCCTGATGGGCAGAATTGCTTCATTTGAATGAACTGATTACCCAAGTTCTCTTTCCTCTGCAGTATTTACGGATCCGTTGACAAGGCAGTGTGGGAAAAGCTTAACAAACTCTTCCAATGAACCTCATCAGGAAATACGAGACCAAGGTCAAGTGCATTAAGATTACAGAAACTGATGAGGAAAGGGGATGTTTCACAGTCCCTCACACACTGGATATCACCAACTAACTCAGCTGAAAAGGGGTGTGTAAAATTTTGTTTGAAGACACGGATTAACACGGAGCCAGAACAGCAGAGATGGTTTTCACAGGGAGACACTGAAGAAAAGAGCCCTAAACTTTACCATTACCTGTTTTTTTGATGCCTTAAGGTTTCCTATCAGAACTATTCTCTCCTTTTCCCCATTAAAAAAAAGGTTTAAAAACAGAATACCGGGTTTAAAAAAAAAAGGTAAGAAAATAGGAATTTTTTTTTCTGTACAAATTTGTAATATATTAAAGTTCGGACTAAGGAGGATAATTAAGCTGGTGCCAGAGGAGGATGTGGAAGCTCATCAGGATATTTGCAGTAACCCTGGTGGGGTAAACATTTCTCTTTTCTAATATCTTCACATTAGAAATTTTATAGGAAAAAAGAAATCTTAACGAATCTCGTTCGCCTCTTATTAGCAATTAGGTGACATGGACTCAGGATAAAAAGTGTTAATTTCCAAAGTACACATAATTGTCATAAAAGCACAGACAGGAAACCAAACAACGGAGCACTTGGCTCAGGCACAGGAAGGAATGAAGCTGGAGCAAGGGCAGGAAGGGCTCGTTCCTCCTGTGATTTACACAAAGAACTGGTTCAGGGAGCTCTGCATGGGCAGTGCCTGCTCCTGGTGGGCCATGGGGGCTCCTGTGCCCACTGCCCAGATGTTCTGGCTGGAAGGTCCCATGGGAAAAGCCAGGAGGGCTCTGCCCAACCCGGCTGCTCCACTGGATGTTCACACACAGCGTGTTATTCCCTATGGAAAAGGGACAGCTCACGGGGAGAAGGATTTTTCCCCTTACTATGGGACACAGAGTGGTTTGGGTTGGAAGGGACTTTAAACCTCATCTAAACCACCCCCCTTGGCGTGGGCAGTAACATGCCACGTGCTAAATCTTGGGCCATCATTAACTTCAAGAAACTGAGGGAATCAGATTACCAGAAAAGAGACAATGGTGAGAGATCCCCCCCCAAAAGGGCAACATTCCACAGGGATGCAGAAGACAAAAATCCCTTAGCCATTACAACCAAGTTTTTAGCCAGATCTTTAGAACATTCCTGAA
Organism: Scytalopus superciliaris; assembly: GCA_013400415.1. NCBI lineage: Eukaryota > Metazoa > Chordata > Aves > Passeriformes > Rhinocryptidae > Scytalopus > Scytalopus superciliaris. The sequence goes on from VXBX01000011.1 coordinate 197,851, forward strand.
CATCTTGAAGTTTTACAAGGATTTTTCCTTTCTAGATACATAAAAATGGCTACACTGATAGCAGACAGTCCCTTCCATGCAATTTCCTTTTAAAACTTTCAACTTCATGCAATTCCTCCATATTCCTTGTGCTTGGAAAGGAAAGCCTGTGCTTTTGTCTGCAGAGTACAAAGCTGGGGTTGCTTTTGCTCATTTGCTTTTGCTTTTAAAACCTTTAATGACACAAACAGGTAGCAACTCCAATACATCAACATCATCATCATCATCCTCCTTCTTCCCAGAGACCTTCTCAGGGTAGTGACTCTACCAGGCAAGGCAAGTCTGAAAGTGACTTACACTTGGGGAAACCACGCAGTACCTGTTGATTTAGGCATATTTTCCTGTGCACTTTGCTACAGCTGGCACAGCTGGACCACAAATGTTCCAGGTAAAACAGCTTCCCAGTCTCAACCGTGATGTGCATCCGAAGGAGCGAATGCTTCTGACTAAAAAGGGTAGGTAGGAAAAGGAAATGATCAAAACACTTATCACATCAAGAAAAGAACTTATTAGGCCCGATAAGGAGTTGGAATTGATGACAATTATAAGATACCATCCATTTTTAGCTAATAATTCAGAAAATGGATGAATTATTTGAGGAATAATATGTGATCATTTATTTAAAGACTAACTGTATATGCTGAAGGAAGTGGAGCTGAGGGTGTAGGAACACTTTAACACTTACATCTCTGGATGGTTGTCCCTTTCCACTCAAATGCAGAGATTTAAAAGCACTGGGTTTAGTTTTAGGGTTACAGGGCACTGGTATAAAACTTCAAGCCATATTCCAAGGCTGTTTTATCCACAACCTACTTTTCCTCCACTTTCCTATTCATGTTTAATAACTCCACCAACATTTTGCCTTTGAGAGCCTGTTCTTTTATTTGAAATTCCCAAACAACCCCATTTCCTCTCCTCATGCTTTAGCAGTTCACCAGATTAGATGGAAGCATCAATTAAATCTAAAGCCACGGCTCTTAATTTCACTTGGAAAGATTTTGGGTTCCGCCAAACGCCGGAGGCGATTTCTGAAGGCAAAATCCCGCATTAAGAGAGATTGCAGCTCCTAAGATATCGGTCCAAATCTCCGTCCGTATCCAGGTAACAATCTGGAATGCTGATATTTAAGAGGAAAAATATCTGGACAGCTGCCCCAGCTCCCTGGGAAGCAATGTTTAGTTAAAGTCTTGGATATCACTGAAAGAAGATGTGGGGATGTCACACTGTGGCTGAAGCATTTTTTCAAGTGCTGAATTATTCACCCGTGAATCTCAGATGTGAAATCCAAATGCTCCGGTCCTGCCCCGGCTTTAGACAATGGCTAATTCCTTTCTGTGCCACTGCAGGGTCTCTTCATCAGCTTTCTTTCATCTATAATCACAGCCAGGTCATGGATTATTAGTCATATTCAGTGCAGAATTCAAGCCCTGCTACGCCAATCAGCCAGCCCGGGACTCCCGAAACGCTCCCCCTGCAGTAACACCACAGTGGCAGCGGATCTGGCGTGGCTTCCCATGGGCACAGAGAGGGACAAATCGCAGCAGCCACTTGCCCAAGGTGAGAGGGACAAAGTGCTGAGCTGGGAAAGGACATGGAACAACCCAGAACATCCCACCAGTGCTGCTGGGCATGTCACAGAACCATGGAATGGTTTGAGTTGGAGGGGACCTTAAAGTTCATCCAGTGCCACCCCCTGCCACGGGCAGGGACACCTTCCACTAGCCTGGGTTGCTCCAAGCCCCGTCCACCCTGCCCTTGGACACTCCCAGGGCTGGGGCAGCCACAGCTTTTCTGCCCAACCTGTGCCAGGGCCTGCCCACTCTCACAGCCAACAATCCGTTCCCAATATCCCATCTATCCCTGCCTTCTGGCAGTGGGAAGCCATTCCCCCTTGTCCTGTCCTTCCATCCCTTGTCCCAAGCCCCTCTCTGTCTCTCCTGGAGCCCCTTTGGGCTCTGCAAGGGGCTCTCAGGTCTCCCTGGAGCCTTCCCTTCTCCAGGTGAGCCCCCCCAGCTCTCCCAGCCTGGCTCCAGGGCTGGTATTTGCAGAGCTGTTCAGCACCAGAAAAGCAGCTCCATCACCACACAAGTCTGACACTTGAGTTAACTTTTCCATGCACAGTGCCCTTTCCTGGGATGTAAATTCTTTTTATTTAGGAATGGAAGCAAAAGGCATTCCACCAGCCCAGGTACAGCAAGTGCTGCTTCCCATCCCAAATGGCACAGCATCCCCACCGGGAGCTACTGGGGACACTGGGGACCCTTCATGATGTGGACCAGCCTTGGACTGTGCCTGTGTGACCACCCCAGCGATGCAGGTCCCACAGCCATCCCCCCTCCCCACCCCCTGCTAACCACAATCCACTATTTTCCTTTTTATTAATTTTTTTTTTAAACTAAGAGGAAATCAATGTGTTTCCCCTCCCCGTGAACAGAGGGGAAGGGAAAAAAATCATAAAGGCAGGCATTTATCAGGCTTTGCTGGAGGTGTTACTTTGCATATCAAGCTGTGTGGCTGCAATTGTTTCATTAGGACCTCAGAAATGTTTGTAACGTTTAATGAGTCCTGGAGAACAGAAGGAAAAAGTACCATGGAGCAAAGATAAATAGGTAAACATCCTCTGCCTGGCATTAGTTAATACATTACAGCTTTGCTCACTTAGGGCAGCTGTGAAATCAATTCTTCAGTAAAAATACAAACTCTGTACCCAAATCTGTGCTCATGTAGGGACGACAGAACAGGGTGGGAAAGCTCGGCTTGGCTGGATGCTCCAGGCCTGCTGGTTTGTCTCCACCTAATGCCAAAGCCTGCTAAGTGCTTTGTTTTTCACGAAATAAGATTTTTGTAATTTTTTCCTCAAAAGTAAACAATCTGGCTTGTTTAAAACTTTCTCAGAAGACAGCAGAGATGTGTTCCAGCCTCTCAAGGACACTTCATTATCAGTGCCAAAGTATTCCAGCTAAATTGGGAGCAGTGATGAAACTGCTAAGAAAAAATAAAACCAAACAAAAACCTCCAACTTCTCTTTTGTAAAGCCACAAAACCATTTTAAACTGGTTCAAATCCCATCTTATATCTGGATAAACTTCTGAGCCTCACACCATAAAGAGTAAGACTGTGGCAAAGTCAAAACCCCACCGAAACCCACCTATTAAATGCCAACCGGAGGAAGAATTCATGGTTTCATACTGATTTCCGTGGAAAACCAAGGCCAGATCCTGGATAACTCATCATCTGTGACAGAAATGAACCTGTTGGAACTTCCTGCAGATCCTGGCATGGCTGAGAAGAGGGTTTGCTCTTCAAAGCCAAGCAGTCACGACGTGCAGTCCCGTAAGGCAAACTCCGCCCAGCAATCACACGGTACAGCCAGTACCACCAGGAGCATCACCTCGGATAAAACAGGCTCAGAGCAGGAATCCAGCTCTTCTTGAGGAGCGTGAGGATACCTGCTGTGCCTGCAGGGACACAGCCAACCTCTGCACACACTGCATTTTGCAAAAGTGACACGCAGGCTGCACCTCGAGCCTTCCCTCTGGGGTGGGCTTTGCTCATGTCCTGTCTGTCACCCACCCATGTCACCCTGACCCTCAAACACACGCAAAGATTTAAGGGAGGGCCACCCTCTGGCTAAAAGGCTGCCCAAGGGGCAGCACATCCCAGTTTCCATGAGAAGGATGCACATGATGGATAGGCAGCCGGTGCTCCCCAACCCAAAATCTCTGATCCCCTAAGAGAGCACTGGCTGATGTTCTTCAGAGAGCTCTGCACACAGCGAAGAAAGGGGGAATACAAAGGAAAATGGAGCCCACGGGCTCTGGCTTGGCAGTGGGAACATCAGGAGGGAGGAACAGTGTCATCCATGTGGCTGCATGGTGCCATCTGTACCCTCGCAGCTCCGGCAGCCGCGGCCAACGCTATTGGCCTGAGCTGGACAAAATCCAGCTAATTCCACCCTCAAAGTCAGTGCTAGTGCATGACCAGGGTGCACATTTATTATCTCAAGGAGGAGAAAGTGGCTTCTCTTTTAAACCTTACCTCTAAACCTCCTAAAGCCAGGCCTACTGCTGGGATAAAAGGAGGTGGGAAGGATGTGACCTTCACATCCCGTGGCAGCTCAAGGAGACAAAGCCAACTTCAAGGGATTTAACAAAATCCCTGCACCACCTTATTCCCTTTTAGCCTTAACAATCTTATTGGCTACTCTGCAATTAAAAGGGGTGTAAGGCAGGAGCTTGGGGATCCCACACACCACAGAGGCACCCAGAATCCTGCTCAGACTTTAGGAACCATTCCGTGCTTTTTTGGGCAGCAGCCGCCGATTCCGCAGCAGCTTCCATCTATTTTGAGGTCAAATTGATTGGCAATTTTGAAGAACGCGCTGCAAATTGCTCTGCTAATCACAGCAACTCCAGCCATGGAACTGCATTAGAATAACATCAGTGCTGAGACAGAAAACCGGGAGCCGCCAGGGAATGCTGAGTGGGGCTGCCTGCTCTGGAGCCTTCATCTTGCCTGCCTGGGAACCTGCAGCCTCCCTGTTTTTGATGCCCTTTGCAGTGATGTGGAATTTTAGAGGAGTGGGTGGTTTTGTGGTGGGCATGGCCTTTCCCAGGCTGCAGGCGCCTGCCCCCACTCAGCACACACCGCTCCCACTGCTGGATCTTTACCATGTGAGTGCCAACACTACTTGGAAAAGGAGACTCATCCAGCTGAAAAATAAGGTCTCTCTCCAAGGAAACACTGTCAGACACAAAATAAGAAGATTTAAACTTCCTGTTATGCCAAGTTGCCTCTAAATCCTTTTACTGGAGACAGAGAGAGATGGGGCTTTGCAACAAGAGGGGGGCGGGTCTGCCCCGAGTATGTGGGTGCTACTGTCTGACCTCAAACCCTGGGCAGCTCTGCCTTCCCCCAGCTCTGAACTGGCAGAGCCTTGGGAAGTGTCATCTCTGTTTCCCAAGAGCCTGCAAGGAGACACCGTGTCTCCATCCCCTGTCCTGACCAGAGACATCTCCCTCCCTTCGGCACTGCCAGGTGAAATCCCAGCGGAGTCTGGAGAACTTGGGCACCAAGTCCCACTCCAAGGTAAGAAATCTCCCATCTTAGAGACACGATCACATTGTGAAGTGTGCTTGGAAAAGTGTGTTGTCTTATTTTCCAACTCATCAGTTCAGATTTACAACAAAATGAAATAAAAAGTTTCAGTAGGATAAAATAAAAATCATCCCTCAGACTCCAAGCAGGGACATGCACCCAGGGCTGGTCCTGGTCACTGCCATGGGTCAACCAAGCCGTGGTTACCTGGATTCAGTGTGTGGGGAAAAGGGGCAGGACCCTGCCTGGGGAGGGGTCATGCTGCATCCAGGCTGTCCATGTGGGACAGGCACCAGCAAGCACAGAGGAACCAGGAGATAAGGATTAAAAACCTTCCAGCAGAAGATACACCAGAGGGTGTTCCAATTACTGACTGTCCTAAACAACAGGTATGGAGGGAAGGTGGATATGGAAGGATAAACCACCCAGGTGAATATGGAAGGACAAACCACCCAGTTTCCCCTCCCATGCATTTCCTTTAAACTGGTGAAATATCCTCCACAATGGACGAAATCAAAGTCCATCGCCGAGTTCAAGAACACGTTTAATGCAGATCTATTCAGTTCAAGGAGTGACTGCACAATGGAGAGCTTTCCCTTCACAAATTATTCCAAACCACACGCTTCCTTTTCATTGTTCATCTCAACATTTAAAAAACACGGTGTATTTGTAATGAAGAAATGTGTTGTATAAACCAGCTTGCGTGAAAAAGTAGATATCACAAAGACTTGCCACAGTACAGGGACAAGGACCACTTGTTGATAAATTACTTTCACTCAGAGAGTGGAAAGACATATTCCTACACACCATAAGTGGTGCTATTGTTGAGCAATTTGATGGAAGTCCAGTAAAACACGTTGTGCAGGTTTTATTTAAGCTAATTTAAATAAAATTAAGAGACAGGGATGGTGTCCAGGGACAAAGTAGAGCCCTGTTCATCTGTGCACCAAAGTGTACCTTTTGAGTTAAGGAATATCTCTGTTGAATCACTCACTTTGGCTGCCCTTATCTCTTCACAACTTACCTTTACAAACAAGGACCTGAGCAGCTCCTTGGAACAGGGGTTTTATGTCACACAAGGAGCAGGTGGCAGGAGCCACAGCACAAAGTGTCACTGTAGTTCTGCAATGCCACCAAGGTCCTGTGCAACACCAGAAAGCTGCAAGGAGAGCAGCCTCTGCCTGAAGTTCAGGACCACACATCCCAGTGTCAGAATCACAGAACCACTGAGCTTGGAAGAGACCTCTGAGACCATCAAGTCCAGCCTGAGACCAACTCCACCTTGTCACCCAGCCCAGAGCACTGAGTGCCACGACCAGTCGCTCCCTGAACACCTCCAGGGACTCCACCACCAATGTGGGCAGCCCACTCCAGTATCCAGTCATCCTTTTTGTGAATAATTTCTTCTTAATGTCCAACCTAATGCTCCTCTGGCACAGTTCAAGGAACAGGAAGTCTTGTGGAAGGAGAGAAGACTGAGAGGGAATTTCATCAATGTGTGTAAATATTTCTAAGGCAGGTGCCAAGAGGATGGTGCCAGACTCCTTTCGGTGGTGCCCAGTGACAGGACGAGGAGCAATGGCCACACATTAAAACACAACAAGTTTCACATCAAATGAGAAAGAACTTCTTTATGTTGAGGGTGGCAGAGCCTGGNTCAAATAAGAAAGAACTTCTTTATGTTGAGGGTGGCAGAGCCTGGACCAGCTGCCCAGGGAGGGGACAGAGTCTCCTCTCTGGAGACATTCAAACCCACCTGGACACATTCCTGTGTCACCTGCTCCGGGTGACCCTGCTTGGGGAGGAGTGTTGGACTGGCTCCAGACTGACTCCAGAGGTCCCTTCCAACCCTAAGGATTCTGTCACTCAGTGATCCTGTGAAAAGTGTCCCCCGCCTATGACAGGGGGTCGGAACGAGATGGTCTTTAAGGTCCCTTAGAAGCCAAAGCATTCCGTGATTCATGATTTGCTGACAGAAAGATTTGGTACCACCGTGAGAGCTGCAGACACATGCATAAAAGAGGAACTAACTCCAAAATCCCCACGACCAGGAAGCCAATGTGGGAAAGGAGCTGAAAGCCAAGATGCATTCAAACCACACAGGAAGCTTTTAAAACCAAAGACACGGGTAAAAAGTGCAGTGAGTAACTGCAGCCCTGAGGAGCCTGGGGTTTGCTCTTCCTGGGCCCCAGGGATCTGTGCCGAGGAAACGCCGCGTCCAGCCCAAAATGAGAAAGTTCATGCGGAAGATTCAGACTCCTGGAAATTAGTGCAGAGCTCCAGATCACAGAGATAACAGGCTGCCTAAAAATGACCTGGGATTTCATTAGGGCTGATAACGGTGGGAAAAAAATGCTCCCAAATGTGCATTACAAATTCAGTCTGTAGAAACTGTTTCAAAGGTATCTCGGTTAACGCAAATGATGTGCGGGCGTTTGATTTGCAGCAAATAAGTGACTCTGCCTCTGGGAGCAGGAGCAAGAGCTGGTGGGGATGAGGCTGCAGGGGAAACAGGGGCAGGCTGAGCCTCTGCCAAGGAGGATGGGGGGGGAACCAAAACCTTTCCCACGGCCCAGGATCTCTGTCGAACTCTACCTGCACAGTTGCGAAGAAGGAGTTGATCAAATCTCCTCTTTGCTGAAAAAATTGCAGTTACAGTACGGGAGCTTTGGGAACTCCAGCACTGAGGATGACCATGGTGGGGATGAAGAGTGATGGTGAGTGGGCAGAGGCGCTGGGCTTGTGCTGCCACAGCACCAGCTGATCTCATACAGCAGGTCACTGTCACTGCCGCTTTCTGCTGATGCCATGGAGATTATTTCCTGATTGCAGCACGGGAGAGGATCTCCCTCGCAGTCTAGCAGACACCGACACAGATTCATGGAATAATAAAATGGTTGGGAGGGTCCTTAAATCTCATCTTGTTCCAGTCCCCTGCCATGGGCAGGGACACCTCCCACTATCCCAGGTTGCTCCAAGCACCATCCAGCCTGGCCTTGGGCACTTCCAGGGATGGGGCAGCCACAGCTTCTCTGGGCAACCAGTGCCAGGGCCTGCCCACCCTCCCAGGGAACAATTCCTTCCCAATATCCCATCTAACCCTGCCCTCTGGTACTGGGAAGCCATTCCCTGTGTCCTGTCCCACCATGCCTTGTCCCAAGTCCCTCTCTGTCTCTCCTGGAGCCCCTTTAGGCACTGCAAGGGGCTCCAAGGTTTTCCTGGAGCCTTCTCTTCTCCAGGCCCAGCTCTTTCAACCCTTCCTCATAGCAGAGGTGCTCTATCCCTCTAATCGTTTTTGTGGCCTCCTCTGGACTCGCTCCAACAGGTCCATGTCCTTCCTGTGCTGGGCACTCCAGAGCTGGATGCAGTACTCCAGGTGGGGTCTCACATCAACCTCATGTCCTGGCAAGAAAGATGAGAACAAACTAGAGAGCAATGCATAAATTAAGTCTTAAACTCTCCCTCTGGCTGTGCCCGTGGCTCATTTAAGGAAAAGGCTTTAGCGCAGCGTCCTGAAGTCACTCAGAGGATTCCTGGATATTTACATGGCAAGGCGATGCCGTGAATGATGCTGCAGGCAGAGCCTGTTTTCTCATCCTGGCTCTTAAAAATGGGGATTGGCATGTGGAAGTATATTTAAAGCGCAGGGGACAGGCTGCTTTCCCAGCAGGACAAGGCCTGCAGCAACGTGAAGTGATGGCTTTTGGCTCGCCGCGCTGGAGAGGTTAATGGACAAGGAAGCGGTGGCGCGTCTCCCAGGCTGTTCCCTAACCCGACATGATACCCAGGCACGCGGAAAAGCTCCGAGCAGGAACTGATAAATGGGCTGTGGCGAGCGCAGGGCTGCAGAGCTGAGTCTCCACTCCCAGAAATGTGAGTTGTTTCAAAGAGAGCCAATTTAGCCTGGGCACGGCGAGGTGGAAGCTGTCACTGCCTAAATGAGAACAGGAGCTGTCAGCAGTGGCCAGCCCCTCACACACTCCTGGAGGCACATTCTGAGGGCTTGGACTGTGCTCTGAAAGGATTGTTTGCAAGTTCGTCGATACTTCAAAACATTGAGGGGCTGAAGTGTGGCCAGGCAGGGGGCTGAAGCACCAGGACCAGCTCAGGGAGCTGGGGGGGCTCAGCCTGGAGAAAAGGAGCCTCAGGGGGGACCTTCTCGCTCTGCAACTCCCTGACAGGAGGGGGGAGCAAGGGGGGTCAGGCTCTGCTCCCAGGTCAAGAAGAAATGGCTTCACCTTATGCCAGGGGAGGTTGCTATTAGGCATTAGGAAACATTTCTTCCTGAAAAGGGTTGTCAAGCACTGGAAGGGGCTGCCAGGGAGGTGGTGGAGTCACCATCCCTGGAGGTATACAAAAAATGTGTGGATGTGACACCTGGGGATGTGGTTTAGTAGTGGTGCTGGTTGATGGCTGGACTCAGTGACCTCAGAGGTATTTTCCAACCTTAACAACTCTGTGAAAAAAAGGCAGACCCAAGGAAGTAAGGGAGAAATTGAAAAGGACAGGTGAAGAGCTCCACGGCTCATGTCAGCTAAAGACACCTAAAAATCCAAGAATATTAAACACTTCTTGGTCTTTTTTCTTTAATAGAGAGGTTTGTATTGAGGAGATAACCTGTGAGAAGTTCCTCTTGTACCCAAAATAACCCACAGAACAGGTGCTGTGGCCACTGGGATAAGCGTGGGGGTGCAGGGGATGCTCCTGAGCCCCAGGGCTCATCCTACATGCAGGGGATGCTCCTGAGCCCCAGGGCTCATCCTACATCCCTGTCCAACTGCCTGGACAACAAATAACCAGGGTGGAGAGGAGGAGGGATTTCTTCAGCACCGCCTTTGGCAAAAAAGGCTCACAGTGGTGATTTTGGCCACTCACCCACCTTTCACGTCCACAGCAATGCTGCAAACCCAGCCAGTCTCCCACAGGAATCTGCTGTGCTGCCTTAGCCCACAGACAAGCAGGAAATTTCCATGTGCAGCCCTGTAAGATTTATTCCTGCTGGGATGAGTCCGGTTCTGTGCCTCAGTCTGCCAGGTGACAAACGTCCTTGGCTCCCATTTACCTCAAGATGTGCTGAGAGCCTTTCAGAAATTAAACCTCTTTATTCCAAGGTAAATGACGCATGTTTTGCTGTACAATCTCGGTGCCTATTATCCCCCGTGCCTGTCACTGAATGCAGGTGTCACAGATGGTGCAACTCCATCGTACTAGAGGGTTTTCATCCTCCTTTCTTGGAGCCAGGAATATTTTCTCTCAATAGCAATCAGATCTCTGGGTTGAATTGGCTCAGTCTTGTCGGGTCACTGCTGCAACTCCCTTGTCTACCAGCACAGATTTCTCCTACTGTCGCTTTTCCTGGCATGGATCTGCTAATATTTCATTAACAGATCCCTGATATCTGTTCCTTGGATAGCTTGGGGGGAAAAATGACAGCGTTACTCTCGCTCTTTGGATCTGACTGTGGGAGGGAGGTGAAGCGCCATGGGATTTATGCTCAGCTTAAAAGGATGCTATCAATTTGAAACTCAAAGTACTTGCATGGTTTTTTCACCTTGGTTAACAATCCAACAGCCCTGCAGAAGTGAAGGATTTTAAATGATCTAAATTTAGTGCCTCCAGCTCACCCAGTGTGATCAGCTCTCACTGTCTGGTGTCTTTCCAAACACTTGAGCTCCTGGAGTGGATGATGACCTGACAGTCTCAACTAAAACAAAAGTGTGTGTCTGACCCACCAGCAGCCTGCAAAGAAGTACTTGAAAATATGAACCAAGTATGACTTAGAAGCTCAAAAAAACCCCAGCACACACATTAAAAAAAATTGAAAAAAGAAATCAAGATTTATTTTTTTAAATTGCATTATTTAGGCCAGTCTTATTATTTCTGAGCATTTAAGGGTTCACCATGTTGCTTTTCTTTCACTGCTTATCCAGTCTGTCCATACGTTCCCTCAAGTCCACCCTTACTCATTCACAGTAATAAATGGCTCCTGTTCTGATTTACCTGCATGATGTCACCACTGCATTAGATGATGCTGATTTGATTGAAAATGTAAAGCTGCAAGACACTACATTGCTTCCCCCTTTTTATAGAGGTTTAAAGTAAGCAAAAAACCAGTGGCAAATGAAAACAGTATGCAAAGAGCAGCTGTGGTTGGAACCCATGCTCTGTCAAAGGTCCTCCTGCATACACGAGCATTTCCTCACAAGACAAGCTAAAGAAAAACTGAAGATGTACAGGAGATTTTTGACTTAAATATTCCACAGCCAGTTAGAATCTACTTTTTAAAAACACAGCTCTAAAATGGCTCAGTGGATGAAAACCATTTTTGGTTTTCTGTTATTTTTTATTCTTTTTTTTAAATTTGCATCTGGGCTGACAGCTTGAACACTGAGCCTGTGAGACAGAAATACCAACTCAATCTTACCAGTAGTGCTGCTACCAGTTGCTGTAATGATCTTAATCAAAGAGCATTGTGATAAAAAAGGGACTTTGGTCTGCCTCTGGAATATCCTGAGCAGCAGGGCCCACATCACATACAATAGGGGTGGAGAAGCAAAATTCCCTTCATGGTGAACCACAGAATCCCTGTATTGGGTTGGAAGGCACCTTAGAACTCATCCCATCCCACCCCCTGCCATGGGCAGGGACACCTCCCACTATCCCAGGTTGCTCCAACTCGGCCTTGGACACTTCCAGGGATGGGGCAGCCACAGCATCTCTGGGAAACCTGTGCCAGGGCCTGCCCACTCTCCCAGGGAAGAATTCCTTCCCAATATCCCATCTATCCCTGCCCTCTGGCAGTGGGAAGCCATTTCCCCTTGTCCTGTCCCTCCATCCCTTGTCCCAAGTCCCTATCTCTCCTGGAGCCCCTTTAGGCACTGCAAGGGGCTCCAAGGTTTTCCTGGAGCCTTCTCTTCTCCAGGCCCAGCTCTTTCAACCCTTCCTCATAGCAGAGGTGCTCTATCCCTCTAATCATTTTTGTGGCCTCCTCTGGACTCGCTCCAACAGGTCCATGTCCTTCCTGTGCTGGGCACTCCAGAGCTGGATGCAGTACTCCAGGTGGGGTCTCACATCAACCTCATGTCCTGGCAAGAAAGATGAGAACAAACTCCCTTTTCAGCTCTCTTGGAGCCCCTTTGGACACTGGAGAAGCTCTGAGGTCTCCCTGGAGCCTTCTCCAGGCTGAACACTCCCATCTCCTCCAGCCTGTCTCCTTAGGAGTGGGTATGTGTGCAGCAGGCTCAGTATCCTCAGAACTCCAGGCTATCCCAAAGCCTGTGGGAAGGAGGGAAGTGTTGCCTCTGGCTCCTTCCCCTCCTGCCTGCTGTTGGCAACGAAGGCTGCACCGGGCAAAGTGGGATGGTAAATGCCTATTAACAGGCACTGCCCTCCTGCTTTCCAAACCCACAGTGCCCTGGGATTCCCACCCCAGAGGCAGATGGACACGCAGAAGAGCACCAGCACTTCCACCAGGCAAGAACATCCCAGGCAGAAGCCACAGACCTCACCTAAATGGCCTTTCAGGAACCAAAGCAGCAACTCTCTGCTGGTGCTGATGGTGTTTCACAACCTTGTCTGGGTTCTAAAGAACAGCCCTCCACAACCATCTCCCCTTGTCAATCCCCACATCACCTCCCCTGCTGCCACCCGTGGTGCCCTCAGACCCTGGGCATGATCCAGCCCTGCAATGCCCCGGGCCACACAGGCACAATTTATCCCCACGGTGAAAATATTACAGTCTAATTTGTGGTGAAATGCAACAGGTGCTGTAACACAAACAGGGCAATGTGAGGAGGAGGAGGAGGAGGACAAGGAGGAGGAGGGGGAGAAGGAGAAAAAGGAGGAGGAGGAGAGTAACACCAACGGGAACAAATGCCTGGATAGACAAGCCATGCACAGGGAGATGCTCTATTTAAATACTGTGTCAGTCAGAAGTTAAGCAAACAAGGTGATGAAACCAACAACGCGCTCCTGCCTCCCACCAACTGTGAGAAAGCGCGGCAGAAATAGGTCGTGCAAGTTCAGATAATGAAAGCGTATTGTGAAATACTATTTATGCCACACACAACCCCACGTGGCTGTGGAGCTGCTGGATACACAGGCAGGCTGTGTCTGGGGGAATGCCAGGAGGAGGCTTTCCCTCTGCCAGGTGGGCTGTAGGGGAAGAGGTCTGCCCACAGACGGAATGCCATGCCTCCCGTGGGTCACACACGTGCCAATGCTGCCACAGGAAACAGATGAAACCTTACAACCTCCTGGGAATCTGCACCATCGAGAAACAGCAGGAGGAACACGGTTTTGAGGGCAGTCAAAGAGCCAGCAGTCCAGAATCCTGCACTGAACCAATGGAGAAGCCAGAGGGAGAATCACGAGATATTAAGGTTGGAAAAAGACCTCCAAGATCACCGAGTCCAACCTTTCCCTGAACACCACAATGCCCACTAAACAATATCAGGAAGTGCCATGTCCACTCATTTTCTGAACACCTCCACCACTTCCCCGGGCAGTCCCTTCCAATGCTTAACCATTCCTACAGTGATGAAATTTTTTACAGCATCCAACATGAACCTTTGCTTGGTGCAACCTGAGGTCATTCCTCCCCTCCTGTCCCTGTTCCCTGGGAGCAGAGCCCAATTCCCACCCAGCTCCCCCCTCCTGTCAGGGACTTACAGAGCCAGAAGGTCCCCCCTGAGCCTCCTTTTCTCCAAGCTGAGCCCCCCCAGCTCCCTCAGCCCCTCCTGCTGCTCCAGCCCCTTCCCAGTTCCGTTCCCATCTCTGGACATGCTCCAGTCCCTCCGCATCCTTCTCGTAATGAGGGAAGGAGCCATGGCCGACTCTCCCTCCGGGCAGAGGCACTTTGTCCTGGAAAAGCCTGGAACGACGGTGCTAATAATAACCAGCACCTCCAAGAGCCCCACTGTATTTATACCAGGAAAAACAAAGAGTGAGCATCTGTCACAGCCCTCGCCTGCCAAGATGCAGCATCCAAAGTGCTCCGTCGAGGCCAGACTGGCAGTGCTGGGCAATCATGGCCAGAGCTGCCAGGGGGGTGTGTGACCCACACACGTGTCACCAGCCTGGGCACGGCCCCTGTGTCCAGGCAGGTACAGAAAACCCAGGCTGGGTCTGTCTCATTATGCTCACATGGAACCAAAGCTGAAGTCAGCCCACTTACCCACCATGAGTCTGAAGCTGGTTTGGGAGGAGGGAACAACAACAACAAAAAGTTAAGGGCATCTTCAGAGGGAAATTTGAGACTTAAGCTCTTAATCCTTTTTCTTCTCCTTTCCTAGGCTAAATTCTCCATTTTTGTTACTAATAAATAGAAAACAGCAAGGGAAAGCTTTGTGGTACTTAATTTATTACATGACCAAGTCTTTTTTTCAAAGGTGAAACACTGAGTTACTGAATTTTTCCAAGTTAGTCAATTTAGGGAGTTCTTTCAGTCTAGTGTTTTTAATGCCTCATTGTACAAGTCAAGAGCTTTTCCTGCAGGATGCCATGGCAAAAGTACCCCCTGTGTCCAAATAGCACATCTCATTGCACACTGGCACCTCCTCTGCCAAAGGTGGAAGCACAGGGGATGATGAGTCCGTGATGCAGAGGTTGGGATCGCATGTCCCAGCTCCAGCTGCTTGGGCCTGTTTTTCCCAAATCATTTCTCACTGGGAAGAGCCAATGCACAGTGAAGCTGGCTCAGCTCCTGCTGGAGAAACCATGACAAAAAGCAGGAGAGATCACAGACACTCAGCTCAGGCCATGGCATCTCTATGCACAGATTAATTACTGTGGGTTGGGTCACAACAGCAATTCTGCAGCTCCTGTTGCAGGGAGAGGCAGAAACGTGTTCCATTGGCAGGGACAGACAGGCCTGAGAGGCTGCAGTAAATCCACCCTGGCTTTCCTCCCCACCAAGCCACAAACTCTCCATCATTTCCCAATTTTCAAACCAGACTGCTCCTGTCTTTATAGATGCCACACACACTCCATGTGCAAAGGATGCCAATATATAGGGTGATTTTCCTTCTGGGTGTTTTTACTAAAATAACTGTTGCAGTTTGCAGTATTACTGGAAATAAAACAACACTTCCATTTCACTCCAAAAACAGTGTCTTTGCAAGGCAGGAATTTTCCTACTCTTGCACCCTGCCTATTTATTGGGGGAGCAGAGCACAAATAGAGATAGGAATAAATGTTCACAAGGAAACACAAGTAGGTTTAGGTGCAACTTCAGCCTTAAGAAAAGCTTTGTTTAACACAGCTATGAGCAAAATAAATGTTTCATCTTTATTAGCTTCAATTAAAAGAGCTGTTTTATTTGAACTTCTCTCTTTTGCATTTGAGTTGTACCAAATCTACAACGTTGTTTGAAGCCATAAAATCAGAGAATCGTTTATGTAGGGAAAGCCCTTTAAGATATTTGAGTCCAATCATTCCCCAGCACTGCCAAGGCCACCACTAACCCATGTCCCCAAGTGCCACATCTGTACATCTTCTAAATATCTCCAGGGACAATAAGCCCACCACTGCCCTGGACAGCTGTGCCAGGGCTGGACAGCCCTTTTTTTCCATGAACAAATTTTCCCAATATCCAACCTGTCCCTCCCCTGGCCCAGCCTGAGCCCGTTCCCTCCCCTCCTGTCCCTGTTCCCTGGGAGCAGAGCCCGACCCCCCCCCGGCTCCCCCCTCCTGGCAGGGATTGCAGAGCCAGAAAGTCCCCCCTGAGCCTCCTTTTCTCCAGCTGAGCCCCCCCAGCTCCCTCAGCTGGATGAGTGTGAAAGAAAACACTGGAAAAGCAACAAAACTGGGAGGTGGGACTGGTGGATATTCACTGTCCACAACCAGCAAAGTGCCAGCAGCAATCAGTCCCATCAGGAGTGAAAAGAGATCTGAATTTTAAATTCCTTTTATTTAAGCAGCACAATGCCATTATGGATATGCTGAGCAGAGATGGGAAGGGCTCACAAAATTCCCTCTTTTCCCCCCTTTTTTCCTTGCCAGTGCCATGTGTTGGGCAGAGGATGAGGCTTGCTGCTCACACAGTTCCAGTGTAGGGAATCCCTGTGGATAAAGATGTCCAATTTCAAACCAGGAGGCAGCACAGCCCTTCACTCTCTGACCCCAAGGCACATGGGGGTCACTGCTCATCACCCCAGGCAGCAGCAACACAGCTGGGGGAGATCCTGCCAACAGGGAATGGAATGATGATGGAGGAAAAGAGGAAGAATGATGATGATGATAACAGCAATTATGACAGTCATAATAATAATTACCGCAATAACGAAATAAAAATATTAGCATTATGTAATATTAAAATAATATAAATATACAAAATATATATAAACCAAGTATATTATATATAGAGTATACACTATGAATATGCTATTTAAAATAATTTTAATTTAAAAAAACCCCACAGCTACATAAATCAATCAACCAAAAATGGTGCCTTTTTGACCAGCAGGGGATGGGCACACAGGACTGAGGTGGTACAGATGGGTGCAACGTGTACCAGGGGCTTGGGGGCTGAGAGGGGTCCAGCAGGGATGGCTCTGGCACATCCAGGGCCTCTCCACAGAACTGGAGCCAGGATCCAAACCCATCCCTCCCTGTGCTGCTGCCAGGCTCCAGTAACTCTGCTGAGAGTGGAATAACTGAGCTCTTGCTGCTAAAAAGGCCTCTTTGAACGTGCTGGAGTGTCTTACATAAGATTGCAATAAACTGGTACCAAAAAAGAAAGCAAGTAATTACACTACTGCCTTGTAAGCTTTGATTTGGGGCTGTTTGGGAACAATTGGAGGATTTCTTGTTAGGCTTATGAGGGTAATGCAGAGAACAGCAAAGGTTTGGAGGTGGGGTGGTCCAGCTTTCAAGCTCCCATGTAAAAACCAGGTTTCCTTAGAATTTCACAGCCTGACAGGCACAACTAGAGAGAAGCAGGAGACATTTCTGCCCTTTCCTAGCAGCTTATGTATTATTCTTTAAAAAATAAAAAATAAGAAAGGAAAAGAAAAGAAAAAAACTTTCAGAGAAACGTGGTGCCTTTATTCCCTTGTGTTGTTTAAACCTTTTTTCATGGCACCACACAATGAGCTTTCTTCAGGAAGTAGAACAGTAGCTTTTCCTCAGACCACAGTAATGCAGTTACAGCTTCAGTGCCTTGAGAAGGTGGGGGATAAAATTAAAAAAAGGAGAAGAAGCTAAAAGAAAGAGAGAATGAATGGGGAACTTGAATCAGGAAGAAAGGGAGGGGAAAAAAGGAAGGAACAGGCATCAAGTGTAAGGTATAATTGCAAAGCATCAGCACACTCCTGGCACCAGGGAAAAAAAGGAATTGTAGATGAATCAGGAGTATGACAAAGAATCCCTTCAACAAGTTGTCTTTTATCACAACTTTGCTGCTCTACAGCTACTCTGCAGCCAGGAGAAATTGCATCATGTCGACAGCAAGTTTATAGAGATAAACTGACTGCAGCAGGGGGAAGATGCCAGCAGTTTGCTCAGGTTCTGCTCACCAGGCTGCAAGGAATTCAGTGAGAACAGCACAAACAGGCTGTCAGAACCGAAACACACCTGCACCTGGAAGGGGCATCTCCACAATAATCCTGGGGTGCCCAAGGAGGTGGAGAGGTCTGGCACTGCTGAGGGTCCCCTCGAATCCTGGGCTCAGTTTGGGGCCCCTCACAACAGGAAATACATGGAGGGGTTGGAGCATGTCCAGGGAAGGGAACGGAGCTGGGGAAGGGGCTGGAGCAGCAGGAGGGGCTGAAGGAGCTGGGGGGGCTCAGCCTGGAGAAAAGGAGGCTCAGGGGGGACCTTCTGGCTTTCTGCAATGGGGGGCTCAGGCTCTGCTCCCAGGGAACAGAGAAAACAGCCTCAGGTTGCACCAGGGGAGGGGCAGGTTGGATATTAAAGGGAAATTTCCTCACAGTAGGAGTATCCAGGCCTGGCACAGCTGCCCAGGGCACTGACAGAGTCCCCATCCCTGGGGGGATTTAAAAGCCATGTGGAGGTGGCACTTGGGGACATGGGGTAGTGGTGGCCTTGGCAGTGCTGGGGAAGGGGTTGGACTCCATGGTCTTAGTGGGCTTTTCCAACCTGAGCAATTCCATGGTTCTACACTGTGATTCCCTGCCTCTCCCTGATCCCTCGCCAGCCAGTGTGGATGTGCCATTGCACTGAGGGGCTCCTCCTGCTCCTTCCATGGGCTCCACCACCCTCCTCTCCCCTCCCTGCATCCCAGGGACAGGCTGCTGGTTTAAATGCAAATAGTGCACATGCAGGCACAGGATCTTTTTTTAAATTCTGAAAGCTGAGACTTCTAAGTTTATCTCAGAAGGACACTGGAAAGATGAATAGAGAGAAATTATGCAGAGAAAGAGAAAATATTCAAAGAGTAGAATTATGTATGCATAATTGCCTGGCTCCCTGGGGTGCACGGGCGAGTACACCAAGTCACTTTGTGAAATCATTCCCCACAACTCCTGTATCCTAATTATAGTGCTGTGAGTGGGGAGAAGCTAATTTTTAAACAGCCCTGATGGGGTAACTGGAAGAACCATGAGGATGCTGTTAACCCCTTGCCTACCAAGGGGCCACAAGAAAGAACCAGACACAGAAGGAATAAATGAAATGTTGGTGAACACAATGCATCCTTCTCTGGTTGATTTAAAGGTGTCCAGCATGAGAACCAAGCAAGCACAAGCCTTCATGCTAGAGGAGAAAAAGGGCAGGCATGAAGAAATAGGCCAAAATGAAAAAGAAAACACTGGTAAACATGACCCTCTGACCAGACTTCAAAGGAGTTTGGAGTCAGCATTGTGGTTCTTCTGTGTCCCTTTGCTCTGCACAGCAAGTTCTCAGCCAAAAGCTTTTTAAGTCCTAAATACACTTGTGCAGGAACTTCTTTAACCATCCAGAAAACACAACCATGGCTGTGTGGGACCTCAGCACATCCCCCGGGGCCACACAACTCCTTTCTGCAGCAGAGAGGGCTCAGTCTGGTGCTCCCTGGCAGCAGCTGGTTGGATGGATGGGCAGGACCTGATTCCAGCAGGGATCTGCTCATCTGACACCTTATCACACCCCTACAGGACACAGACACTGATGAGACAGCAAGAAAGGACAAAACTATGTGGTTTTGATGCACTGCATATGCAATGCTCCAACCTGCTCTCCTTCAGGAAAATAAAAGGCAGGAGCAGCCCAGCCCTGCCTCCAAGTTGCACCAGGGCAGGTTTAGATTGGGTATTAGGAAACATTTCTTCACCAAATGGGTTGTCCAGCCCTGGCACAGCTGCCCAGGGCAGAGCTGGAGTCACCAACCCTGGGGGGGATTTAAAAGATGTGTAGCTGTGGCACTTGGGGACATGGGTTAGTGTGGCCTTGGCAGTGTTGGGGGATGGCTGGACTCTGTGATCCCAGAGGGCTTTCCTCCTCAGTGATCCTATGCCTTTCTCCTCAGTGATCCTGTGCTCTCACACTGCCCTGTAAGCTCAACTAATGCAGAAATCAGCAATCACCTGTCTTGTATTCTCCACATACTCAACAAGCCTAAGCCAACTAAAAATGCTGCTCTAAGTCCCTAAATTCAGCTATTTTGACTAAAACTATCACTATTATTTTGACCAAATTCCATTAAATTTCTCAGCCTGGGAATGTTTGTTCTCATTTACTCCAAACCCCTTCAAACGTTCCAATTAGCATTGTTTTTCCCCTATTGGAACAGATGCAGGCACACAATATTAAAAGAGAAAAAAAAGATAAAATCTATCATTTACCCATCTCAGATAGACAAAGAATTATTTTGTCCCTCAGCCATGCCTTGCTCAATACCACTAAAAGCAGGAAAACAACATTAGGACTTCCAGGGGTGCAGCACGTGCATCGGGCTGTGGTGCTTCAGCCCACTCCATGTCATACACCTGGACTCCAACATCTGCTGCCAAGAGAGAGAGAAAAGCCACCCCAGACTGCATTGTTTTGAATCCCCTGGGTATTGTGGTGTTTGTATTTCCACCATGCCCATTTGTGGAAATGGCCCCATGGAGATGGATCTCCTTCAGCAAAACTCTCAGCCTGGGAAATGGAAGGCAGACCCTCGCAGTCCCCCTCTCTGAAAAAAGCCACCTCCAAAATTTTATAGATAGCCATGGGATTTGAGACCAGAAGACTATTAAAGAGGACCTCCTGCAAAAATAAGCAATTAAATCTTCCCCAGACACTTCTTTGTTGAGGCCAATTATTTGTTCAGAGCAGAATTTCCAGAAAGTCGTGCTCGACTCCAAGCATTGATCTCAGCACGTGAAGAACTCTCAACACAGTCTTACAGCTGATGAACTCTCTGCCAAGCCCACATTAATACCTAACCTTCACGTTCTGAAAATTAAATATTCAACTCAAATTGAATAGTTATTTTTTGGCCAAAGTAATAGACACAATTTTGCTCCTTAATCCTCTCCCATTGTCTCAAGTTCACTCAAATTACAGCCATTTGAACTGTGATGTGAGCTCCCCTGTGCTTAATGAACTAATCAGACCAAGGACAGTTGAACTTCCCAACTTCTGAATACTAAATTCTTCATCTGGCCAAGAGCCACAGGACGAGCACTGCGTGGTGTGTAAAGGAGGAGGAGGGAAGCAAAGAGCAGAAGCAGGTCCAGGTGGGTGATTCGGCTCCAGGGACATCCCAGTGCTCCCCCCTCCACCAGCTTCAAGGCAGGGGAACAACCACCATGAGCTGACAAAAAGCAAAGTCAGTACTGAGTGGGGACAGACAGTTAATTCTCCTGTATATTTTCTCTATTTCCTTGGAAAGAAATGTTCTGTTCCATCTGAAGAAAACAGGAAAGCCTCACACCCTTGTTCTTTGTGGCACTTCCCACAGAAGAGGAGATTCTGGTTTATAATCTCATTTGGGGTGATGGTGGGATTCCACCTCTCTCCTGCTGATGCTGCCTCTGAAAACCTCAGCAAGGAGTGCTCGGTTTGCCCGAGTTCAGGTGGCCCCTCAGTGGGTTTCAGCTTGTACCTTGTCTCCTTCCCTGTGGTGTCCTCTCCAGCAAGGGCAGGATGACACAGCCACGCAAACGTAAGCAGATCTGGGATGGCATCCAGCTGTGGCACACAAGGTCAGCACTGTAAAACACGGATATGCAATACTGTCTGTGCAAATTTGCTTCTCCTCTTCAGGGGAGAAGAGAGGAAATAGGGCTCCTGGAGTAGGAACATTTAAAACCAGATGCAAAGGAAGAGTCTGAGGTTGAGAAGGAGGGCCGGGACCACAACATGTTGACAGCAGCACCTCACCTCTTGCTCAGATCTGGACCCAGAGCAGTAGGAAACCAAGAAATTCCTGAGAGGTGGGTTTTGGCTGAGCCTGGGTTGAGCCTGACACAGACATCAGCAGCACGGTCACCTCCTGTGTCACAGCACAACAGGAATGACAACACCTGAGCAGAAACTGAAATTGCTGGCTGCACTTGCAGGTGGTCCTGTCAGAACAAAAATGTGCAAATAAATTCGCACCACCAGGGTTAAGTTCTCTGTGTGAGCTTCAGGGCTGTCAATACAGGACTCACAGACTGGTTTGGTTGGGAAGGGACCTTAAAGCCCATCCAGTCCCACCTCCTGCCATGGGCAGGGACACCTTCCACTATTCCAGGTTGCTCCAAGCCCCATCCAGCCACTCCCAGGGATGGGGCAGCCACAGCTTCTCTGCCCAACCTGTGCCAGGGCCTCCCCACCATCAACCACACTGATTTCACATTGTCATCATATGTGAAATACCCAAAGGAGGAACAATACAGATGTCACAAGGACAGAATCCTAAATTCCGTTTGCTGCAGCATCATCACATTTGCCATCAGCAGAGGGGGGGGGAGGAGGTCAGGGTGGGCAGAGAGGTCAGAGGGTGAGGACACAGGCTCACTCAATAATTCATAATGCCAGATGTGTCCACTGCCCCTTCAAACCACCACTTCCTGCAGGCAAGATGTTAGAGAAGAGCGTAAGGAGGATCTGCAGGCACAGAACATGTCCCTGCAGGAGTCTGTTCAAACCCCTTTCAGCGTAGCATCATTAGGTTTGCAAATGTCAGGAACACACAGCCAGGATATTCCCCAGGAGACACAACACGTGGGACAGAGACTGCAGGACAAAGGACCATTGGGCAAGGGCAGGAAGGAGGAGCCCAGAGAGAAGACTGAATTCAGGCAGATTTCCACAAGGATTTGCAAACTGGCTAGGGGGGTGTCAGGGGACTGAGTACAAGTTTGCTGTAGTCGCTCAGCTGGCTCTGGGCACCTCCTGCAGACAGATCATCATGGGGAGCTCTGGGATGGGTCACCTTAGAAGGAAGATCCAAGCAAGTCCTACCCTGAGTGAGCCTCTGGGCAGCACCGAGGAACAGGCCTGGAGGAACAGAGTGCACGTGTTCCCCTTCCACCCTTGGGGCTTCGATTTGGTGCGGATGATCTTATGACAAGATCGATGAATCCTGATATAGCAGCACTCGAGATAAATGTTGCTTCAGAAGGGCTCTTGTGTGAGTATTTGGAGTGAAGTGGAGCTTGGGAGGGACGGATGATGAATGAGAAACAACAGAACATCACCAGCTGCTGGAAGCACTGTACCACCTTTTGTACAAACACACCTTTCAGAGTGTTACTTAAAACTACCTGCAAAATAGTCCCTTATTTTCAAGCCTTCTTTTCATTGTCTTTACAAAAGCCTTTTGCATCTGCACAGATGTGATTGGGTGTGTCTGGCACGGAGCTCCTGTGTCACTGGCTCAGATTCTCTGCAGCTCTGGGTCAGAGGGATCCACACCTGCACCTCTCCTCATCTCCACACAGGTGAGCGTGGGCTCAGCTCCTTCCTGTAAGGCCCAGGTTCTTCCGAGGGATACACTCCAAAATCCCGGGCATCAAGAACCTCAAGTGGTGAACTTGCCTGTACCCTGGGGCACTGCATGGGTTTAACACCTCCAAAAACACCACAATTGGCTACATCTCCAAAATGCCTCTAGTCAGACCACAGCCACGCCAACAGGAAAACAACCACCCTGGTGCCTCTGGAGACAAAGCTGCCAGAGCACTGCCCAGTGCAGCAGCACGAGCAGCAGAGCTCGGCTCCCAAGGGCTGGCAGCACATGGCATGGAGCAAACCCAGTCCCTGCAAAGCCAAGGGATGGCTGGGAGTGAAGTGCACCGGGACATCGTGTGAGCAGGACACACCTGGAATGGTGGTGTAGCACCTGCACCACCTAGGACACAGGTCCACAGACAACAGCTTCTCCAGGAACCCAATTCCCACAGTCATGGCATTTTTAATTTCCACATTGATTTTAATTTAAAAAATAAAACACACACAAAAAAATTAAGGAATCAACCAGGTAAAATCAGCTCCAGTCTCCCAGCTCGTGGTGGCACAGTGGCCAGAACCAGGAAGGGGAGGGAATGTTTACAAAATGGCTTTAACCAACTCAGTTTTCAGGCCATTTGTGCACAGTGGCAGAGGCAGAGGCAGCCCTGACTGCAGCAAACAGGGAGCAGGCTGGATCAATGGCAGGGCAGAGGTGGGGGCAGGACAGCAGGAGCAGCAGGCTGTGGCAGTGAGGCTAATAGCTTTGGAGCAATTTATTCAGTGAGAAATCCTGCCCAGAGCCACACGGGGGTCTGTGCAGAGAGTATGGCAATGCCTCAGAGGGACACGGTCCCCAGCTCTGGAGAGGATCAATACCAAACACTCCAGGAAAAGCAGGAAGCTCTTCTCTAACAAAAAGAAAATAAATAAATGACAATTCATAGATCCAATCAGGCTTTCTGCAAAAAGCAAAAATGCTGTTGAAGAAACATCATACACAAAAAAATACCCAGCAAGACAAAAACTCCAGCATTGCTCCTAGGACAGCCCTTCCTTGGAGCCCACACCCTCAGAGCTCCTGGCCCTACCACCTCACCCCCAAACAAACCTTGATGCCAGCAGTGGGTTGGGCTCTTCATTTCCTGTACCAGTGACAAGGGAAACCCCATGGAAAAATTTCCAACTCCTTCCCTAGCTTGCCCTCACATCACTTCAGCAGCAAAGCTTTACCTGGACATACGGTGTTCCCTCTCCATGGCCTTCCTCCAGGCTTTGGATGACTATTTAAGGAGTGGACAGGGAGAGGTGATTTTGGGATAGAACAAAGGGAAATGGCTTGTTGGAACCTGGTTTTGACAAATGAGGGAAGAACTTGCATCCGATTGCTCCTGAGAGGCACCTCGGGAGCTCTGGATCTCCATGTCAACAAAATTTGCTCGAAACTGCTCCTGCTGGTGTTTGCAGCCCAAGGATAATGCGATGCTCTTTCCACATCCCACTATCTCCATGCCCAAGCACATATGGTCTGGCTAAATAAGAAGCCTTGGAAAGGCTGTCAACAAGACTAGAGGAAGGTGTGCATCTGTGCAGAAACATATGCACGCCCCAGTGCTGCACACTGAGCCATGGAAAGGGTCCTCGTGCCCAGAATCCCACCAAAACCTGCCTGGGTCCAGCAGAACTGGACCAGGGACAGTGGGGCTGCCACTTCCCTTTGTGCTGCATCACTGAAAACCCGTTGTTCTGCTTCCAAGGAGCCTCTTGCAAGGGAATCTAAGATGTTCCCTACACTGGTCCAGGATTTCACGGCATTGCTGCTCTGGCCCTTGTTTATAGAGCCACTTACGTGTTTGCTTCAAAGTCTGTGCTTTATGTTCATCTGTGAAAATCTCCCCCGTGGTACTAAAAGCAATGGAATAATCTACTATTTCAACCCTCATCCCTCAGAGAATTCTGCAGTTTAAAAAAAAAAAAAAAAAAAAAAAAAAAAAAAAACCTGGTTGAATTTGATTAAACCTTTGGAATCTCTCCAATATTTCCAGTTATTCCATCTGTAGAAACACTCTACTGGCACTTGGCACATTCAGAGCATTAACTGCCTTCTAAATCAGCAGCAGTTCTGCCTAACAATTTGGCATTTGCACAGTGCCTTGTAAATCACCCACCTTACATCTCTGGGTACGAGGGCTGAACCCTCCAAAAAGCCCATTACTGCCTCGGAGAAATTCTCCAGGAAGAAAACACCTTCTTATGGGCTCATGTCTCAACAAAGAGAGGGGGGGACGGCGCTCAGTGGGCACGGTACTAACGCCGAGGCTCATGGTGTTACTATGGCAGTAAAATGAAACCCAGTGCAGCCAGCTGGTTGCTACACTGCTATTAGAGCTTCTTTTCTCTTTTTGACCTTTCTGGAACTCTCCAAAAGGCACTAATCTGTACAGAATGCAAGTGGGATCTGTGGTGTGACGTAAGGCCAAGGTGTGGGCGACGTGGCCCGTGGAGGGGGCGATTCCGATTCCATCAGCCGGGATTTGCTTGATTTTTTGGAAGTCAGGAACCAGGCTCAGAACGGCTGCAGCTCCAAATCAAGCCACAGAGCAGCAGGAAAGCACTCAGCAATATCAGCAGTGATTTGTGCATTTCTTGGTGGCAAACAAAGAGCGGAGAAGGTCGGTGTTCTTCCCTCCCGCTCCCACGTCACCTCTCCGCTTTTGTCTACCCAACCCAGTGGAGGCTGAAAATCTCCCCTTCCCAAACAGCTCCCGGCTCCAAGCTCTCCTGAAAACCCTTTCTCCTTATCTTTATCTGCACCTGACCCTTTCTTATGTCTCCCCATCGACAAAGTGTAGGAAAATTAAGCTCCCAGCTCGTGCCTTCTCCCTTGCCTTTGCCTCAGACCTTGTTTTCTGTGGCTGAGCTGCACTCTGGTTAGAGGGTCCTTCCCAGCACAGATTTGGGCTGTGAACTGTATGGGGGAGGGAAGAAATAAGGAAGAAAAGGACAAGGCAAAAAAGAAGAGAAAATAAGCACATGGAGTTAATTCTCCTCCTCCTGCCCTTTGCTTGTAAAATCTGCCTTACTGATTTGTACACACACTGTGACCCTGTAGTGTCAGACATCCAGGGTCACCTGAGGACTTTGAGATGGTCACTGTGCCCTCCAGTGTGACTGCATGGAATCTGACAGCAAGACAGAGTTCAGAGCTTTGTGCTTAAAAAGGGCTGCCCAGGACAGTCGAGGTTGGAAAGGAATTTCTTATTTCATGTTTTGCAGATGGACATCCAACACAAGGAGCTGAGCCACTCCAGGCCTGTCCCCCTACAAGAGGCAGTGACTCCAACTGGTTTACTCATTATCATTGTTTGGGAATTAGTGGCTTAGTTAATGCTTCCCTTGCTAACATTTAAAAGAATTGTAATTTTTCCATTCTTCTGTGTTCTGTAGTCCTTCCTTGCTTGGTGCCTTTCTTCTTTTAACTCCAAGGAGGAATAGTTTCCCTTGGCTGCAGTTAATTGCACCAAGCAGCAGTGAAGACCCACAGTCTCCTCCACCCATTTTCAATCAGTTCATCAAGCAGAGCAGGGCCCCATCCTACAAACCACCACGTATCAGCAGGACCCTGTGCCACATCCATAAGCCTGGGGTTGGGTCCCACAGTAAACAGCTTAACCCACCCCTCTGCAAGGAGCTGGTGGGGACTGGGTGTCACCGGGACACCAAAGGATGGTGTCATTGGGACACCAAAGGATGCTGTTCCCCCAGAGCTCAGGGACAGCCCAGTGTGTCCCTTGTGCCTCCAGCCCGGGCCCTGGGTGAGGAGCAGCAGCTCCAGTGCTGGCATGGGGGGCTGGAGCAGGAGAAAGGACCCTGACTGGGAGGTTTGGAGAAGGACACAGAGCTGGGCTAAACACTCCCAAGCAGGGCTGGCCAGCACTGGTGTCGGCAGCCCCCAAGAAAACAGATGAGTCTTAACTCTGCGGCCACTCTGCACATGATGGAAATGTCTGCTCCCTCACATCCCCAACCCAAAAATAATAAAGAACTGGAACTGTGCCTGCAGCCAGCGATGCATACGAGATGACTGCCTTCTCAACACGAGAGCAAAAGGGCAAATGAATCACATTACACTCCATGAATAAAAACAGAGTCTTAATGCAACAGCAACTTAATGATTCCGTTTTGGATGCACAAGACGGTCTGGCCTCGTTGGCAGAGGTGCTGAGCCCCCCCGAGTCCCCCCTCAGCCTGTGGGGATGGCCAGCACTGCACCCTGAGACTGTCCTGAGTCCCAGCCACGTCAAGGAAATACCCCCACCTTGGCGGGGGCGTTCCCTGAGGTTTGGGAAATTAAAAGCTGTTAGCAGCTGGCCTGGGCTATAGACCTCGTATCTCAACCCACTGCACCCGAATCCATCTCCGGGAAGGTGAGATTTGGGTTTGCAGCTCTGTTGGAACTGTACTTTTATTCCTTGCAAAGTGAAGATGAGCAAGTCCTGCCTGTGATGGTGCCCTAGAGCAGAGAGCAAGCCCTGCTCTCTCCCGGATGTTTGCTACTGGCACCAAGAGGCAACCGAGGTGTTTTCCCAGCTCAACTCACCATATTCCCTAGGCAGGAGTGGAAGGGGAAGGTGGTATGAGCCTCCCAAATGGAGAAAATGGCATTTCCAAACCACTCTATTAGCAAGGTGCTCACAGAACTGTTATGGAAAAGCACCTTGTGGAGGACACAGCAGAACAAAAGCAAATGCTACTGTCATGGCACCATTGGGAATGGGCTTCTGCAGAGCCCAAGGCAGCCAAGGAGAACACAGGGAGATGGGGAATAAACTCCACTGGGACCCTGCCAGGGTGCCAAACAGGCCACCTCCCCTTCCTGAGCTTTCTGGGCTCCCTGTGGCATTTAAAACCAGTCCTGCTCCCACTTCATTTGGCACACCTTGCTGTTCTCATCTGAACATCCCCCTGCACTGCTGGGATTTCCCACAAGAAGCTCCAGTGTCACATCCCTGTCAGAGCCAACATGCCAGCAGTGCCAACATGCTGCACCCCAGCCCTGGCACAGCCTTCTGAGGAGCAACTGAAAAAACCCACACCTTTCCCTATTTTCCTATGTCTGTTTGGAAAATACATCCCAGGACAACCTCTCCAAAACAACATCAGTCCTCTGGCAAACAAAAAGGAAGTCAAAGGCAAACCATTTATTGCCAAACCCTCTTCCTTCGTTGTAAAATACTGCTTAATTTTATCCCTTAGGCATCTATTATCTCATAGCCCATATTAGTTTTCCAGCTATTACCGCTGAATTCTCCCCATCCAAGCAGTCCGTGCACACACGAGCCAATTTCCGTCTTGGCATAATTGTTTAGGAGAAACAAGCAGCTGTTTCACTGGGGTCCTCACAAACACGGGGGCATCAGGGCTTCTCCTCTCTCCACGAGCTGCCCACAAGAAGCCTTGGAGGAAAGTCCCGTGTCCCCTGCCACCAGCACTGCCACCCTCCCAGGGGGACCCTCAGTGACCAGAGGGACCCTGCAAGGAGGGAGGAGAAGATGGGAGAACTCACCAGACCCCTCACTTACAACCCCACTCTGTGGTGGAAATAAGGGATTATGCTGAGCATAAATACGTCTTTTTTTTTTTTTCTTTAAGTAAAAACTGCTGATTTTTAGTCAAAGCTTAAAATAAAGAGTAAAACCTATGGCTCATGGAATCTGCTGTCAAAACACTTGGACTGCTTCTGTCTCCCATTTCTGATGGAATTTGTTTTACCTCTTGTTGGTTTGGTTGGGGTTTTTCACCAGAAGAGCTTCTGTGGTGGCTCAACATTTTGCAAAATGCTAACACTGGCCATGTAAGTAAGCACAGGACCTTCTCAAGGCACAAAGTCCATAACCCTCATTTTATAGAGACCTTGACCACGTGATCATTGCCATCAGTTGGCACAGGAGGGACCAGCACACACCTGACAGAGGTGCAGGATTGCAGAAGAGAGCCCAGAAAACAATCTCTGCTTCCCAGACTAAGGCACAGAGCAGACAAAGAATGGCAAACAAGCCTAAAAACTCTCACCAAAAAACATGATTGAAGCAATTAACAAATATCCAAAATTGCAAAATATTGAAAGGCGTACAAGAAATGAGCCAGAGTTCCTGACAAAAGCTGTGAAAGACAAGGGGTATGTGCATGGGGGAGATGGACAGAGAGCTGGGTGCCCATCCTGGTCTGCATTTCCATGAGTATTTTCCATGCAGAAGTATTCAGAGAGTCAGAGAACATGCTGAGCTGGAAGGGACCCACAAGGATCATCCAGTCCAACCCCTGGCCCTGCCCAGAACCATTCCCAGGAGTCACCCCCCGTGCCCCAGAGCATCATCTCAACCCTCCTGAAGCTCTGGCAGCCTTGGGGCTGTGCCCACTGCCCTGGGCAGCCTGGGGAGTGCCCACCACCCTCTGGGGGAAGAGATCCAACCTGACCCGGCCCTGACACAACTCTAGGCCATTCCCTCAGGTCCTATTGCTGGGATAGGGATGGAATTCATCTGAATTCCAGTCTGGGTTGAACAGTTGCTGAGGCACTGCTGACACCATTTTCCTTCAAGACACAGCTATTTATGTCAGCGTTGGGATACTGGAGTTTACTTTTCACGTCATACCTGCACGTGCCAGGACGCCCCAGTGAGTGGGCAGAGAGAGATTTGTGGTAACAGAGAGGAATAGGGAAACATTTCTTAGGGACCATGCAAGAGCCTAAAAGGGCTCAGCACTGGGCTGTGGGGCAGAGCAGCCCCTACATGCTCCTTTCTTTTGAGCCCTTTATTCCTGCTTCCAATGAAAGGCATTTTCCTTTTCCATCCTGGCTTGAGATGCTCAATTTAAAAGCGAAGCTCCCAAAGCACCGGAGCTTTGCCACAATCCCGCCTTGTCCAGTGGGTGTTCCCCCAGCAAACAGGAACCACGAGCAGGGGCTGCGTGGCAATGAGTCAGGGAGGCAGAAAGGCGTGAAAGCAGGATGAATGGGAAGGCAATAACCCTGCAATACCTCACCGTGGTACTGAGCTCTGGGAGCACCTCCATCCATCAGTGCTACTGGAGCCAGGGGCTCACTGGGGCCATGCCCACAGCATGCCCCTGGCACAGGAGGGGCTGTGGCCACGCCAGCACATCACCGTGCCACGGGCTGAGCCCACTGTGAGCTGTGCCAGGGGCTGTGGCCATCCTCCCATCCAGCAACTCCACCCCTCGGATCCTCCTCCGGAACAACGAGGAAAGCACTCAGGTTTTTACCAGCATCTCACACGAGGCATGGGAGAAAACTGATGGGGCAATCCCAGGCAGCAAGTGACCCAGGCCAGGAAGGGGATCAGTCCAGGAAAGGGATTGATGATGGATGCAGGTGTTGGAACATTGACCTCCATGGGGACTGTCCAGGAAGAAGGAAAAGGACTCACGTATCTTGGGTCTGACCCCAGCAGCAAATCAGGTGCACTGCTTCAGGAATAGGAACCTGAGAAATACGTTTAAAAGGGAAAGTTGTTCCCTGTAAAAAGCTGGAGAACAATTCAAAGAAACAAACCAGAAAAAACAGACCCTTCTCCAACCACTCCCAGAAACTGTAGTGCCCCTTCATTCCCCATTTTTCATGGAGGCACAAAGTTTGACAGCTCCTCTTTGGGGCAACAATGGGCAACCTCCCTTTAATCTGCATCTACAAAGAGACTACACAAACATCACTGGGGAGAGGATGGGGGACTACCTTGATCCTTTATTTTCTGGAGCATCAAGTACAAAATACCTTGCCAGCCCATTCTTAGAAACAGCCACTTGTTTTTGCAGAAGGATCTCTGTCTGCCTGCACCTCCTGCCATTGCTGCCCAGCCCTCACTCCATCCCAGTGAGAGATCCATCCACACTTCCACAGCAGAAAGCAGCTGGGCACAGGCTTTCCCTGCACATCAGGCTCGTGGCATTGCACACAGAGCTGGCACCCCCAAAAACACAGAGCTCTGTGTCCCCCTCAACGACCTGCAGCTTGGACACAGGTTAGGGCCACAGGCTGTGAATAAAAATCTCCACTCTCTCCCCCAAAAGAAGCTACTTCCCCATTAGCACTGCAGCAAACTCAGGCAGAGTCAGCAAGAAGAAAGCTTTTTAAAGAGATATAACCAAGGATTTTTGTATTGAAACACACGCCACAGATGGTGGAGCAGACGAGGATTAATTCATGAATCATATTTCTTAAATGATACAATCTCTCTTTTCACTTCCATACTTTCCCTTTTTGACTCAGAATCAGGGATTTAAGATGCCCTTCCCAGATAGGAATTTTGCTTGAACAAACACTGCAGGGGTAAGAAAAAAAAACCACAGAAGCAACAAAACCAGAAAACCCAGATGTTTAAAAAGATCTCACATGTGAGCAAAGGCATATCCTGTCCATCTACACAAGAACATGTGTGGAAATGCAATATATGCAAGCACAGAGCTGGGGATGGGGTGGGAAAAATGCATTCCCTAACATTTGGAGCTTACTAATGCTTCAGCCAGGGTTCTGAATTTCACAAAAGCTGATTTTCTATCTCCTATCTTATTCGCCACCCTCGCAGCAAAAGAAAAGCCTTAAGGCAAACATTTCCACCGAGAGGCCCTCCTCGCTCTGCCAGTCGGGTTTGTGCCTCCTCCAGCCCCCATCCATGCTCTCCTTCGGAAAATCCCAGCACAGGCACCGCCAGGTTGCTCTCCAGGAAAAGCTCCTGAGCCCACAGAACTGAGGGACTGCAGAAATCAGCAGAGAGGCAAAACATCCTGCCCCACGCCCACGGCTCGGATCGCTACCCCAGCTGAGAGAGGTTTGAAGTGCCAAGGAGAGAAGGAAATGACACGAGAGCTCTTCACCAGCAGGAGACTCCGATCTCCCGGCTCCCGCTCAGCTGGGAAGCTCCTTCAGACCAGCCAAAGCCATGCCAAGCCCCCAGCCTGTGCAGAGCCACTGCTGCCACACAGGCAGGAGAAGGGATGGATCCAGGGCGACAAGAACCAGCACCAACATCCCAAACTGCCAGCACCAACATTCCAGACTGCTGGCACCAACATTCCAGACTGCAGGCACGCTGCCCTCCCGGGCACCTCCTCACCTGCAATGCATTTCTTTCTGCACCAAATCAGCATTTCTGTCATTTTTTTTCCCACTCTGCACACAAAACAGCTCTGCATGTGCTTAACAGGTTCTTTACACACTCCTGCATTTGCCATTGGAGCTTTATACACAGAACAAGGGTGAAAAAAATTACTTACCCTTCAATTATTTCAACCTTTCCCTGCTCTGTGTGCGACGTGGGCTTCTCTTTTGGTTACTATTTCCAGATTTGGTCTTTGGGTAGGTGAATGGAAGAGGAGAATGAAAGGAGTTGTATTTGATGACAATGGAGGCTGTAAAATAAAGAGAAGCATTTCAGTCAGAACAGTCCCCTCTATACATACAGATCAGATTATATTAAATTAAATTAGTGACACCTACATAAATGCTTCCTACTGTTTTCATGCACACATACAAATATCACAACTGTCAAGGAGAATGTGGCTGTCAGTGATACGGCAGGGGGGAAAAAAAGAGCAATTTCTAAGATGGAAGGAAAAAAAGGAAATTGAGGGTAAGAACCAGCACCTGAGCAGCAGCAAAGGGGATGCTGCCAGTCTGCAGGAACTGCCATGGGAGCCCTGGGAAGGGCCTGAGCAGCGTGGAAGGAGCACGGGCAGAGAACCTGCAGCAACAACCCTGGCAGACACTTCTGCTTCCCAAAATACCACACCAGCTTGTGAGAAAGCAAAGAGGGAGCCGCGAGTCCCCTGGAATGATGGAAGGACTCCTAGCACAGGAAGGAATTAATAATTTGGTCACTGTACCAGCAAGTACCCCCCCCCTAAAACCCAGATTAATCTCCCCCCATCTGCTTTAATAGCAGAATTTGTGCTGAGTGGCTTTGCCCAGCACAGCCCCATGTAAACAGACACACAAGCCATTTGGCCTCCCGCAGTGGTGCGGCCGCAGCTGCTTGGGCAGGGCTGGCTGCCCCTGACACCGTGCCAGGGCTGGGTCCCTGCCAGCCCTCTGCTCCCACACTGCCCCCCATGCCCACTCCAAGCAGCCCCTCCAAGGCTTGGGGTACCCCCCACATCCCTCTCCATCTTACGGGGCAGCCCGGGATCCTTAAAACGCAATTTCCTTGTCACACATGGGGATGAGGAATGGGAGGAATGGACTTCCATGCTACTATTTTTCTCATGTAACTCTCCCATCCTGCGGATGCCACTGGCATCTCCGGCACAGTGAGCCCCAGCCCAGACACTGAAAACACCCCAAAAAAGCACATTTACAAAACTACTTTTAAGAATCCATGCCAGGCAGTGCAAAAAAACAAATCCCTGAGTCAAGGAGACTGTCTGTTTGGTTGGAAAAGCACAAAGGTCACCTCAAGGAGTATATAAAAATACATGCTAACATTGAAGAGGTATAAACATAACACTAAATAACAGTTTTTATACCCAGCTCAGCATTTAACACTTGCCCAGAGGCCTTTGAAAAATCCCAGGCGCCTTAACAAAGCAAGGAAGCTTTTCATTGCTATTTAGCAGAACAGG
The DNA here is from genome assembly GCA_013400415.1 of Scytalopus superciliaris. Lineage (NCBI taxonomy): Eukaryota > Metazoa > Chordata > Aves > Passeriformes > Rhinocryptidae > Scytalopus > Scytalopus superciliaris. The sequence continues at coordinate 231,487 of VXBX01000011.1, forward strand.
GCAAGTAAAGCACAAGAGAATAAAACTGCTCAAGACATCAAGGACCAAGTCAGAAAAAAACCAGCCAGGTCTCCACATCCAGCCCCTCCATTGGCAAACACCCTGCCAGGCTGCTGGATTGAAATAGAAATACTATTGTTAGCCCCAAGCAATGCAGACTCATTAACATTTATTTTAGTGCTATAAAATATATTTTTAAATACTTGAAGAAATAATCTGGAGGAAGTGCTAAAGCTCAGAGCATATTTTCAGTATGTCCCAGTGTCTCCAGAGAGATTTCAGACCTCCTGGAAAGACAGAGACCCTCTTGGAGGCCGCGGCGTGGGAGCGTGCAGGTACCTCCAGCCACCCAGAAAAGCAGCACACGCAACTCCCTGCCTTTCCTTCTCCTCCCAGACTGTTCAGTAAGAAGTAGGCCTAAAAATGTCGCCGCTTTTAATTACTCATGGGCAGCAGAAACCCCAAACTATCATTTCCCCCATGTTTTCAATGTGTGTGGGTGCTTCTATGTGAATAACACTTGGGAACAGAGGGACCCAATGCCTGCAGCGACACGTCCCCGAGGACCTTGGCAGCAGAAACATGTTAGCACGGACAAATCCTGCTGAACACCTTCCGCGGAGCCCCAGGACAGTGTGCAGGTCCCAGCACCTCATCCCAAAAGCTAACAGAGACAAACACTGCAACTTGTGGAGCAGGAGCATGACCAGGGAGAGCAAAGAGGCATCTCCCCACCCTGGTGAAGAGCAGCAGCCCCACTGATCCCATCAGCTCTCAGGGGTGGGGTTTGCGGTTGGGTAAGAGGAGCAGTGGTTGTTCCAGTGGTATCCATAAGCACAACCAGAGAAAAACAGGGTGTGGGAGGATGTCGAGCCACGAAGGCAGAAGAGATTTAACACAGAGAACAGACTCCAGAGGGACACACGGGCATACAGAGCACAGCGCCCTGTTTTTACCAAACCCAAATGTATCAAGAATGCAGAGGATGCACTTTATCTTGTATAAACACTTTACAAAACAACTTCAGTTTTCCATCTGATCCAGCTGGTCTTGGACTACTTTGGATAAAACAAAATGGGAGGACACAAGGAGGGAGAAGAAAGAGTTGTCTTCCTTTTTACTGTTGAAAAAGTTATCACAGAGTTTGAGTTTCACAGGCTCCCCATGTTTTTAGAGTGGTCTTTAATCAGTGTTTTGGTGGGGGAAAAACAAAGGACCAAGACAGTTCCTTCAGTTCCAGGGTGTGTTCAATAGACACCCACTGCAATTTGCCATCCCAAGCTTGGAGACAACACCTTCCCCAGGACCAACCCAGCACGGAGCACTGGCCGTGGCTGGAGGAGCTGGAGGAGCCAAGGCTCTGATATTTAGAGCCACTCATCTCTTCCCCAGCGTGGAGATGCAGGGACGTGCTCTGGAGCTCAGCCACGGTGGTCCCTGGCACGGCGCAGATGGCAGCGGTTCCGATACCCGGCGCTCGATGCAATCTGCACGAGCTACAGCAGACACCAAGTTCAAAGTCAAAATGAACATTTGTTCTACAACAAAACACATTGCAAATGATCCTTAGCAAATTTTAGCTGTTGGTACAGTCAGATAAGAGCACAGTAGCACAGCTCATCCTCGTTGTTCTGCAAGCTCTGTGCTGCTGAACATGAGTGGCAATGCGGAGAGCGAGCCGGAGTTTGTATTTTGGTATAAATTACAGAGCAGCACAAGAGAGCTGAAGTGGCAGCTCCGCTCTTCCCTGCATTGCTTCCCTCACATTTCGAAGCCCATTAAATTTCTTCCTGTTTAGTTGCTTTATTTTGGTTCCTTGCTGCATAAAATTGTTCCATGCACGCTGAGCGTCGAAGCCGAATAAATAATGGAAAAACTTTGCCTGCAAAAACTCCAAGAGCTGTTATGTAAAGCAGAGAGGGCATCAGCAGATAGAGACAACTCGGAGGCAACCTGAGGGTTGGGATTCTGTGTCAGCTCGACACACAGGGGAAATAACCCTTTAATCCAGTGCAGTGTATTTCATTTACTGTAGTGTTATCCAGTTCGAAGATGTTATGAAAGGAATCCCTGGAGAGACTTAAGACTTCAAAACCAGCCTGAGTTTGAACTTAATTCCACTGTTGCAAAAGGCTGGAGCTGTGGAAGATGACCTTTTCCGTACCTTGCATGCCAGGAGCCATCCTGCCTCATAATGTCATGCCAAATTAGAATATTCTCTTTTTGTTTTACTCGGGATTTTGTTTTGTCTTCTCTTTTTAATTAAAAGCATCTGTCACTATTAATGAAACGAAGGGGGAGAAAGAAAAAATATCAATAACACAAAAAAATAAAATTAAAGCCAGTGATGTCCAGAGAGATGAGGAGAGCCAAAAGCTGGATAATTAACAGAGGAACTTTCACCTCCACGTCAGCTCATCACCAGAGCCCAGGTCAGGACTGAAGGAGCATCGGTGCCATCTCCTTGCTGCTCATCACCTGCCCAAAACAAAGGGATGCTCCTCACATACATCCCCCAAATCCCACTGGCAGCAGCACCTTGGGTGGTCTCTTCTTGGACTGAAAATTAGAGGGGAAAAATCCCTTTGAAGTGCAGATTCCAAATATTGCTCTGGTCTTGTCAAGGTTATCCCAAATGAGAGTTCAGATTCACTTTATCAAACAGCCCATAAATGCTTGTTAGTGAATCAGAAGTTGGTGGAATCCCTGTGATGGCACAGAGGAAGGTGTGAGGTCTGATCTTGCACCGACTGCAGGAGCTTCACTGCCCAGGGAATATTTCTAAGCAATCCCAAAGGAATCTCATTGAACAAGCCATGGAAACTCCAGTTAAAGTTGTTCACTACTGTTAACTGCCCCCATGGACTTTCCTGCTTGGATGTGAACCATAAAAGGCCAGTTTTCACTTGCTGCATCTTCCAATTCGGACTGTGAGTGCAATTAAATGTACAATTATATTTTCCAAAAATAGGGTTCCCCCACAAAATACTACATTAATTACAAAATGTCTTCCTAATGTGAAATTATTTAGCCTGTTAAAGCGGTACAAACAGCTTTATTGGATCATTAATGGTTAGAAACGTTCAGTCAGCACAGTTGGAAAAAATGTAAACTAAATATGTCAAGGATACATTGCTTTTTACTCTCACTACTTTTTTAATGTCTTATTTCTTGGTAGATAAGTGAAAAAATCTTTTTACCTGACTTAGTGAGAGGCTCATTTACTCATGCAAATTTAAAACCAAGTGTCATAATACAATGAAATTATAAAAACATATCAAAAAGGAGTTACTGAGTCACTAAATTTAGCTCCTAATGGAGTTCAAGCTGTCTTACAGAGTTGTATGTGCTCTGGTACTCTGTAAACATCAGAGCAGGGCTCAGAAACCCTCCCATGTGCCCGGGGTTTCTGGAGAAGCCCTTCAGGTTTCCTGCCCTTCTCACCTGGGTCTAAGGGAAACTTGGATTTTGGTCCAGCCAAGGTCGGGAAGACACCCAGAGTTAAATAAATGAGAATCCATCAGGATGAGCTCCGGGCCAGCGCCAAGTCTTGCGGAGCCACATTCCAAACTCCAGTACCACAGCAGACCTGGGATGACTTCCAGGTGAGACACTCAACATCCATCAGGATTTTCCTGATCCACACAACACAGCAGGGCTGACAAGGGGGCTGGATTTGCCAAGCAACTCAAGGGCTTGGCTCAGAACCTGTGCAGATCCACGCAACAAACAGAACTGGTGCATCTGAAACAGCAGCAGCAAACCCAGGAGCAGGATCCTGCCTTTCCACTGGGAATTTTCCCTCACCCGCAGTCTGAGGGCAGCACCAACTCGAAGCCTTTATGTTCAGGAACAACTTCATTCCAAGAAAAAGCCAAGAAGATGAAAGAGTTGTAAGAGAAGGAAAAGGGAGGGCCAAGGTTGAAACATGACCAGTCCATCTCACAGACCTCCCCAGTTCATCAAAACCAAAGCACCTAGGAGACAGAGCAGGAAAAAGATGCCTCTGCAGAGAAACCAGCTTAAGACACCAGGAGGCAATTCCTAAGGGTGAAAAAGTCCTTAGAGCCTCTTCTGGTACCTGAGGGGGCTCCAGGAGAGGGATGTGGGACAAGGGATGGAGGGACAGGACAAGAGGGAATGGCTTCCCACTGCCAGAGGGCAGGGTTAGATGGGATATTGGGAAGAAATTCCTTTCTGTGAGGGTGGGCAGGCCCTGGCAGAGGTTGGGCAGAGAAGCTGTGGCTGCCCCAGCCCTGGGAGTGTCCAAGGCTGGGTTGGACGGGGCTTGGAGCAACCTGGAATAGTGGGAGGTGTCCCTGCCCATGGCAGGGGGTGGCACTGGCTGGGCTTTAAGGTCCCTCCCAACCCAAATCAGTCTGTGACTCTGCAACACCCCTGCCCATGGGGCCAGGCTCGAGTTTGGGTCCCAGCCAAGTGACCCCCAGGTTTGTACGGGGTGGCTGAAGCAGAAATCACAGGAGAGGAGGGAGGGAGCAACACTGTCCCAGGCAGCCCCCACCAGCTGCCAGCCACTCCACCACAGCTGAAGTGTGAAACCAGGGCCCAAAGTCCCATGAAAGGAAGAAACAAACATTCCCAGTGCTCCCTGACCCAGCAGAAAATCATGAAAATGAGACCCTATAAGGAGAAGAGGCAAAGGAACTAATGGAAGAACATCGAGGTGCATTAAGGGCTGTGTTAAAGGTTTACGACATACTGGCCACACAAGTGCACTGATACTTCCAAAACGTCATCGATCCACAGGTCAAACCAGGAACAAAAAAAATACCAGTTTTAGAAAACATCACTGGCTGAGACACAATAAACCCACCCCATTCCTATGCACAGGTAAATAGGGAGACACTTCCACATGAGAATAAAATCTGCTGCAGAGCTCGACTGTTTAACTATAAAATCACTGACCTGTCCCTGTCTGTAACAGGCACAGGCTGATACAAGGAATTAGGGAGATGTCCTACATAACTGCCTTAATTAATTTGTGAAATCTTGCACCCTTCCTGGAGGCGGGCGACGTGGCACTTTGTGCTCCTTTGGATTGCCACCGCTCTCAATTTTATTTTTATCCTGAGTTCGATATGAATCAGGCTCTGCAAAAGACAAAACAACCCACTGTAATCATCCAGCGTGCCAATTAAACTTAAAGATACCCTGGAAATTAAAATTAAATGCCATATCTATGAAAAGCAGCAGACAGCTTCCTCAGAAACAACAAAAAAAGCCCATATTACACGAACACGACCGTGGCAGCCCAAAATTGTCACTGAAACTGTTATATAACTTACTACCATCCTTCACATCTGCATAGTGTAGATCTTCATCAAATTGGGTATGTTTTTGCACATTTATCATCAAGATTTATTGAAGTTGATTCCATAAATTTCATTGACTTGTTCACTGCTGCTATTTGTTTCCAAGGCAACAAATGCACTTTGCCCAAGCTGCACAGTAAATCACGATTGTTCGGAATTTGGGGGTCCCTGCCCCTCGTGCCACACGACACCTGCACCTCCCAGAGCCAGTGGCTTAGGGGTGGCAAGAATCAGCACATCTGGGGGGGGGTTCATCAAACAAAAAATCCCTGGTAGGGAAGAAAAATGTCAGATGAAGCAGGGGGGGAGCGAGCTGCCGGCAGGAAGGTGGGTCCCATCTCATTTACACCTCGCATGGCTGGAGGTTGAGAAATCCATTCGCAGGTTCAGGAGGAGTCAGAAGGCTCTTTGTGTGCCAAATAATGATAGAAAGTCGTCTTCTCGTTGGAGTTGTGGAAAAAGGGACAAGGGCAGCAGTGAGGGGAAGGAGAAGCAGAGGATTTGCAAACCCTGCCCACATGCCCACAGCTCCCCGTCCGATGGCGATGGCTCGGCAGGGACCGGGAATGGGAGCCCATGGCACGGGGAACTGGCAGGCAAGCTTAGAGAAATTCAGCTTGGGATGGGAAAAAACAAGCACCAACTCGAAGGAAGTGTTATTTATCACCCAATTTCATGCTGTTCAAAAAGAAGCACCACAGGTGTCCTGGCCCCATGGGTGCTGGAAAAGCTCGGGAGCCACCCAGGAGCACCTCTCCCTTCATACCACAGCCCTGCAGAGGCCACGAGGCACAGGGACCACCCATCATATCCCACCCAGGACCACCAAAACACCTTGGAAATAAAGGGCAGTGACAGAGGGAACTTCAGCTGCAGGAAGGCAAAATTCAAGAGCAGGAGAGCGAGGTAAACCAGGCTCTGCTCCCACGGGATCCCGTGGGAAAAGCCTCCTGCAAAAAGCCATGACTTCAGCATTTCCAAAACGAAACTGATCTCAGACTCGATGCTGGTGTTTTAATGGCACACGGTGTTTTTCCAAAGACAGTGCACTTATGTTTGTTTATCTGCCATAAGAAATATCCACAACTGCAACAAGAGGTGGCTGCCAAACTCAGCACACCAGTACAGACCGAACTGGAAACTTCATGGTGTGAATCAGGGAAACCTGAAAACCATTCAGCTTCCAAACCCAGTCACAATGGGCCATGTAGCTGCAGAGAAGATGTAGTCCCAATTATCCAGAGCACAGGAAGCTGCAATCCCTTCTCTTTCCCCCTTTTTTTAAACAAAATTGCTCTTTGTTGGGTAGCACATTCCCTTGGATTCCCAGAGCGATCAAAAAAGACAGCATCCCTGATGACAAAAGCCACTCGTTTTGCTGCTTTCAGCCTCAGAAACGTTAAAGGATTGTTTGCTTTCTAAGTGCAAGTCCACATTTAAGAGGAATAAAGAATTTCTCTGGCAGGCTGGATCAATGATGCAGCAAGCCAAGCATGCGACCTCCCGCAGGGCGCCTGGGTCCGGCGCTCCTGGAAACAATAAAATAACCTTACGTTGCTCCTGAGCGACTGCACAATGTGGGAAATGGGGGGAAAACTTCCTCCTGACCCTTCATGCAACGAGCCACCTCCTCCAGCAGCGTGAACTCATCGCTTTCATCAGCACTGCCATGGCCAGACACGCTCACCCCCCTCTCCCTGGACGGGCATCCACGATGCAGACCCGGCTTTCACAGCCATGGCAGTGGTTGCAGCCCATGAATCGCCCTCCTCTTCCAGGGATGGTGTTGCAAACATACGGCCCTGAAGTCGGGCGACGGCTGAAGAACATCCCACGCTGCCAAAAACATCTAATATGAGGATATTCTCCAGCCAGCAGCACAAAAGCAGGGAGAGGGTATAAATAGCCTTTGAGAAGGGTGTATAAATAGCTGTAGGTAACATTCCTATGCTATAAAAATCCTTTGTTTTTGGCCCAGCTTTGCAAAAGTGAGTTTCCCTTCCCAGCACTTTGGTCGTGCTTTGGGGACCGGCACAGTGGGGAGAGGCAGGGCCTGCTCTGAATCCACTAGTGCACCCTTGGAAGAATGGTAGGCGTGAATTTCCCTTGCCAGCTTTTTAAAAGAGACCCTACCAAGGCTTATCCTACAATATCCCCACCAAGGAACCAAAACTTGGATATACTGGCACGGATGCTTCAGTGGCAGTGTGGGACTGGGGGGATGGGCTGATCTCCATGTCTTCCTGACACAAAATCCAAGTAACTACACACATGCACATGGCCACACGCACATCTCACGCTCTCTCTGTGTCCCCAAAACCAACCCAATGTGCCCCCTGAGGGGCTGTGAGCTGCCAGCCTGGGAGCCAGGCAGGCACAGCAGTGCCACAGACATCTGCACATCACACCATCCCTCTGCCTCCCTCCTTCCCTCCCTCCCTCCCGCTTGCCGGGGCCACTCTTACCAACCAGCAGAGGATAAAAATGCTCTTAAAAAGCATCTTATTTTCGTCCCCAGCTGGCTGTTGGCATTGCTGCCTGTGGGCTCACATGGCCAAAGGAGTGGGAATATCACATGGGGACAGGCTCAGCTCAGCAAGGCTGTCCCCTCTCCTCTGCCAAAGCATCAGCTTCCCCAGGATGCTCCAGCCAACCCCACCACTCTCAGCATTCCCCTTTGGTTCTCCCCACAGGAAGCAGTGTCCTGGCACATCCACACGGCCACCATCTCGCCTCAAATCCCTCTCCAAGTTGAGGGCAGGGTGAGGCCAGGGGAGGGAGCGACTCCCTCCCGCGCTGTCTCCCTGGGAAGCAGGGCTGGAGAACAAGGCTCTGCGATGAGCGCTGGCACCGCTCGCTCCCCACCCGGTGAGCGGCTCCCCGTGGCGTGCAGGTGGCTCCTTTGATTCCTGATTACTTGTCAGCCTTCCTTCGCGCTGGCACCATGCCTGGGTCAAACTTTGCAGCAAGCGGGTCACCCCACCAAACAGCCTCTCCAAACGGTGTCTCGGAGCCCATGCGGGGTGGCACAGCTGCACCCACATCAGCCCGTGCTGGGTGGCACCCACAGTCCCAGCTGCCCCTCCAGGGGCTCCTCACCAGCATCCATGGAGTGATGCCCCAGCCAGAACCTCACACAGCAGGGAGAGTGCACAAGTGCTACAGAGCAGAGCTGTTAAAAAAAATCCTGTTGAGTTTGTCCCCCAGTTCATCAAGGCCACAACGCTGTGCCAGAATATGCCAGTTTTGGCAGAAATCTCACCAGGAATGTCTTGGAAACCCAAGACACCCAGAGCAGCTCACAGTGTCACCTCCCAGGCAGGAAGACCTGGGTCCAACGTCCTGCTGTGCCCAGTTCCCACCAATAATCATGTCCCACACCTGTCCTGGGGAAAAGGCCATGGAACAAAACCAGTGGAGAAAAACCATCCAAGGGTGTGAAGTAAAACCATCCAGGGGTGTAAAGCACCACAAAAAGGCACAGTTGTCTGGACAAGCCACTACAGGGCAACAAACCACTGTGCCAAATCCACAGCTCCATGGGCTGGTAAAGCAGCCACCCCAGTCCCAAACACTTCAATAAAGCTGGAGAGCTCAAGACTGCTGGGCAGTCCCAGCATCCTCCAGATCACTGTACAGGCACCTGCTTAGTTTGGCCTTTTTAATTTTGCTCAGACCTGGCTTTAATTCCCCCAGCATTTCGGGCACATGGTGTTTCCCAGTCTGGGTTTGACCCTTCTGCTGAAGTTCTCTGTGCCTGAGTGTCTGTACCAGCAGGCACTGCTCGTATTTGTGGGAGAATGAAGGAGCTAATTCAGGGCTTTGATGAGATGAAAGGAAAAACTTTAATTAAAATAACTTTTTAAACCCATGAAGATTTTTTTTTTTATTCAGATTCACATCCTAAGATTGTACTCGGAATCTAAACGTTCTGCTCCCCCCCAGCTGTTGTGGGCTTTGCAGAGAAAGCCCTTGAGACATCAAACCCCACGCCAACATAGTAAAATAGACATGGGGGAAAAGTACATGTGGCAGTAACTCAAATGACACAAACTTCCTCCAAGAATGCAAGTAAGGCCCTTATTTTGTAAAAACCTTCCTTCTCCCACCCCAGCTTAGAACAAGCAACCTGGAAGCACTCTGCTATTCGTGAAGGGCCCAAGCAGCTTTCCTTCTTCATGGAATCATGGAATGGGTTGGATTGGAAGGGACCTTAAAGTTTATCTCATTCCAAACCCTGCCATGGGCAGGGACACCTTCCACTGTCCCAGGTTGCTCCAAGCCCCATCCAACCTGGCCTTGGACACTCCAGGGATCCAGGGGCAGCCACAGCTTCTCTGCCCAACCTGTGCCAGGGCCTGCCCACCCTCCCAGGGGAGAAAGGGCTGGTTCACACAAGGATTTGCACAAAAACAACATTCATTTCCCTGGGGACTCTCTGGCAGACACCAAGAAAGAGCAACTTTATTGAGCAACTCCAACCACCCTGTCCTGGGCTGCAAGCACAAAGTCCTCATCCTGAGCTGAAGGAACCTTGTCCCAGGGCAAAAGCAGGGGTGGGACATTTCCAAAACAGCCTAAAAATCCCAAACCAGAACACTGAAGCTCTGCATGTTTGCAACACTTTGATCCTGACAGAGAGATGGAGCAATGAGTGGTCAGCAGTGCATGAGAAAATGCAGTTTCTCATCGAGGTTCTCCAGCCCCTGACTCCACTTGCACCACTGTGCATCATCCCCAGGCATCCACCAGCACCTCCAGGAGAGGAGTTTTGGGGGAACACCTGAAGAGTTACAGCAACCATGTCACACAAACATGTTTTACACTGAGGAGCAAGCACAGAGAGGGCAAGTCTTCCCACCGTAATTCTAACAAAAAAAAATCACATCAAAGGTAACAAAAATCCTTCCTGCTCAGAGGATTCTCCAGTAACACCAGTCCTTACCTTCCAGTCACACAAGTGTCCCCCGGCCCCGGAGCACAAGATGGGATTTGGATGCTTGCTGTGACAGACAGCAAGGCAGGGAGGAAGAAAAGCAGCATTTCCCAGCAAATCATTTGACAGATATTTGCTCACTGCCCCACGGCAGCCCGAGCCAGTGCATTGCCTGTATTGCATTCCAGGTACTATCAGTTTGATATTGAGTTTGCTTTAAGAAAAAGAAGAACCAAATCGATTTCTTGGGAGGATAAACTCGCAGCTAAAGGGAAAAACTACAATTACACTTTTCAGCCATGAAAAGTAAATCAGATGGTGCTGAAATCCCAGCAGAAAACACAGATTAATTAAAGTCTGCACTTTCTAAATCTGTTATTCAACTAAACACAGCTGTTAAAAAAATGATGCCTTTGCTGTAATTTCCATGTACATTCATACCACTGAAATACTGCGAAAAACATTATTAAGTGTGCTCAGTGGCTGCTGGAGTTGTACAGGAAAAGAAAGCACACATGTATGTTTAGTTATGACAAGGACTGCTTTATTTCAAAGAATAAATTTTGTTTGGGAGCTTGAATGCTGCCCCAAGGATGGGATGGAATTCATTACAATGGGAGGGTGGGGCAGGAGTGGGGTCTTCGGGTGGAGCAAAGCAGCATCCCCTCAGCAGGGTGGGAGCTCAGGGCACTCCCTCCTCCTGCATCACTGTCCATGCCCACGGCACGTGGCATCCGCCAGCCAGATCCCGGCTCTCCTTCTGGTGCTCAACCACTCGTACTTCCAAGTGCTTTTGGCCATCTGTCCATCACAGGCAGCGCTTCCCAATTTCACTGATTTCATTAACCCTAATATATTTTAAGATCTTACACAGATTAAAAAAAAAAAAACACCCAACCCACAATCAGCTTTTTTCCAGGGCCTCCTCTCGAGGCGAAGAGAGGCTCGTGCCGAACCCTGCGAGGTGCGGATCAGGCTCTGCTTCCACACGGAGCCAATTCAGTCATGGGGAGATGGCACAGCCACCAACACAGGGCACTTGTAGATCAGACACAGCCCAGTCCCCCCCAGCCCAGCCCTGCCCTGCCACGCTGCACGGGGCTCTGGGAGGGTGTGCGAGGTTGGCAGAGCATCTGGCACGTGGGGACAACACGACACGCAGGAACAAAAGCTTTCCTTCTCTTTCCCCTCCCTCTCCCTCCAAGTCTACACGGAGGATCAAAGTGGAGAGCTCCTGGCTCTGTCACAGGGGGAAGTGAAATTGCAGTGATTTGAATGGAACCTCGAAGGCACTCTGCAATTCAATTCACTCAGGAGAACCTTCCTCCCAGCCCTGACGCAGCTGTTCCTCCCCTATGGAAGAGAAAATAATACTTGAGCCTTGCCTCCTGTGACAGGGGGAGAAGGCATGGGAGAGCCCTCACTGCCTCTCAATCCTTCTGAAATCATTCCAGCTTAAAATATAATTAGGATGATCTAATGCAGCAATATACTAATGTGGGCAATACTCCTTGCCTTCAGAGCAGCCTGGAAAGCCTCTCGTCACCCCCGGAGCCCCGGGTGTTCCAGGCAGTGGCACAGGAGCAGTGATGCCACCAATGTGCAGGTACAGACACTGGGAGGGGACTCGGGTCTGGGGCCTTGAAGTGGGGAAAATCCAGCAGCTGGATTGCCTGTGCTGAGCCTCAAGGAGACACTGACCCAACTCCAGCACAGCAACAGCACCTGGCACTGCTGTCACAGCAGGAAGGGTAACAGGGCATTCTCCTAAAGTACAGTCGGCCCTTATTTGTATTTAACAGCAACGAACATCCCTGTATTTTCATTCCCCTCCATTTCCTCTGTTTGTTTTTTTGGTTTTGGGGTTTTTTTGTTTGTTTGTTTGTTTGTTTGTTTTTTTAAGGAAAGCAAAACTGATGGGAAAAAACATCTTCAAATTTAAGGAGGCTGTGAAAAAACCATTCTCGGGTCCAAGGAGAGCCCTGAGTCTCCCCATGGCAATGGTCAGCCAGCTGGGTGGAACAAGAAATGTGTTTAATAAACTGGTCTAAGCAACTCCTTCACAACTTCGCAGAAAAAGACACTTTTCAGTAGGTTTTATCGTTACTGGCTTTTGCATAAAACACCTCACTGCATCTACTTATTATTGCTCCTCTGCCTAATCTACCCAACCACATCAAGCGTGAACCTTCTGCAAGTTCCTCAAACATGATCAACTAGGAGAAAAAAAACATTAAAATCTAGAAGGTATTGGTAAAAAAGAGGAGCTGTATTTTTCAGGGAGGAGCAAGGTACACTGCTAGCAAAGTACTTCCTATAATCTTCCATTACAGGGTGAAGGTTTTAATAAAAAGAAATAAAAAAAGCTCACATTTTGATCTTTTCCCAGAGCTAGACATGGTTTAATTAGCTTGATCTCATTATGTAAACTGGAGAGGAAAAAAGAACACCATTAAAGCAATATCCCACTGGCAAATGAGACAACCTTGACATCAACTACGATATTTTCTTGGAAAAGTCTCCCCTGCCTGCGATGCAGCTTCCACACCTCTTCCTCATCACCAGGTCTTCATCATCCCATCTCCTCCAGCTGCCCTGCTCAATCCAACAGCATTTCTGGGCTTCTGCTTCCCTCCAAGCAGCCTGAAAAGTGCTTTTAGGGAAAAAAAATCCAGCCCGATGTTGTCTCGGTTCTATTTAGCCCGAGATCATTCAGCGTGTTCTTTAGAAAAGATCAACTGGAACTAAACGCTGCCATAATATACTCCATCTGTTAAAGTACATACTTTTGTAATAACACATTTAGAATTCAATAAGAAAAGCCAGAATTACAAACAAGGTGTCCATAATGAGCCTCAATATAATTATTAAAGCAGATAAAGTAAGCCTGGGTTTCAATACAAGGAAGTTATTTGTACCTTAATGATAATGAAAAGTAAAAAGCATCTGTAATTTCCACTGAAATGTATTTCAGAAAGTCAACTAAGTGCACGTCACTTTGTTAAGACTATTCTTATTATTGTGTTTGCACTGACAGCAAAATGCTTCTTAGTTCCAACTCCTGGGATATATAAAAATATGATTAGAGCACTATAACAATACAACAATGGATTAATTTGCCCAAGCATTACATTTGGATCTGAAAGACTTTGATAATTTATTTTACCAACTGAAAGGTGGTTATTTTGGGATCCTGGCTCATAACTAAGTAGTTCAGTGCAGCATTTTGAATTTATTATTTTTTTTTACATTTCAGCACTTGCAATACTGTGAGAGGTTCCAGTGATTTCTGCTTGAGCTTTTGTGCCAGTCCTACGCCAAGCCTTACCCTGGGATTTAGGTTGGGCTGCCTCCTCCAAGGGGCATCACACATCCCACAGCCTGCAAAACAACCAGGCAGTGGTGATTTACGTGGTAAAACCACTCCTCAAGTAAAAGAAGATTATGTTTTTTGGGGATGCTGAGCAATCTTACCTATGACAGGGCAAGGAGAGTACAGAGAACTACCCAGTGTTAAACAGTGCAGTTAACAGACCAAAAGGTGTTGGGAAATATGGCCTGGAGGGCAGATGGGATGGAGGAAAATAATTAATAACTCATCTGATCAATGGCAATCAGAACTATCCTATAGAATGACAAGATGAGCACGGAATAAACAGAGATTATTAGCAAATTCAGGTGCTCCATCTCAAATTACAGTGGGATTAGAAAGGAGTGGAATTTGACATTTTGGACTAAAACCAGGGAACAGAACCACATTTTTTCAACAAAGCAAAAGGCCCCAGGACCTCAGTCATTGGGCTGCTCAAAAAGAGGGCAGGTCTGCAGAGGCAGGAACAGCCCAAGGGTCGAAAGACAGACCAAACCAGCAATGCCCAACACTGGTGCCTTGGCACGGACAGGATGAGCAGAGCTCTGACCCTCTGAGGCTCCCAAGGGATTTCTCAACCTAAACAACTCAGTGATTCCATGACTCGAGGATCATCCAGTCCAAACGTGTCCCAGCTCTGCCAAGGCCACCACTAACCCATGTCCCCAAGTGCCACATCTACATGTCTTNCCTCAGCAGTGACAGCACAGGGAGGTGATCCCTGCCCGGGTCCTGTGGCCACGCTAGCCAAGATGCCATTGGCCTTCTTGTCATTAATTAATTATTAATTAAATCAATTTCCCTTTTAATTGCAGTGGGAAAGCAGAGAAAAGAAAGTGCCCAGGGAGGCTGCACTTGCTCACACCCTCTGCTTGCAGCCAGCACAGACTGTCATGTCCTAAGCCAAGGCACACCGAGACCCACAAACTGGGAGCTGATGTTGGTCTTCCACAGATTTAACCTGCCACACATGGAGAACACAACTGCTTCACTTCTGGATTGTTGGTTCAACCACAGGCTCATTTGTTAGGCAACAAAACCTATCATGTAGCATATTGCCCAAATCTTGCAAGAGATTTTTTTTTTGACCCCAAGGGAGATTTTAAGGGTGTAAGAAATTTCTCTTCTTTTCATCTTCCTCCCTAACTCCAGTTATCTTGCAATTAACTTTAATGCTTTTTTTTTTGGTTTCAAAGAAGTTAATTTGGCAAAGTGTAACAGGCCACATGCCCTTTTTCACTTGGGAATCGAGTAAAACAGACCAAATCTTCCAGGTTATTTGCAGAGGAGAGGAAAAACAACGATGGGGTCAGGCTCAATGACATGACTGTTAAAATGCATCAATGATGTCATCTGAAAAGTCTCCTGCTCCAAGCTCTAATTAAAAGTCATAAAGCCTGTAAATGTTCTATTCCACATTTGCTTCCCTGGAGAGTTTGGGGCAGAAGCTCCTGAGTGAGGATTAAAAACAGGATATGGAATTGGCATCTCAAAACAGGCACTAGACAAGAAGGATGGGTCTGAAAAACCTTGAATTGTGTGAGGTTTTGAGCAGCTCAACTACGGTGGCTGGAATCCACATGGAGTGTTTTGTAAGGGGCTTCTCCCCTCCTCTGCCTGCAGCAAGACTGATTTA
>VXBX01000011.1:247616-346027 GCA_013400415.1 Scytalopus superciliaris
AGAGCCAGAAGGTCCCCCCTGAGCCTCCTTTTCTCCAGGCTGAGCCCCCCCAGCTCCCTCAGCCCCTCCTGCTGCTCCAGCCCCTTCCCAGCTCCATTCCCTTCCCTGGACACGCTCCAGCCCCCCAATTCCCTCCTGGAGTGAGGGGCCCCAAACTGAGCCCAGGAATTGAGGTGCCTCAGCAGTGACAGCACAGGGAGGTGATCCCTGCCCGGGTCCTGTGGCCACGCTAGCCAAGATGCCATTGGCCTTCTTGTCATTAATTAATTATTAATTAAATCAATTTCCCTTTTAATTGCAGTGGGAAAGCAGAGAAAAGAAAGTGCCCAGGGAGGCTGCACTTGCTCACACCCTCTGCTTGCAGCCAGCACAGACTGTCATGTCCTAAGCCAAGGCACACCGAGACCCACAAACTGGGAGCTGATGTTGGTCTTCCACAGATTTAACCTGCCACACATGGAGAACACAACTGCTTCACTTCTGGATTGTTGGTTCAACCACAGGCTCATTTGTTAGGCAACAAAACCTATCATGTAGCATATTGCCCAAATCTTGCAAGAGATTTTTTTTTTTGACCCCAAGGGAGATTTTAAGGGTGTAAGAAATTTCTCTTCTTTTCATCTTCCTCCCTAACTCCAGTTATCTTGCAATTAACTTTAATGCTTTTTTTTTTGGTTTCAAAGAAGTTAATTTGGCAAAGTGTAACAGGCCACATGCCCTTTTTCACTTGGGAATCGAGTAAAACAGACCAAATCTTCCAGGTTATTTGCAGAGGAGAGGAAAAACAACGATGGGGTCAGGCTCAATGACATGACTGTTAAAATGCATCAATGATGTCATCTGAAAAGTCTCCTGCTCCAAGCTCTAATTAAAAGTCATAAAGCCTGTAAATGTTCTATTCCACATTTGCTTCCCTGGAGAGTTTGGGGCAGAAGCTCCTGAGTGAGGATTAAAAACAGGATATGGAATTGGCATCTCAAAACAGGCACTAGACAAGAAGGATGGGTCTGAAAAACCTTGAATTGTGTGAGGTTTTGAGCAGCTCAACTACGGTGGCTGGAATCCACATGGAGTGTTTTGTAAGGGGCTTCTCCCCTCCTCTGCCTGCAGCAAGACTGATTTACAAGCCAGACAGGGGGCCAGCATGCATTTTGGAAAGGAGGATAAAGGTCAAATGCAGACATATCTGCTCACAGAACCATCTTAAAACTCTTCCTGTGTTGCTTTCCATACTAAACCACGTGAGCTTCCCATCCCTTACTATCAGCGCTCTTGCTGGATCTGGAGGATTGCCCAACTGCTACCGTTGCCAGAAACCCAAAACATCAGAGAGGTGATTCATGTGATGCTTTGACAGCTCCGGAGCTGGGCTGGGGGAGGACCCAAAACCCCAAATCCCAGAACGGAGTCCGCCCAGATCCTGCTGGAGCCACTGACACCACCAGCACGGGCACAGCCACCACTCCCAGCTGCACCCACCCCGGGCATGTGCTCCGTGACCAAGGGGGGCCTTTCCCTGTACCAGGTGCAAACACACCTTTACCTTTATTGCTTTTGTCAGCACCTCAGGAGCCAATTGCCATAGTAGGGCAAAACTGCATTCCTATTCATTCCATAAGAAAGATATTTAGCCATGAGAGTGTCCAAAGGAGGCAGCAAAGATGGGGAAGGGCCTGGAGGGGCAGCGTGTGAGGGCACTGCGTGCACTTGGGGGGTTCAGCTGGAGAAGAGGAGACTGAGGGGAGANGGACTGGATGGTCCTTGTGGGTCCCTCCCACCTCAGCACATTCTGTGAACCTGTGTTAAGGAGACAGGCTGAGAAAGTTGGGGCTGCTCAGCCTGGAGACGAGAAGGTTGTGTGGAGACCTCACCGCACCTTCCAGTATCTGAAGGGGCTACAGGGAAGCTGGACAGGAACTGTTCATCAGGAACTGGAGCGACAGGACAAGGGAGAATGGATTCAGGCTGAAAGAGGGGAAATTTAGGTTAGATATTAGGAAGAAATTCTTCCCTGGGAGGGTGGGCAGGCCCTGGCACAGGTTGGGCAGAGAAGCTGTGGCTGCCCCTGGATTCCTGGAGCATCCAAGGCCAGGTTGGATGGGCCTTGGAGCAACCTGGGACAGTGGAAGGTGTCCCTGCCCATGGCAGAGGGTGGGATGAGATGAGCTTTAAGTTCTCTTCCCACCCAAACCATTCTGGGATTCTACCCTGGCAAAGCCCTTCCACTGAGATGCCATTTAAGAATTGTTTATACGGCGCTCGCTCATCCAAAGAGTTCACAACTGGAGAATAAGGGAGGCTTTGTACCTCCTTGCTCTGCTATGTTAAAAATTGATTTAGCATAATGGTTTCAAAGAGATTAAAATCCAATTTTGTAAATCAAAGCAGGAACTGTACTGACTCACTTCTACAGCAGCAGAAAGGAACCTGCTGAATGTTGAAAACGACAGTGGCAGCCCTGAGCCTCTGTTATCACACAAAAAGTGATGAACCAAACAAACCCACAGTTAATAAGCTGCATTTGTCTGAATACATCTGTTCTCCACACCACTAAGATGGGATTTTCATCTGGAGAAGAAGAACAGGGAGCATCTGGGTTAGACACAGCTTCTCAGATAGCATTGTCCAGCTGTCCTGCTCAGTGTGGACAGGTACTCATGGCAGAAAAACATGAGATCCTTTCTCTTCCAGGTATTTACCATCACTCAGGATTCAGTGTGGCATTATTCCAGTTCTGTAAATGGCTTTTAGCACTAAACTTGATTTAGGAAAGAAAAAAAATATATAAACAAACACAAATGGGCAAAATAAGGTACAGTGAGATAAACAAACGGGCTCTTGCACACCTCCTAAGAAGTCCAACATACAAATTATCCCCTTCAAGGAAAACACATCCCCTTTAATATACTGGATATGCAAAGCAAAAACTCCACACGTTCAGAATCATTTATAGTGAGGATCTTTGATGGTTACAGCATCTTTTGAAGCCAAACACAGCCACAGTTGACAGAGTCTGATTCCAGGCGGGCCGGAGCCGTTCGGAGCTGCCAACAGCCCGGCACTCATTAGATCTTTGAAACAAACTCCACAGCATTTCTTATAAGCAGCACAGAAACCCTATCACTAATTCAAAAATGAACAAGCAATCTGAGCTTTAAAGAGCACCTGAAGCTCCGTACAGGCACGGAAGGAATTCTGCATATTCCAGCTCATGTAGTTCCATAGATGAGGTAGAGTTCGGTGGGCTTTGTTAATTTTGTTTTCCTTTAGAGGGAAGATACTGACATTTTTCCTGGCTTTCTTTTTAATGCAACAGTCAGCCCTGTTCATGCTACTTATTTCTGACCTAAATCATTATCTCTGTGCTTCTACATGGAAATGCTTCATGTGTATCCAGAGTCTGCAGCTCCCCCAGATCTACCCTAGAAAACCTCCACGGAAAGATGAGAACTTGTCCCAGGGACACATTCATGGAGGTTTGGAGCCACAGAAATGGGAGACATGGAGGAGGCCCTCACATCACAGACATTATCCCAAGGAATGTTTTAGAGCTGGGAGCAATGAGGAGGAGGCACTGAGAAATTAAAGAAATTCATACAGAGAACAGCACGCCTGGGGTTGGTGGGGAGGCAGCATCAGACTCACCCTGGGATGCAAAATCTGGGAAAGTCCTGGCCAAGTCCAGATCCCTGACAGTGACTCTGAGATGTCTGAGATGAAGTGGGAGAAGTTCTTCACTCCTCAACACATGCTCTTTGACCCTGGTGCCCCTCGAAGCCATGGCAGCCAGGCACTGCCAGCTCTGCATCCTCCTCAGCCATCTGGAAAAATCCTCCTTCCTCCTCGGCGGGCCCAAGTGGCACATTCCAGCACGCTGGGAAGGAGGGCAAGAGCCCCCCAGGCTCTGCAGGGACAGCTCTGCCAGCCCTGCCCCTGAGCTGGCATGTGCCACCAGCCCATCCCCAGGAGCACGGACCGTCCTGGTGTGGCTCAGCTGGGGACTGGGGAAGGGGAAAAGGAAGGAAGAAATTGTTCCTCCTTCTCCTGCTGACATGTGAACCAAATGCAAACGTCCCTTAATTAGTAACACCCTCCAAATCCCCAGCAGCTGCAGTTTTGACGGGCATTTCATCTAATCCAGCAATTCTTTGCATGAAAAACAACCACCTTAGCCCCAGTCAGAGGATTATGGATTTCGGTGGATTTCTGGGGGTGCTGAGTTAACCCACTTTGAGCACCAGGCACAGGGAGACAGTGGCAGGTCCTCAGGGTGGTGCAGAAGAACTGCCTCACTCCAGCCCAATTCCAGAATTTCACAACTGGAAGAGAGCTTGCATGATGACACCAGGACAGCCAGAAGAAAAATTGCTCTTTTTTTTCCCTGAAGAACTACAGTGGAATACTTTGGAAAGGCTGCATCCATCTCTGTTTCCCTCATTCTCTCATTCATCACCATCATCATCGTCATCAAGAACATTTACCACACAGCAGCACCTCCCACCTCACAAGGACTTTTTGTCCCGTTGCTTTTATCTCAAACGAAGTCTGAAGGAAAACGGTGGGCTGTTATTTCAAGGGGAAAATGATCTTCCACTGAGAACTCCACGGCTCTCCCACCTTCCAGGCTCCCAGGAAGGATCCCTCTGGGAGCCACCACTGCCACAGACCCAGGACACCCCGGAGATCCTGGCCCATGTTCCTCATGGATGAGGGCCCAATAAAAGGTACTGTACTGAGAGGTGGCCTGAAGCAAGGAATTAATGCAAATGAGAAAAATGAATATTTAAATAAAACATTTATTAAGCACACATTAACTCTGTCAATCACTTCTCACTTTTGTTTTGCTGTGCCAGTGTTCAGAGGGGCTGCACAATAACCAGTTTCGGTTTTTCCAAGGTATATTTAGTTCTGTATTTAGAAGTGCAGCTTCCTCAAAGATTTTTTTTTTTTTTGTATTTAAAAATTAAGTGCATTTCCTTGTGCAAAGGAGAACAAATTGCTACTTAAACTTTCTTCTATTGTCTATTTGCCTGCAATTTCCACCTCATTTACAGCCTTTTTGTGTCTGCCCTTTTGTTTAGTTTTTACCTTTGACATTCTCTTAATTTCTCTTCAGAGATACCTGACACCTTTACATTAAACTCACAATACGCATAATTCGGAGTTTTTGGAGAAAGGCTGCTCAGAAGCAGCAGCAGCAGCTCCCAGCCAGGGTGAGAACCCTCGTGTCTGTCAAGTGGGGCCATTTGGAAAATCATTTCCAAAAGGAATTTTTATTTCTCGCCTCTGCAGTTTGCAGGGAGCGGAAGGAGCACTGGCACGCTGGGCTGGGCTGACCCTGGGTGGTCCCACCAAGGCTGCTCCATCCCTGCCCTCCTTGGCTCGACATGGGAGAGAAAATATAAGGAAAGGCTCGTGGGTTGAGGTAAGGACAGGGAGAGATCACTCAGCAATTCCTGTCATGGGCAAAGCAGACTCGACTCGGGGAAATTGATTTACTACCAGTTAAAGCAGGATAATGAGAAATAAAAACTAGATCTTAGAAACACCTTCCCCCCACCCCTGCCTTCTTCCCAGGCACAACCAGGGAGCAGGGGCAGGGAAGGGGGGCTGTGTGCATCTCCCAGGGATCCTGAGCTGGAGCAGGTTCCCAGCACAGCACTCCCTGCAGTGGCACCCAGCCTGGGACTGGCCCAGCAAGGGAGGATGGCCATGAACCACGACTGCCCAAGCTCCAAGACACCCCTTCACCTCCACGACTCCCTCCTCCTCCTCCTCCTCCTCCTCTCCCTCCTCCCAGCTGTTTCTCAAAATGACCTCGGTGCCTCACCACTGCACATGTCCAGGGGTGCCCAGCTCCCCACAGACACTTGGGAAGCAGGAGTTCTACAACAATCCAAGGGTCTCAGTCTCCTCCAGAACTGCCACAAACTGAAAGACTCAACCCATCACTAGCACTGAGTGGATCCACTGGAGTGGGCATACAACCCAGTCTCAGGAACAATCCCACCAGCAGAGATCCCACTCCTGTCTCTCCTACGTCAGTTGAGCTCCATAATCACCAGCCACCCAAATCCCACCGTCTCCATCAGTCCAGCCACTCCATGGCAGGGGTGGCAGAGGATCCACCTGCTCAGCAGGTTTGGCTTCTCAGCCATTCCTTCCCCAGGACCCCTCCAGGTTTGCAGGGGATGCACAGCAACCCCTGCAGCTCCCCATTCAGGCAAGGCACACCAAACCAGAGCGTTTTGCTGCATCTTGGTCCTTTTCAATCGCGGTTTCCTTTCAAAGCGTGTTCCAGTTCAGTCCTGCTGACAACAATAGGGTTATAATACACTGCTGTCAGTGGAAACAACGAGAATCCCCTCCACCTCAGCGTCTCCCGGAGCCCGTGGAGGCTGGAGTGGTGCTCAGCGACAGGGCACACTCCAAATGGCTGTTCTGAAAAGCCCTGAGCCCATCACCCCAGCCCTCCGTGGATCACTCGCTCTGCTCTTGCTAATGCTTCCATTTTGTTTGCAGAATAAAGTGAAATGGATTTTCCCCTCAATGTTTACTCCCTCTCTCCAAGCACTCCTTTGCTCTTGCTTTCTCCCCTCCTGATCTCAAACCACACCAGATGTTCAGTCTTGCTCCCCAGGCAGAACAATCTGCCCATTTCCCTTTAATAAGAATAAAGGAGAGGGGGGAGGGAAACAAGCAAACAAAAAAAACCCCAAAACTCAAACCCAAAGACAGTCAGGAACTGGCATCTCCATCAAACACATGGGCACAACAGTAACATCAAAAACAAAACCAACAAAAAGACTCCTGACCATGAAAACATGCATTTCCCAGAATTTCTGCCATCTCCTGAGGCTGCAGGAGTTCATAAAATTGGAGAATACCTTGGGTTGGAAGGGACCTGACAGACACTACACCCCCTACCCTGGGCAGGGACACCTCCCACCAGCCCAGGTTGCTCCAAGCCCCGTCCAACCTGGCCTGGGACACTCCCAGGGATGGGGCAGCCACAGCTTCTCTGCCCACCCTGTGCCAGGGCCTGCCCACCCTCATAGGGAGGGATTCCTTCCCAACATCCCATTTAACTCTGCCCTCTGGCAGTGGGAAGCCTTTCCCCTTGTCCTGTCCCTCCAGGTCCTTGTTCAAAGTCTCTCTCCAGCTTTCCCTGCCTGCTCCCAACACTCCAGAGTGAGGCTAGAGCCCTGTGTGCTGCTGGAGTGCAGCTGCCCCTTCCCCAGCTCCACATTTCCTCCTGGAAACGCCACCGCCGGGACCGTGGAGCGCCAGCTCGGAAATTCCGAGCGCGCTGAGATTTGATTTTCATCTACTTTGTTAAATTTCTGCTAATTGCTTTTAACGCACTTCCTCCGCCAGCGTCTTTATAGCTTAATTCCTCCTGGGCATTCACTCCGGAGTTCTACTGAGTACAGCAGGAAAATGAAATCCAACCACATGCTGGTGATGTAATCACTCACGGCCTTTGGAACAACTGGAGCGGGGCTTTGTCTTGGGGGGTTGGGTTTTTGGGACCAAAGGCCACCATCAAATTGCATAAATTGATGAAAACTGAGCAGAAGGAACCGCAGTCCTACAAATCCTATGAAGCAGCAAGGCTGGGTGTGGTGTCGTGCAGTCCAGTATTTTATAATCAGCACACTCAAAAGCACAGTGGAAAGACTCTGAACTGAGATACTTGAGCTGAAGCTGGCACAGGTTGGCCAGAGGAGCTGTGGCTGCCCCATCCCTGGGAGTGTCCAAGGGCAGGTTGGATGGGGCTTGGAGCAGCCTGGGCTGGTGGGAGGTGTCCCTGCCCATGGCAGGGCGTGGCACTGGATGGGCTTTGCAGATCCCTTCCAACCTAAACCATTCCCTTATTCTGTGAAGCTTTAATAAAATTCATCACCACCTTCCTGGTTTAGACTGAGAGAAGTTGTCACCACAACCCAAGAAACTTCCCATCACTTTCAGTCATCAGCAAGCCAGAGCCAGCAGGAATTAATGCACTCATGCTCTTTTACTCTCCGACAAGAAGGATGTGAGATCCATAACTCCCAAACAATATTATGCATAGCACATACTTTTCATCATTGCGCATTAATAGATTTGGGAGTGAAAGTTGGAGGGGTGGTGTTACATGTCAAAATTAATTATAATGCCAATAAGCTGAAATTCAACAGGGAAGATCAGGTTGACTAAATTATTGTGTTATCAGCACTGAAAAATCAACTGCACGAGGCTGTAGCCTTTGGCTGCAAATCCAAAGGTAGATTGAAAAGTAATGAGAAGTAAAAAAAAAAAATTCCCAGCCCAACCTATTGCAGAGGATTTTAAGCAACTGAGAGCAGTTTCATGTTAGGCTGAATTTATCTAAGATAGAATTTTGCATTACAGCTGTTGGAGAGATCAACTGGATCTCAACTTTTCATCACAGGCTTACTAAAATTCGGGACCAGTGGCCACAAACGATGCCAATTCAGGCAAATCAGGCTATTTGCTTCCTCTGTACTGTAAAGCTCCATTTCTCAGTGTCTTTCCAGATGAGGCACCCCCAGCAACCATAAGGACAATGAAAAGGAGACCAAAAATTCCACCTGTGCTGAAAACGGTCCAGTTGGCAACTTTAGAATACCATGATTAATATAACATTGCTAAATCAAAACCAGGACTGAAAAGAAGAACCCAAACAACCCCACAATCAGAGCCTCTCCTGCGCTCCACAGCATTTAAGCATGTCTTGTCTTCCTAAGAGCTCAGTACTAAGAAAAATATTACTGTCCACAAGGATGAGAACAAGAAAATACCACATTTAATTCCTTCAGAGTCAATTAAATGGTAACAATAAAATACAGTCCGAGTTAAGGCTGGACAAAAGGATTAAGGAATGAGGGAGGACTTATTTATAAACATACAAACAAAAACCTGGTTAAGAAGAAGTGGGGGAATTAATAAAAGATAAAAAGAATGATTCCAATATGACTAAGAAGGGGAATTCCTTTATTAAATTTGTCTTCAAAAGCAAATTAAGAAAATATGCCTGTGCAATCAGTGATGGCGAGTTTATAAAAATAGCTTCCACTGAAGGAGGGAAAAAGGGAGTATCTGGAAAATGCAGACATGTGCCAAATCACTCAATCTGTGCAATTAACCAACGAAATCAAGTGTTGTTATTTGTGAAGAAGTATTTTTTTAAAGGGAAATTCATCAGATTCCTTCAAAACAGAAGTCTAATACCTAATTCTGGAAATCACTTAAATGGATGGATGCAATTAAGTTCTATTCCTAGCAAAAGAATGGGAAAAACACTCAGGAAAAGGTATCTCTTGCAGAGAGCAGCTCAGCAAGCTGCAAGTAGAGCCTTGCAGAGAACACCTTGTTAGGCACAGTCAGTTTGTTAGCACAAGCTATTTGTTTAAGGAAAAGAAGAAAGGAAATGCCATGTGGATTATAGGAGCATTTTCCAGAGTCAATTCTAAAATTAAAAGCAATAATCCTGCAAAAATCTGAGCAGCCTCAATTCTCCCAACTTTCGAAGGGATTAGGATTTAGCACCTGCAAGGCCAACTGGAAACACAGGAGTTGGGGGAAACAGCCAAGGGATCACACGGATCCATGTTAGATTTTATTGCAACAGCTTTGTTAATGATGTGGGAGAGGAAAGAACACACATTATTAGTTTCATCTCCTATGTAGTGAAATGCTTTGCAGGACTTGACAGGGAAAATCAGCACATACAAAGAAGTATTGACTGGGCCATCAGAAATTCAGGAAGATGCCTCACTTCCCTCAGGATCACTTTGCCAACAGCATTCAGAGAAGAAATTTCCCTGTCCTGTGCAGAAGGCCCTCCCACACCTGACAGATCTGAAAGGAGATGTCAGATTCAGAGGAAGATTCTTCCATTTGGAACCAATAACACCAGTACTGAAGTGATGGATGACCAAACCACAGCCATGCTCCCAGAAGGGGCTGTTGGGAGTGCATCCATCCAAACAGGGACCTGGAAAGGCACAGGGGAAGCAGCTCGAGATGAAATTGCAGCAGGATGTGGCAGCTAAAAGGACAGTTTGGTTCCAAAGAACATGCAGAAACATGGATCACATAGCAGGATGTTCCTGTCTCGTCTCTCTCCAGATGTAATTAGTCCATAAATGAAATAATGTATTCACTTCTGGACACCTCATTACCAGAAAGACATTGACAAATCGAGGAGAGTACAAAGACAACAACAAAAATGTTTTCAGGGTTTGACGGGAAAAATTTCTATGGGCAGATCAAAAGATTTGATACGTCCAGCTCTGAGCAAGCACAGCTTAGTCAGACAAGATGTGTATGGATATGTTTGAAAGGTGTAAACATCAAGCAGGAAAACCAGCATGGAGGGCTATTAGGAGGAAAAATGGAATCAAATTATAAAAGAGGAAAACTTAAGATGAAAATCTTATTGCCCTGTTAGCTGGGCTTGAGAGATGCAGTGAAAGCTTCCAAGAGAACCAGACTGGTGTTAGATACTGATATAAAATCCAGTCATGGACTTTCACATAAGTACCTTATTTAAGGATGTGGACACATAAGAAAGGAAAGGTGTATTTGGATTGCTCCCCCAAACAAGATCAGCACTCAAGGACTCCTTCCTGCCCTCCCCTGTTCTCCCAAATTGCAGCAGGTCCTAAGGGTAACAAACCCTGCAAAGACAGACAAAACTGGGGGGGAAACGTGTTACACCTGCTTCAAACAACCTCAACTGCTCTTACACCCCCTGCCAGAGCCACAAATCTTTCCCAAGCAAATACTGTCTCCAAGTCCATCAGACTTTGTCCAAGGAGATCCTGCCAGCTCAGATTAAGCCTTTGTATCAGGATATGTTCAGTACCAACACATTCCTCCTCTTCCGCTCACCACACAGTGTAGCAACACACTGAGATCAACCTTACATTGAAAGAAGATAATTAAAAAATTACATCAGGCCAGATGCAAGCCTCCAGCATCTTTTAATGACTCTGGTCATTGAAGTCAGACTGACACCTGGGAGCTCTGCCCCATCCAGCAGGTTGTTACCTGAAGGACTAAACCATGGAATTTTCTTTAAAGAAGAGCTTTTCAAGAGTGGCAAGCAGGGAAAAAAGGAAAAAACCAAAAAAGCACAACCCCAAAAAGTGAAATAAAACACACAACTTGATAGGAAGACTCACACCAAACAAGCCTAATGTCAGCCTGCCCTCTCTGCTCCAGCAACAAGTCTCATCCAGGCAATACTTTTCCAACACCAAAGTGCTCTGCCAGGATGTCCCTGGCATGTGTTTCTGCAGTGAAAAGCACTGAGAACATGAGAAGTGTTTCTCCTCCCTAAAGGATGACAGACACCAGCTCCTCATCCAACCTGCAAACCAGGGTCCTGGACTGAGCCAAGCCTCAGACAGACACAGAGCCACAGAACACCTCTTAGTTCCTATTTCCTTTTTCTTGTATTCCTAGAAACTTCAGCAAAAAGGTTAAACAGTAAAAGGAGAGAATCTGCAAGGCAGGTCATGCAGAGGCTGTGCCCTGGTGCCTGCCCAGGGCTGTGTCCAGTCTCTTGCTGTGTCTCAGCCTGGGTCACACACAACCCGTGCCCAGCATCTCTCTCTTTCTTTCCAAACATTCTGAAGGAGAACAAGAGGAACCTCTGCAGAGGTTGGCAGCCTGTGCTGCCCAGGCACTGCCTCATTACCATGACAAAGGGAGGTTTGAACATCCCTCAGCAAACCGATGGCTCCCTTCTCGAATCCCACTGAAAACCTGGCAGTGAGCTTCTCCAGCTCCTGATATCCTATTTACTCAGGCAGAGGAACGGGAGCAAACACATTTAGGAGCCCTTGCAGTTTCTCATGGAATTGTCTTTTTACCTACAGAATTCACCCAGCCTCGCAGCACTGCCACAGTCCTGTGCCCACCATCTGCAGTCCCTCTGGTAGCTCACAATAGGGACACGAACTTCTGCATCAATTCTGCCCTTCCCAAAGCACTACAAGGAGGGCTGGCAAGATTTTACCACGTGAAAATGTCAGTGTTTCTTGCTTGCTGAGGCAGGATTTACAGCGAGCCTGAGCCAAGCAGCTTGTTTCACACCTTCAAATTTAAGGGGAACAGTGTTCTCCTCTGGAAAGCACGTCCCAGACGCTGCAGTAACACAGACACAGATATGTCAATCACCAAGCATGCAAAGCTGTGAAAGCTTCCCAGGGGAAAGCAGTTAGTTCCCAGTATAGAATGGTCACCTCAACACGCCCCATGCTGCTCCCTCCACCAGCCCTGCCCAGGACTGCCCCAGAGCCCAGCCTGCAAAGAGCATCACTGCCAACTCAGTCAGCACAGGAGTGAGCACAGAGCATCAGAGAAGAGAATCCTGCAAAACAGGACATTTTGGTAGCTGTGTTATTACACTGTGGGCTAATCTGCATCTGAAAATAAGGACATTCTACTAAAGCATCACCCAGCAGGGCCAGCAAGAACCAGGTGCTGTGGTTGGCAGGAACGCACAGGGAGCCTTGGGAGGGCACATTCCTGCTGGAGAACAGATCTGCATCATCTTTGCTGGGAAGGTAACACCATGTGAGATGATCATGCTTAAGAGGCCAATGTCCTGAGGTTCAGGGGTCCAAGGGGTCCATGAGCCTGGTTAAACTGCATCAATCTGCAGCCAACACAGTGCAGGCACTGCAGTTCCCTGGCTTTCCCTCCAGCTCTGAAATCCAGGCAGGTTCTTTCAGTTGGGCTAATTTAGAAGAAACATCAGAAAACACCTTCAGACCTCTAAGACTCCCAAAGTAGGATCTGCACCAGACAGGATTTCAGCAGGAAAATAAACATCCTGCTCCCTTTCTTCTGCAGGGATGCTGCCCCACTATGCTTTCTGTTACCATTTGCATGTCACACCAGCCTCTACAAAGGCTCTCATTCTCTCCCCTGCTGCACCCAGAATGAAGTTCAAGGGTGATGTGAACCCGAAGTTACTCCCCTGTTTGCCCATGCCCAGCTCAGGCTGAGCCCTCAGCACACTCTGGGGCTGTGTCCACTGTCAGTCCCTCAGTACAGTCTCTGAGATGCCATCTCCTTACTCCAGGAGATCTCCACAGCCATGTCCAGCCCTACTTCAGAAAGCCTCATGGCCTCTCTGGACACCCCACTGTGTAAAGCTTCACCTCTTCTACAGAGACTTTACTGAGCTGGAAAAGGCTCCATTGCATGTGGTACCTGTGCTTCTTTCCAGTGTTACTTCAGGATACTGCCAGACCCTCCAACTGGATCTGGATACCCACAGAGTGGGCAGCTCCCCTATGGATGCTGCTCTCCCCTGGATGCTGCTCCCCCCTGGATGCTGCTCTCCCATCTTGGCTGAGCCCTGCTGGGGCAGGTACCTGCTTTCACAGTCAGGCTGCAGATGACACCACCACCACCACCACCACCAGCAAGGTCCAGTCTCCCGAGGCTGCTTCTCACCCCCAGACAGGCTTGTGCCTCCATGTGAACAGAGCTGACATCCTGAGAAGTACAACGAGTCTGCCCCAGCTGCTAACAAGACTCCTTCTGCTTTTATTTTATTTTTCTAGATACTCTGCAGAGCACAACCAAGTTTTGCTGTGTAAATTGTAGGTGCTAGAAAACAAGGTGTTGAAATGACTTCGATTACACTGAAGGAATATCCTACTGTGTCCTTAGGGAAAGGAGAGAGGAGAGAAAACACATTTTCAAAAAAAATTGTACTGGCTCCTGTGTAAACCTACTCTTACACTGGGGCAATGTTTAAAAAGAAAAACAAAACACCTTTGTGCGAGTTCACAGAGGAGGAAGGTGACTCCAGTGAGCAGCTTTGCTCTCCAGCTCATCAGCTCACCAGCAAAGCCACAGAAAAGAATCATGGAGTGGTTTAGGTTGGAAGGGACCTTAAACCTCATGTTGTCCCACCACCTCCCACCAGCCCAGGTTGCTCCAAGCCCAGTCCTGGCCTTGGACACTGGCACGGATGGAGCAGCCACAGCCTCTCTGGGCACCCCGTGGCGGGCAGGGATGCTCTGCAGACGGAGCGAGCTGGGATGGGGCAGGAGGGACAGGAAGCTCCAGGCTGTGGCTGTGCAGCCACTCATGCCCGACACAGCTCAAGCTGCCGTGGGAAGAGGCCCTTTCAGTTGATTTATTTTGTTCAAAACATCTGAACGTTTCGATTTTGAGTTCTTAATAAATTTTTTGCCCTAAATTTCTCATGGAGCTTCACCAGCTCCACTTACAGCAGCGCTTGTCACCCCATCGGGAAAAGACAGCAGGCATGGATTAATTTTTGAGGAAAGCTGCTTTCATGCCAATGCACTTGGCAATAGAGAATACAAGAAGAGCTATCCCAAAAATGCAGTATTTATGAGAGGAGTGGTTTCTAAAATTGTTTTCGCTATGGATACCAAGAAGCACCACCTGATTCCTGACTCCTCTCTCCTGCATATGTTTTCATATGATTATTTTTAAGGTGACTTGAGCATCTATTTCACAGAACTCCAATTCAAAGCAAAGCAGTTCCAGCTGGACATGCAGCATGACTGGTTTCCAAAAGTCACTGAGGAGAGTTTGCAAATGGAAACTGCACTTTCATACCTACAGAAAAAAATAAAACGTTGCCTGCAGAAATAGGGAGATTCTCTCAGTGTGGTTGTGATCCTAAGATTTAATTATCTCAGCCCAGAACTGCAGGTATCAATGCTTCAGAGATAAAGAACAAACAAGGCAATTATTCCCAGAAGTCCTCCTTTTTCCCCTCTAACAATTGCCAGGGTTACAAACATGCCAAGGTCAAAGAATGTGTAATAAAGAAATTTATTTCCAATTGGAATGCACAGAAACCTTGCACTCTAATGGTGGGAGAGCAGTGGTGTGAAACTCAGCAGCACCGAGATTAATGCATGGCTAAAGATCATAAGGACTAGCACGGAGCCGTGTCTGAAATGACAAGGAATAAAATTAACAAGCATCCTTCCAACCAACTCCAACTCCTTCCTGCTCTGGTTTCCCACTGAGTTGCCTCGTGGTGCCCAGCCCAGAGCTCTGCTGCCCATTAGCCACGCTGTGAGTGTGCCAGGGATGGCTCTGGGCTCCACAGGGATGCTCCCAGTGAGGACTTCTTGGGGCTCACCCTCTCCAGTGTGAACAGACCAGATTAGGGAATGCAGAAAGAAAAGCCCTATGTGGTGGCAGCCTCAGAAGCTCCTAAAAGCAACACACAACAGGAGTGAAGCACCTTAGAATCACAGAATCATAGAATTGATTGGGTTGGAAAAGACCTCCAAGATCGTCAAGTCCAACCCTTGGTCCAACTCCAGTCCATTTACCAGATCAGGGCACTCAGTGCCATGACCAATCTCAGTTTAAAAACCTCCAGGGATGGTGAATCCACCCCCTCTCTGGGCAGGCCATTCCAAGGCCTGAGCACTCTCTCTGCAAAGAATTTTTTTCTAATATCTAACTTAAATTTCCCTTGGCAGAGCTTAAGCCCCCTTGTCCTATTGCTGATTGTCTGGGAGAAGAGACCAACCCCCACCTGGCTTGTTCAGTTCCCAGGGCTGATTCCTCACCTGCCTGTGTTATCCTAGGATAACCCATCCCAGCAGCTCAGACTGGAGCCATGCACACCACGAGGAGGGGGAAGCTTTAGGTAGCAGCTCAGTCCTTTCTGATTCTTTACATGGACAAGACAGGCAAGTGGCTGCCAGGAGGGCAGTGACACACAAGGTCCACTCCATCATTTAAAACTGCCTAAAAATAAAAAAAAGGATGTTGTTTATTTATTAAAATGAAAAGCCCAACTGTACACAACTATACCGAGACTAAAACTACCCATGCCCTACCTCCAACACAGCCAAGCCTCCAGCATCTTATTTTTCTGCAACACCAAATCACAGTATTTTCAGATATAAAGGCAGGAAAAGTGTAACTTGGCCTAAAACAGGGGAATATCCTATATATTCCAGTGGCCTGAAACCTAGAGCCCTATCACTGCACTACAGCAAATTGTTCACTGCCTACTGAAAGTGAAAATAACGATTTCAACTGTTTCAAGTTTTATACTTCAGACTTCTCAAAAACAACATAACTTTCTTTCAAATGGATACATTTTCTTGCTATTCAACTTGCAACACCATTTGACTCAGACTTTCCAGCTGGTTTCCTCTCCCTCTCAGCCAGAGCCTAAACAAGAAAGTTTTTGCCATCAAAGTTTTATATTTGGGAAGTTTGTGAAAACAGACGAACTGTTCAGAGGCAATTTTATGCACAATATGCATATTCAGGAAAATGAACATGGACCATATTTATAGCAACTTCTGGAGCAGGAGTATCTCCCCTTGCTGGCACTGCTGAGGCAACTCGAACAAATCCTGGGGTCAGCCTGGGGTGCCTCTCAACAAGAAGGACACTGAGGGGCTGGATTGTATCCAGGGAAGGGAAGGGAGCTGGGAAGGGGCTGGAGCAGCAGGAGGGGCTGAGGGAGCTGGGGGGGCTCAGCCTGGAGAAAAGGAGGCTCAGGAGGGACCTTCTGTCCTTACAATCCCCTGACAGAAGGGTGGAGCCAGGTGGGGGTCAGGCTCTGCTCCCAGGGAACAAGAAATAGGATACCAGGAAATGGCCAGGGCAGGTTTAAGTTAGATATCAGGGAAAATTTCTTCACTGAAAGGGCAGTCCAGCTGTGTCACAGCTGCCCAGGGCAGGGGTGGAGTCACCACCCCAGGGGGGATTTAAAAGCCATGTGGATGTGGGATGTGGGTTACTGGTGGCTTGGCAGTGGTGGGGGAATGGTTGGACTTGATGATCTTAGGGATCTTTACCAATCTAAATGATTCCATGATCCTACATTTAAGCACATTATGCATTACTTTAAACTTTCAACCCCCAAATCAGATGAGTAAAGTCACTTCACTGTGGGGATGGGCAGGATGGAACAGCCAGGAGTCAGACACAGAGACTGGAGCAACCAGTCCTCCCAGTCACCAGATATGCCCTGACACGGTAACACTGCACCTGACATTATAGATAATCCCAAGCACTTCTGCCCTGCTTTGCTGTGGAGGCTCTGCTGGGCTGAGTCCCTGTGGCTGTTTTTGGGGGAATGGCAGGAAGAGGCGCGGGTGGGCTCAGTTTGGTTTGGCTGTGTGCATTACAACTTGCTCACTGGCACATGCAGAGTCTCTGTGCTGTGTTCTCAACTTTTTTTAAAATTGAAAAGTCTGAATTTCTTGCAAAGAATTCCACCCATTGACTGCTCTGTGTTTGGCAGGGAAGGCAAAAGGAATAAATAGAGGATGCAGCATTTAGGCTGGAGAAAAAAAAAATAGTACTTTTGATCCAAATCATAACTTCACTAGAATAATATTGCAAATTAAAAACTACACAAAATTAAACAGTACTTTTATGTGTTTGAACTTTGCCAGTCTCTCCCAGGAGCGTGAGACCAGTTCCTAAGCCTGGCTCCCACACACAGCCTGATCGCAGTGATCCCAGAGCCTCACTGGGCACCTCTGCCCTCCACAGCTCAGACTCGGACACACAGACCCCACTGACTGACTCTCCCAAGAACTTCTCATGTTCAGTGAGCAAATTTAAGCAAAGAAACATGAGCTTATAGCAACAAGAAAGAGAGGAAATACTGTGCCATCTCCTAGAGCATAGGAGAGACATGCAAAGCTCAGCCAACCCTCTACAAGTCTGTTTCTGCTGGGCTTTGTGGAAACTACAGGTCTACAACATGGGCAAGCAAACCAGAAGGAGCAGCAAACCTCACCAGAAGGCACAAAGGTCTACATTTTGGCTGAAATCCACCCTCTCAGGCAGAAGGAGGGAGTTATCACCTCTCTGTTGGCATCAGGCAATGTCCACCACACAGACAACAAAACAAACCAGAGAAGACAGTGACAGAACAAGGGGAATGGCTTCCCACTGCCAGAGGGCAGGGTTGGATGGGATATTGGGAAGGAATCCTTCCCTGTGAGGGTGGGCAGGCCCTGGCACAGGTTGGGCAGAGAAGCTGTGGCTGCCCCATCCCTGGGAGTGTCCCAGGCCAGGTTGGACAGGGCTTGGAGCAACCTGGGCTGGTGGGAGGTGTCCCTGCATGTGGCAGAGGGTGGCACTGGATGAGCTTTAAGGTCCCTTCCAACCCAAATATTCTGGGATTCTCTGAAGGGTGGGTGTATCAAGGAAGATGAGAAGGATGAGGAAAGCTGAGGTGCCGTACTAAGCTCCAGCCCCAAACCAACCCACTCCCCGTGCACAGCCAGGGCAGAGAACAGTGGGGTAAATCCCAGCAGTGTGACTACAAAGTGACTCACATCAGTGTTACATTAGTGTCACCAGCACTGCAGACCTCCTGCCAGGAGCCTCAGGCTCCATTATTTTCTTTATACAGGGGCAGTAGCAGAGATGCCACCACCATTCCCAGCAAAGCAGGAAGGCAACAATGGGGGAACGCAGCCAAGCCTGGCTGGAGAACTGCAGGATGAAGAACAGCACTTGATAACTCCACCTGAGCCAGACAGTGCCTGCTTCTTCCTTTCCTGGGGAGAGAGACTTGCTCCTCACTGAGTCTCTCTTATTACAGTGACAATTCTCCACTTCTCCCCGGGGATCAGCAGCATGGAGCTCTCTCTCTCTCTCCTGTTGTTGCAGCTGCTGTTAAACTGCACTCACCGATCGATCCACACCTGAAAAACTTCAGGAAGCACACGCTCCTGGTCGAGCCCTGCCAGGAGGAAGGACCTTCCCTGTCCTGCCAAAGGAAAGCTCCTCTGACCCTCTTCCTACACCATGGGACAGTTCATGTGACCTGCGGACCGGGGAGAGATGGAAGGGGTAGGAAAGTGGGAGAAACCAGCTCTCCTCATTTTCTACCTGAGCTGCTCCTTGTGCAGGGATCATTTTGGGTGTGATGACTCAGCCACCCACAACCACGTCAGGCACTCTTCATGAACCAAGAGTCTACAACAATTTCCTATCTATTTTTGTCTTTAAAAACAGGCAAATACAGGAGATGAAGGATTAGGGGGTTGATTTCAGATCTTAGGTTGCTAAGGACATTTTTAATGTGTCCATCAGCATCACCATTCCCCTTTTCAGGCCACTTTGCAAATGCTGCCAAGAGAGCACCCTCACATCTGTGAAAGTGCCTCGTGAGCCAGCTCCACGAAGCCCCTGGCTTGGCTGGGCTCCACAGGGCCAGGGGCAGAGCACAGCTGCCCACCACGGTCCAGGGAGCAATGAGGGAATCACGATGACCAGGTTTGGCATTGCCCCTCAACGGTTTTCTCAAGCAAAAAACAAACGATGCCCAGAAATTACCAGCAGCAGCTCACAGCTCTAAGCAGATTCATCTCAGGGTAAAGATTTCCTCCTGATGTACAGACTGCTCCCAGGTACTGCAGACAGGCAGATTTTTCATGTATTACCACAGAAAGGCAGTCCCTGATAACAATAACACAATTCCTGGCACTTCCAAAAGGCTGTTCACAACCCCAGCTCCAGATGTACGGCAGCTTCCCCAGCTGCTGCACAAACAGCAGCATTTTCAGCCTCTTCCACAGCCCTGGAAGGAGAGAGGCATGGATTCAGCCTGCCTGAAACCTCCTTTCTTCAGCAAAATACCCGCAGACACAGCACTGACCCGCCGCTTCCAGCGGTGACTGAATATCCACGGTTATTCCTGTTTCCCGGAGGGATTCCAAGCCCGCAGCCCCCCGCAGCACACACACAAAGGAGGGAGGACCACCACGGCTTCTGCAAGGGGAACTGAGTTGCCGAGCTCTGAGCCAGTGTGGCACAAAGGTCACCTCATTACTGCAGTGCTGGGTGACCGGGGGAGAGCAGCTACGGGTTAAAATATTTGGAAAATAAACGCATTTGCTAATTCATTTTTATTCTGTAGGAAAATGTAAATTGGGTGCAAAAATAAAACAAACAGAAGAGGCCTAATTATTTATACAGGCATTTTAATCAAACAATGAATAGCACACAGCAACCTTCTACATCAATTAATAAAGCTGGCTTCTGCAAAACAAAAGAGTTACACCATGTGCCCTAATTATAAAATCCAGCCTGGAGATGCTGCCTTTTTTTCCCTCCCCCCATACACCTGGCTTAATATATCCCCACTGCATTCCTGAGCCGAGGACACTCGTTAGCCCCACTCTCTAGTTACAAATTCATTACTGTGCTGCATTTTCCCTCCCGGCTCTGACAGTAGGAGTGGTCACACTGCAGCACTCGGAGGCAAACCAGCAGCTAATTGAAGGCAGGGGCTGGGGGCACTGAGAGGAGGGTCTGCCTCCCTTTCTCTGCGCAGGAGGCAGCTGCTTCCACTTAAGCTTAGTGCATTTCAGGAGATGAGAATGAAATAGGAGCTATTAGATGTTTGCATTAGATTCCAGGAGCCACCTCGGTGTTTCGCATTATCGAAACGCGCTTTACAAGGCGCTTCCTCCCATCTTACCTTGGGCTTCACTTGATCAAACATCACTCAGCATGTGACCAACATGGCTAACCATGAGCTGTCCCCCTTTTGGACAAATCAGTGCCTGTGCCCTCTGAGAGCTGAACCAGCAAAAGCAGCCCTGGTGGCTCATGGCTCCCAGCACATTCCCAGTGCAGGGTTTGGGCTCAGCCGCCCAAGGGCTGGTGTGGCAGGGCAGGAGTCACAGCATCTTCAGGCACATGGTCCAAGCTGATGAGCCCAAGGGCTAAAGGTGTTTTGCTCTGAGTTCCACAGGGCTTGAGGTGCAGTGGATGCTGCTTGTTTATTTTTAAGTAGCAACAGCAAAAGGCAATATATAAACTGCTTTGTCTATCTGGAATTGTGGCATTAACCACAAGTTAGTGAATGTTCTACGAATCAACCACCCCAAAACAACTTATTTGGAGCTCAGCAACACGTGGTTTGACCCAGGGCACATGGAAAGTGGGGCCACTAAGCCAGAACACGTTCCCGCACTGGGGTCCTTCTGCCCTTTAAAAGGCATAAATGAAGCTCTTCCCCCATTCTCATCTAAACAAACACAAAACACACCCAGGAACTCAGAAAATGCCTCAATTCATGTTTTCAAAGCACCTCTTCCTGCAGCTCAGGGGTGGGGAAGTCCATGTGCAAGGGTTTCCCAGGAGGGATAAGATCTCACCTGGGGAGGTAAAAACCTGGGAAAACAGGGCAAGGAGCACACCTGGGAAGAGAGGGAATGTGGGCAGTGGAGCACACCAGCCTGGGCTGGGCTTGCCACCGTGTGCATCAAAGTGTGCTGGCAGCCCCACACCTCCCACAGGTAACACGGGCAGGGAGGAACAGCCCTCACCACACCCGTGCCAACCTCCAGGCAGCCAGGAGCACCCTCGGGATGCTCACCTAGTAATGGCAGCCCTCTCTGAGCCCACGAAACCCGCTGGCACTGCCAGCACTCCGCAGCTTCTGCTCAGCCAGGCCAAGCCAAAGGCTTTGGGCACATCCCCTCACCCAGCTGTACAAATGGGTTACGAGCACAGAGCATTTCGAGGGCTCTTTCTGAAAAGGACAGCTCAGACTTTGTGTGCGGCGTTGCAGAACATCTAAAAATGGTGATGAAGTCAGACCAGCACTTATCCACACAAATGGAAAAATATTTCTGTAAAATAAATCTAAATAGGAGAGACAGACTCGCTTTTGTCTCTTTTAGCAGCACGAGGCAAGCAACTGATAAATCAATTTAAAAGATTTCATGCTAGAAAAATCCCACTCATTGAATAAATTTGGCCTAAATATTAATCTAGAGGAAGTTTAACATGCTTTAGGAGTTTGGGGAAGAGAAGTTTAAGACCCAAAGTGTGTGTTTACAGATTATGTTCCATATTGCAACAGGTAGGACAGGCTGGTAAACAGCAACAAAAATGGTGATTATCCCTGGCTGGCACCTTCCTGAAACCATCCGGATTTACTTGGAGTCAGTCCTTCATCCAGAAGTCAGGCACTACACTGCCAATGCTACATGTGGTACTTTCCACAAGGCACAAAAATACAAATATAGAAATGCAATTGCAATTGAAATCAGTAAGGAAATAAATGGATTTTTGAAGCACCCCAAATGTAATCAGATACTATTGAAGTTCAATTATTCTTTGTTATGTTTAAAAAATTTTGTTAATATGTATTTGATTCTCCCAGAGAATATCACTCAATTAGAAAGCTCTCCAAATTTCAGAACTGATGCTTATGTGGAGTCAGTGAAAACATTCAAAAATGTACTTGTCAGCCCCTGTTGCATAACAGACCGTGTGGCAAAGGAAGGCAAGTTGCACCCTCAGTGCCTGCAATTCCGAATTACCAATGTGAGTCATGGCTGGGGTTCGACTGCACGGAGGCACCCTTTTGCCCTAACTCTGAGTTCCAAAGTTTAAACAATAGAGTTTTCAACAGCCCTGGCACCAACAACAAAAGAGACATCAACAGAATACTTGATAGAGGAACAGAAAACATCATCTTCTTCCTGTTACATCTTGACATTGCAATTCCAAGAAATAGTGGAAAAATCAGAAGCAGCTCCTCAGTTCTTTCTCCCAGCTCCAAATCACAGGCTGTGCAAGTGGCACCAGCTGCCACCCCGGTCCTGTCCACGCTGATGGGCCAAAGAGATGCTCAGATGTCACCAATTAAGGGTGAGATGGAGCCCTTCTGCTCTGGAGCCAGGCTGGGAGAACTGGGGGGGGTTCCCCTGGAGAAGGGAAGGCTCCAGGGAGACCTGAGAGCCCCTTGCAGAGCCTACAGGGGCTCCAGGAGAGACAGAGAGGGACCTGGGCTAAGGGATGGAGGGACAGGACACAGGGAATGGCTTCCCACTGCCAGAGGGCAGGGATAGATGGGATACTGGGAAGGAATTCTTCCCTGTGAGGGTGGGCAGGCCCTGGCACAGGTTGGGCAGAGAAGCTGTGGCTGCCCCATCCCTGGGAGTGCCCAAGGCTTGTCCAAGTTGGACAGGGCTTGGAGCAACCTGGGCTGATGGAAGGTGTCTGGATGGTACTGGATGATCCATAAGCTCCCTTTCACTCCAAACCATTGTGTGATTCTACAATTAAAAGCCAAGACAGTAACAATGACTTTCAGGTCCATTCCACCACTAAGGGATTTCACTGACTTGCACTCACCAATTACGAACTTCAGCATCAACAGCAAGAACAACCCTTTCCTATTTCCTCCCATCTCCTCAAAGTCTTCCTCAGTCTCACAGGACATGACCACTGAACAGCAGCACTGTTAGCCAGAGAAATATTAACACAGAATCACTGTTAGATTGTACAACCTGACACCAACCTCCTCTCCTCCTCTAGACCCTGTAACCAGCTCTCTAATAACAACATTTATGAGTGTCCTTTAACAACTCCTGTAATGATTCACTTAAAAAAGAAAATAAATCATTTTTTATTGCAGTTCCCTGCCTCTTTAGGAAGATACAGCATCCTGACAAATAAAATGTACCTACTGAACAACAAGACCTTAGCTGTGACATTGTGAGCAGTGAAATAACACTTGGAGAATAGATGTATTCCAGAACCAAATATCCCCAGGGAGCTTGGATGTTAAAAGCAACAGCACTTGCAATTTTGGATATACACATCTGAAACGTCCTTCCAGGCTATACCACAAATTTCGCAGGTAAGAAAAACAGAAAAAAAACCCAAACCCCAAGTGTGAAGCAGAAATGTGCTTCAGAGAGGAGAGATGCTGCAAACAGGGCTGCTTTCTCAGTGAGCAGCAGGACTTCCCCTCTTTGTGATTTACAGATACTTAAAAACAAGTAGGTTAATGAAGCAACAATACACTGACTGCAGAGCACTGATTAATACAAACTTCCCAGCACAGTGATCCATGAGCCAATTCAGCACTAGGGCAATGGCCAAGCTGTTTGCCTGGGCTTACTGGGAAAAAAATAATAAAAAGGCCTAGAAAAAGCAACAATAGCATTTATTTAGCATTAAATAAATAAAGTAATTCCTGAGAAATACCTGCATACATGACTGCTGTATGGGGACTAAAACCATATGGATCGTTTACAGTATTTTACTTTTCACAGCATTTTGAGCTTGGCTCGCTTCAGAATTTTCACTATTAGCTTTTCAGTAGTTTAATTTAGAAGGAACTTGGTCACTGAATTGATTGCACAGTTAATCATCAGGGTTCTAAAAGACTCCTGGCACTCAGTGAGCCTGTGCCTCAGTTTCCTTCTCTCAAAGGTAAAGGCAATACCCTGGGCTGAGGATTAACCACAAAAACATTTGGGAAGTGTCTTCAACACTTAAAAACGAGCAATTTCACTCTGTTAGGAAGCACAACCCATCACTCCTCACCCAGAGGACGAGGAGAGGAACCCTCTGGCAGAGGCACAGCCCTGGCAGCTCCCACTGGCACCTTCCCCTCAACCCCCTGACCTGAACCCCCTGGGTGGGAGGAGATGGGACCAAACAAAACAAGACACAGAAGCACCTTCAGATTCTTCAAGCGGCCTTTTCAGGGGACAGCAATGACTTAGGGAGGTTCTGGAATGTCAGGAACAAGGTACCCACGGCCAGGAGCAGTGCAGGGACATGTCACCTGTGCTGGTGGCAGCTCTGAAGTCCAAGCCTCCACCTACACATGAGCAATCCAAGCATCCCTTCCCAGAGCCACATCTGAACACCTGATGTTGTGCCCTCATAGGAAAAAAGTGGTGCTGGAGAAGAGAAACCACCCGTCTTGTGTTGCCACCTCCAACAACTCATACATCCCCAGCTCCCAAACACTGTGGTCCTCCCAGCAAACCACAGGAGAGTGCAGCAACATTATATACTTCTTTTCTTTGCTACAAAATGGCACAATTTCTTACTTGTATGTCCGTATTTCTGTCACCTAAAACGAACGTTTCTGGAGTCCCACCAAAAAAAAAAAAAAAGAAGAAAAAATAAAAAAGGGCAGAATTGAAAAGAGGGCCTTGAGTGAGGTTTAGTAAGACCATATGAGGTAGTTTTTTTAACCAGCTTTTCTATCTCTGACGAGGGCCCAGCCAAGCCCAGGAGTGATCTGCGCGGCACGGCAGCTGTTTAGCAGTCAATGAGACACTACTGGAGGTCTCAGCCCAGTTCCCAGCGAACAAATGGTTGTATAAAAATAGCCATTACCTACGACGACCATTTTCATTCCAGGACAAAAGAACATCAGGCTGGAAATTGCAGAATTAATCCCTTGGGTCTGCAACCCACCACAACGCCTTGCATTTATTTGCTGCGAGGGGGGGGAGGGAAGGAAATCCCCTCATGGTGACCAAGAACAAAGGACACATAATGAGAATTAATTTCAGCATTAACGACTGCTGAAACACAGGGCAAACCATGCCCTCCCCTAAACAGCAGACCAAAGGCTACTCAGCATCAGCTGGAAGCAGAGGTGCTCCTCTCCCTGCTGCTGGAATTGTTCTGAAGGACATGGAGCTGCTGGAGCAGATCCAGAGGATGCCACAGAGATGCTCCAAGGGCTGGAGCCCCCTCTGCTCTGGAGCCAGGCTGGGAGAGCTGGGTTTGTTCAGTCTGGGGAAGAGAAGGCTCCAGGGAGACCTCAGAGCCCCTTCCAGTGCCTAAAGGGGCTCCAGGAGAGCTGGAGAGGGACTGGGGACAACGGAGGGAGGGACAGGGTCAGGTGGAATATTGGGAAGGAATCCTTCTCTGGGAGGGTGGGCAGGCCCTGGCACAGGTTGGGCAGAGAAGCTGTGGCTGCCCCAGCCCTGGGAGTGCCCAAGGGCAGGTTGGACGGGGCTTGGAGCAGCCTGGGCTGGTGGGAGGTGTCCCTGCCCATGGCAGGGGGTAGGAATGGATGGTCTTTAAAGTCCCTTCCAACTCAAATTGTTCTATGGGATGATTCTACAATTCTCTGCCATCAGACCCAGCCTGGAATCGAAGGAGGGGCAGGCACCAAACACAGATATCAGGACGCCACAGGGGAAAATCTGCCCTGCCTCGTTTACCAGTGATCTGCAGGACTGCAAGTGTTGCCCCAGCACCAGAGGCTTCTGCTACAGCAGTCCATACAACCCATGCACTGAGTTTGTCACCGTATAACCCAAGTGGTTAAAAAAGAAGCTAAAAATTAAAAAAACCCACCAACAATATATTAACAAAGAAAAATCAGGTGGCTTTTTTTTTTTTTAATTATTTCACTCCAAATGCCTCTGCTATTTGGAGATTTTTCCCTTGTTTTTTTTTTTTTTAGTTTTAATTTAAATCTACAATCACTGAAAACAAAGGCACTAGCTGGAAACAATGGGTCACCTAAAAAAAGAGCCCATGTGTTCCTTTCCACCTACCCCGCTGTATCTCCTCATTCTTCACACTAAAACTTGCCAAATTTATGCCAACAACAACCACCTGTCCTTTCAAATCCCGGGGAAGGGCTGCACTGGGATGGGAACCAGAGGCTACAAATCAATCTTCAGGGAAGCACAGGAGGATGGAAGGGCCATTTAGACAAGCAGAACATGTACCTGTTGTGACTAATACTGTTAAAAGGAGTAGCAGATTAGCACCAGGTTAGAATCAAAGGCAGCAGCTGGTTTACAGTGACTAACCAGGGCAAACAGGGATAACTGTTTAATGAAGCAAGGGAGTCTGCCAAAGGAATTCTCCAAATGCATACCCAAGAGAGCGAAGGTGTAGAAGGACAAAGAAATGATGATCAGAATGACAGAGCCAGCTCTTTTCTCATGGCTGAACCTCAAGAAAGATGCTCCTGGGTGATGCCAGCACCAAGGCACTGCCCCCTATGCCCAGCTCCACCACAGCTTCCCGCAGCTCCCACACCAGCCACGTCCACCCTCCTTCTTCACCCACCGTCCCTTCCTCCAGTGCCACCAGCCCCAAAAATCAAGCTGTTGCACATGAAGGATTAAAAGGACAAAAAACCCATTAAAATAATAATAATAAAAAATCAGTGAACCCATTTTTCAGGGTTCACAGAGAACCTTTTAGGCACGGCCCAAGTGTCAGGGTCACCCTGCAAAGGCTGCTCTGCAGGTGGCAGCTGCATCCTGCTATCACTGGACTGGATTAAAACCATCTGAGCACACCCCTGTGCTCCCTCTGTATTACTGAGTGTTTAGGGAAGCTCTGGCAAAGGTTATCCCTAAAAGTTTACCTCTGGTTGCTGATAGGAACGAGAAGCAAGCAGATGTTGGATGACTGACTTGAGCAGGATTTCAGAACAGTCAAAAATGAAACCGTCCCTGGGGGATTTATCTCGATTTGATGTTTAGCACAGTGCATATTGATTAAAAGCACAGTCACTGGTGCAGGTCTGTGCTAACACAATATTGGTTTACCATCTCTAAATTAGGCATCTCTAAACATGCCTGGGGTGCCCCACCACCTCCCGGGGTAAGAACACAGCCCTGCCCGGGGAGAACTGCCCTGGGGGAGCTTTGGGCAAGTCTTCAGGACAGCAAACACTTTTAAACATACTGCTTCTACCCTGGTTTCATAAATACAAGCCTGATGTGTCTCTTAAGGAGGTCTCTCAGCTCCAAGAGGAAGCAGTGATTCGTTTGGTTCTCACTGTCCAGCTGGGAAGAGTATTTTGGAATGGAGAACACTTGCAGCTTTCAATGCCTAAAGAGGCAGCGAAAAGAAATGAGGAAACAGAGACAAAAGGAGTGACTGATACGCATTTTGACTCAACAGGACTGGTAAATCTGCTGTTTAGCCCAGTTGCAGTGGAAGTGTCTGCTGCAGGATGAAGCCTTGAAGGGTGAGCAGTCCCTGGGCAGAAATACAGCTGGAGAGGACCAGTGTTGTCTCAGGCAGTGGGACAGACCCCGCCAGGTCACTGCAGAGGGTGAGAACCAGTGCCAGACCCAGACCATACACCACCTACAGCCACCTGGCACAACCTCCCACCCTGAGCAGGCTGCACATCGCACACCCCACCATGGGGTCGTGGCTGAGTCAGAAACAGCACAGGTTCAGACCTGCAAGAGAGCAGTAAAACACCTCAAGAACGAAGAATTGAGTGCAAAGGCCTCCAATTTGAGGACTTGCTGGTCCTGATTTCACACAGGAGAGTGGCCATCCAGCCAGGAGGTTCAGCAGTCACTGGCATGACCCACTTCAGACTGCCCATGGTCTTCATCATACCACTGTACCCCCGCAGCTGACAATCACAGAACCACAGGATGGGGTGGGTTGGAGTGATCTCAGAGATCATCTCCTTCCACTCCCTGCCACGGGCAGGGACACCTTCCACCAGCCCAGGTTGCTCCAAAACTGTCCAACCTACCCTTGGACACTCCCAGGGATGGGGCAGCCACAGCTTCTCTGCCCAACCTGTGCCAGGGGCTCACCACCCTCACAGTCAAGAATTGCTTCCATCAAACCTAAACCTGCCCTCTGTCAGTTTAAAGCCCTTCCCCCTTGTCTCATCCCTGTCCATCTTTCCTGCAGGTCCCTTCAGGCACCGGAAGGCCACAAAAACATCACCCTGGAGCCTTCTCTTCTCCAGGCTGAACAATCCCAATGTCTCAGTCTTTCCTCATAGGAGAGGTGTTCCATCCCTCTAATCATCATTGTGAACTCCTCTGGACTTGCTCCAACAGGCCCATGTCCTTCAAAGAGCACTTTAGCACTGCTCCTGAGTACATGCCTTCCTCCTTCACTGCCCATGCATCCCAACCCCTCAGGAACTTCAGTCAAGAAGCTGAACACCATCAGCGCTATGGCAGAACCTCACAGAAGTGCCCATTTAATCCCTCTGCCTCTTGCAAAGCTGTTTCCATCACTGGAATACTGATTTGCTATCACAGCCTTTAGACCTACAGCCACAGACCGTCATTTTAAACACTGGTCATCTGGTAAAACACAAAGAAACTCACAGATCCAACAACAGAAGTCTTTAAAAAATAAAATTAAAAAATTATTTCAGACCTCCACACAACAGTTCTGGCTGCTGCACAGCAATGGGGGAAAGCACACAGTAAATCACCCATGTGGCTGCTGGGGAAGGTCCAGCACTCCCTGAGAGCCTGGCTGGAGGCAGCACTTCCACAGGCTCTCCACAACGGGCTGCTTGAATCTGCTCTTTAATCTAACGACCCAGAGATCCAACATCAGCCTTTGCTGGCAAAATAGTCTCCAAAAAATGAAAAAAAGCCCAAGCACTGGTGTGCTGCAGCTGTGTGGGTACATGGAAAGGGGCAGTTCCACAGAGCCTTGAGGGGCCTGGGTTTATAAGTAAAAAAGACCCAGCTCTATTTAGAAATGAGAAAGTATGGATAGAGCAGTAAAAATGTAATAAAATGTACAACACCCCACCTCTTTTTTTCTCTCCTTCAATCCCATTTCTTTCCACCCATTTCATTTACCAGTGGCTCCTCCAGAGCCGGGAGTGTCACTCAGTTCTGCACAAGGGGGGGATC
This sequence comes from Scytalopus superciliaris, assembly GCA_013400415.1. Classification (NCBI taxonomy): domain Eukaryota; kingdom Metazoa; phylum Chordata; class Aves; order Passeriformes; family Rhinocryptidae; genus Scytalopus; species Scytalopus superciliaris. The sequence continues at coordinate 277,067 of VXBX01000011.1, forward strand.
TCCACCACAGTGTCTTAAATACTCTTGTAGGGGAACAGATGCCCAGCAATTGTCTGCATGGCTTCAGATTCTGTTCTGGCACACCAAGACCATAGCCCTGTACAAAATCAGCTTGTAAATACCCATGAGCAGTAAGAAATCACTGGATAATAGTTACAAAAGAGGCAGCCACTGCTCACACACAACATAAATGTGATCTACACGGTGTACAAAATCAATCTAACAGCAAAGGGCAAGCAAGCCCTGTCTCCACATAATTGTGGGATGTTTGTAGCACCTACACCTGATTTTCCAAAATACTATCTGCAAAGAATGCACTCTGGAGAGAAACTGAGGCAGCAGGCTCAGGGATGCAGATATTTCATTTCCATCTGTGTTTAGCCTGTTTCTCTGCTCCTCTGTGACTCACCAGAAAAACAGAAGGAGAGGAAACTGCTCAGAGATTAAGCTGAAAAGCAAACACAGAGAAAAAAGGGATGACTTCACGCTATGGAGTCTGGGCAGTTTGGTAATGCTGCACACCAGCTGCTCCCAAAATTCACCCTGGGAGCATTTCTTACCCATCTTCAATGAGGAAAATCACAGGGGACATGGTGGGCTGCATGCAGTGGTTCGAGAGGACTGCAGGAGTCTCTTAATGCAAGCCCAGTATTTTTCCACAGAGCCTCCAGGCACAGAATGTCCTGAGGACAAGTGGTCTCATAATTGGTTAAAAAGGCAGAGAGGGTCAATCTGTGAAACATTAGGCTTGTGGCCACCTCTGTACTCAATTTCAGCACTGTTTCTCTTCTCTCCACAGTCAAATCCTGCTATTTATTTCCACCTACATACCATCAGGCAGATGGGAAACACTCAGCATAATTCTTCACTTTTATCCCTCCCCGTGTCCCTCCAAAACCTGATTTGATTTCCTTTGCAGCAAGACAAAAATCATATTAAACTGCAAGGGAAAAAAACCCACAACCCAACCAGCTATGCTACACACAGGATTTGCATCTGATCCCGAATTTCCTTCACAGCCAGTGCGTATGTTTTGCAGATTTCCACCGTGGCAGGACTTTCATCCCTCCCTCTGCACAGCCACTACTTGTCTTGCGGTGTGAGATTGAAGTAGACAAGTGTGAAAGAATCATATAGGGCTCAACATCATTAGGCTCACCCTGAAAGCACAAGAGCTGACAGGTCTGGGGAAGCAACTTCCGATTTTCCCCTGGGGCTCAGATTTGGGAGCTTGGAGGTTGGGGAGGGAAAGGAAGATCTTTAAAAAACAAAGCCAGGGAGGCTGGGTGTTTGTCCTCGTCTTTGCAATCTTGGGGGAGTCGTGAGGCTCCCAGGATGTCAAAAATGATGAAGAATTAAATAGCTATGAAAGCCTCAAGTTAAACCTAAACCCAAACTGCGAAAACACAATGAAAGTTCAGCCTGTTAGAAATAATGTGCTGGGCAAAACATTAACACATTTACACTTGAAAGTTGTGAAAGAGTCAGAATCATCCTGCTTAAAATGTATCAGACAGACGAGATCTGATTTCAGGACAGAGCATCCTGCACATACATAAGAGAAAGTACTTGAATAGGCGTCATAACACAAACATCCATTTATTTCTGCCAAATAAGATCAGTGTCCTCTCTCCACAAAATCATACTCCCTGCAAGGCGCTGGAGCCCAGCCTCCTCACAGACAGAGAGCTCACTAAACCAAATGGCCCCAAATGTTTCAGTTATTAAACAGGCTCCTTTGCACACTTCAGGGCATTTGTCCTCAATTCAGACTGCTGAATTTACAGAAAATAAAACAGAAAATACCCTCACCTTAAAGAATGGCAGAGCAGCTTTGCCTGAAACGTCAACCAGCCTTTTCCTGACTGAATCAATGGCAAAGTTAAGATTCTGCCTACTGAAAAATACCAGTGGTTTACAACTCGGGGCTACTCCATACGCAGCAATTCCCTTGCCATCATTCCTGGCAATCCACATCTTCCTCAGTGGCTCATGGAAGGGTAACTGGCATCTCTGAAATGGGAGCAGCAGACTGAAGCAATAATTGTGGGGGCTGGTTTGGGGTGTTTTTACATTTGTTTTATATTTACAATGTGGAAATAAGTGTGAACAGCTGAAGACCAAGTCATCAACACCGACAGCCATCAAGATCAGGATGAAGTCTGATGCCCATCAGACAGGCAGGCAGCAGCGTTGTGTATCTACAACCTCTCAGTGGCCTTTCAGCTTCACCTTGTTCAAGAAAGCCCACAAGAGCTCAATGCAGACAGCATGGGGAGGAAAAGGGCACTGATACAGCCAAAGGAAGGAGGTACAGAAACACACAGACAGGATCTACCAGCCTCAGAATCCTAAAAGCACCGAGAGTGCATCCCACAGCTCAGAAACGAGGGGAGAACTGAAAAGCAAACTCAGGCACTTGTGTAAGCAGTATCACCTGATTTTGGGGAGGCCACTTCATGATTTTTTCAATAAATACACCTGGCATGTGGGTCGCAGTAGGAATATACACTCATTAATTTCCAGCCCAGTGTCAGCTTTCCAGACACCAGCTTGTCCCAGAACAATGACTGTAACAGGATACAAACCTTCCAGATCACTGCTGTGCCCGGGGTATTAAACAGCACTGAGGGATAAAAGGCAGAATAAATATTTCAAGGGGTTGCAGCAGCAAGAGCAATAGACAGGGATGAGAGCAGAGCAGCTCCTGACCTGAGTGGTTCCAAGGCACAAGGCAGGCTGGCTTTTTAAAGCCACGACTGGCCAAAATTTCCAAGAGCAAGTCACAATTCATGGCATTCCAATTCATGGCCTGCCCAGGTGAGATATTCCACCTGCTTCATTTCCAGGGGATAGCCATTCAGCACTTCCAAAATCAACCCTCCCCATCACACGTGGGTGCCCAAACACTAACACTCCTGAAAAACTGGTTTTATCCTTCTGTGTCTCAGTTCCTCAACTGCAACATGGAGGAAGTTCTTTAAGCTATAATTCCATCGTTCCCAAGGTTTCTGAGAGGGGCTGATTGAGGTCTCCTCTTTGCCATGTACTGATCTCTGGTGCCCGCCCCAAATCTGATTTAACAAGTCCTGCTTGTAAAAGTTAAAACCAAACAGGCAGAAACTCTTCTTGCTATTCAGGTGCTTGCCAGAAAACTCAGCTGCAAATCTCTCTGTGCAACACCAAAAGCCTCTCCCGAAACCTTTCATGTGTCTCTCTACACGTCAAGCTCCCTTTCTTCTTCCTTTTATCTTCATATTTAGATAATTCTCACTAAAAGCAAGGTGGTCGTTCCTGCAAAATTACCATAACGTCTCTTGATGGACTTTTAAGATCTCTGCTGCTTGTTACACAGCGCTGCGATGTGTTTTGCCAAGAAGCGAGACATTGTTTATTCTTGTATTAGGAAGACAAAGTGTTTCCCACTCCAGGGTTTCATCTCCCCTAAAACGCGGGCGTAGCAGAAAGAGTGGCAGAGCTGGAGGGAGGGAGGGAGGCTCCTGACGGCACCGGAATTTCAATTCCATTGATTAGCAGCATCGCCAGCGTAAGGAGATTTAATGCCGAGCCCGGTGTAAATTGGATTCCAATTGCTGTCCCTGTGTAAAAGGGGGTCTCACATAAAGGATTAAACGCGGGCCAAGGGTGCACAATGAACCCACTGGCTCATTCACAATCAGCTTTGTGTACTCATTAGAAAAGGGAGCTAATCACCCCAGTTTGTGCTGGTTTCAGAGCTGCCAGCACAAAAGGCTGTGACCTCCCACTGCGAGTCAAAGACAAAATATCCCGCTTTCTCCCATGTACCAAAAACTCTCATTTTGTGCCTCCAAAATTCAACCTTCTGATGGGCCCACAATGAAAATTAGCTATGGTCAGCAAGACTCAGCTACCCCTAAAATCCCAATTATGTTGCTTAACATAGGGGATGAATCAGGAAAACTAAACATCTGTCCAGTAAGGAGTCTACCAGTGACCTAGTTCTGTCCCAGTGTGTGGCTTGCTTGTAAATGTGTTCAGAGCATGTGCAGTGCAACAAAGCACAGAGATTTCCTCAGCAATCTCCCAGGTAATCAAAAACCACATTTTAAGCAGCGTGTGGAAGCGTATTCCCACACTTGTTGGTACAGCCCAGAAAAGCACAGGAGTTAAACCAAAAGTTGTAAGTAGCAGAAAAATAGGAAACTTTGCTGCAAGCAGAGCTTTTGGACCAGATAAAGTGCTGGCCAGGAGGTGGGGGAGCCATGTGGGATGTTCCCCCATAGCCCCTTTGGTCCTACAAACAGCTACTCAAAAAGAAAAAATACCCCAAGGCTGAACAGCACCCCTTGCACACTACACACCCCTGTGTCCAATTTACAGAGTTCACAGCACCCCACAGGCTGGGGTGACAGGCACCTCCATGCACCATGTGTCCCTGAACTCTTCATGCTTCCCCAGTGAAACAGCTCCTCAGCCCCCCACAAATGGGGTGGCTGTCATGCTGAGGTCACTCCCCATGGCCTTCCCTGGGGTGACAGCCCCAGCACTCCACTGCTGAGATCCCACCATGCAGATGTTCATCGTGTCTCAGGAGGGGCAGAGGAGGGGCAGGCACTGATCTCTGCTCTGTGGGGAGCAGGGACAGACCCAGGGAATGGCTGGGGTTGTGTCAGGGCAGGGCCAGGTTGTATCTCAGGGAAAGGCTCTTCCCCCTGAGGGTGTTGGGATGGATCTCAGGGAAAGGCTCTTCCCCCAGAGGGTGGTGGGCACTGCCCAGGCTCCCCAGGGCAGTGGGCACAGCCCCGAGGCTGCCAGAGCTGCAGGAGGGTTGGGATGATGCTCTGGGGCACAGGGGGTGACTCTTGGGGATGGGCCTGTGCAGGGCTGAGGCTTGGACTCAATGATCCTTGTGGTTCTCAGCACATTCTGTGACTCTGTGATCCTGTTCTCCATGGACCCCAGCACACTTTTGGCCACATTTCTCTAAGCAGAGCTGCACCACTGCCCCTCCCATTCATCATCCTGAAATAGCTCCGTGCCACTGCCATGAAATGTAGTATCAGCACTGTGGCTGCATATTTTTAGCACAACAAACGTTTTGTCCTTTTGGAGATGAGTTAATTGCCCCATTTCCTTTTCCTGCTGTTCCTCCCATCTCCTGCCTGTTTGGCCAGGCTCTCTGTTTTCCCACGTGCCCACAAAGAGCAGTGAGGGTGTCACCAACCCGCTCATAAAAATGCCACAGACACCTCACGGTCCAAAGCACGTCAGTGTCTGGGAGAGGAGCTGGTCCAGCAGCCCCCGTGCCCCCCTTTCACTGCACACCTGAGCAGTGCCTCACCATGATACAGGCACCCAACCCAACACCACAGGGACCCCACTGCCTGCTTGGGATGCTGCAGGAAATCAAGATGCATTAACACAACACAGATTCCCTCAGAATCAGTCTCAGGCTGAGCACAGAGAGGTGTCACAAAGACCAGACTTCCATAAGCAATAAACTCCATCTGCTTCATGGGGATTTCAGGGAAAAGTAAAATGTAAGAAGAGTTTGGATTAGGAAAGGTTTAGATCGACCTTACATGATGTTAAATTATCCTTTGCCTAGAATATAATCCTTGGTTTCCAAATTCTCTTTTACTAGGAAAAGTTACAGGCCAAAGGAAAATTCCCAACATGCATCTATTTTCATATTAGGAAAAAAGTCTGACATCACAGGCAATCTGAGAAAACAGGACCAATTAACAACATGGTTTTATCACGTACAACTGTCTTCACAAAGAGGGAAGGGAAGCAATTCCTTGTTCTCTTGCAGAGGAAACGAACCTGATGCAGCCACAACCACAGCACTTCTGCAAGGAATGACCAGCACTGGGCACACCCCAGACCTGCCACACAGGCATAAAAGGGAGAATTGAATGGTTCACCCACTTACTGTTTTTGACACCCCTCCCAAGCAACTGTAAAACCACAGTCAGGCACAACCCACCACGTCGTGTCTGCCCTCCCAGCTGGGTCCCAGCCCAGGGCTGTGGGACACATCACTGGTGTCCCAGAGACAGGGAAGCAGGTCAAGGCAACTGAAGAAATGCAGATGAAAAGGTCAGAACAGCAATTTTCATATTATCTATAACATTTTTTTTTTTTTTTAAATAGAGGCTATTTAATGGTTTGGAGGAAATTAGTGGACCTTTAAGAAGGAACAATTACCGAAGACGACAGTCCTAAAATATGCTGAAGGACCACTCCTGTTGATGGGGAACAATTTCTCTGTCCACAGGGACCTTTGTCAGGCAAATAAAATCTTCTGTCAGCAGCTGCACACAGAAGCTCCAGTGTGGAGGATAAAATGTGATTGTGAGCACATGTGAGGAGATGGTATCTATTCACTACCTATCTGTGCACAATGAGCTGGGTAAAAACAGTTTAACCACAAATCTCATTCTCCTCTTCGAAAAAAGAAGGAAAAAAAAGCTGTAGGCCCATGGCAGCAACTCCAGTCCAGATGTCTCTCTCTGCTGATTTGTATATAAATAGCAAGTGTTGTATTAAATGATAACCTGTTGGCAGCAAGAAGGCAGAGTACTCAGGATGCTTTTCAGTGACACCAAATTAAACTTTTTTTAAAGATATATGAGAAAAAAACAAATCCAAATGACACACAGAGCATTAAAAGTACCCCCTGAGATTTTAGACTGAACTAATGCTTAGTGAAAAAAACACAGATTTTTGTTGTTGTTGTTCTTATTGGAGTCACATCATCTGCACCAGTTTCAAGTCACTGTGCCACTTAATAATATTCACTGGTTTATTATCCTGGGAAATCAGTGCTCAGGAGCACGACATTTCACTAACATGATGCCCTTATGACACACTGAAGCACTTAAAAATTGCACCTCACATTTCTGCCACTCGACCAGCACCCTGCAACCAGCACACAATCTCTGCTTCTCCCTCAATATATTCCCGAGATTCTCCCACCAAGATGATAATACTCAATCTGCACTTATTTTCCAGATGATCACCTGGACTTCTGCACGCCTTACAACCTGGCCTTTGGCATTCTCAGCAAGAGCAGCATTAGGTCCAATGATCATTATCTCCATGACTTCAATTTTCCTCTCAGCCTCTTGCAATCTCAAACCAAAGCTTTCCAACTCCTTATCCACTGCAGCATGAATAGCATCTCGCTTTTCTATAATGTCTGCCAACCACTTAGCGAGCCTAGCACTGCTTGATAAGCCAAATCCGTGCCTCCTGACAGTAGGGAGCTGAAAGCAGTCAAGCCTGACCCACCCAGCTAGAAGGAAGTTTGAAAGTGAAATATCAGGTCCTCAGAGTGTCCACTGTGGCTCATTTTCCCGCAGCAGCTGCTGTGGCTGGGAGCACACAGCATCCAGCATCCCAGTCCCTGGGTCACACCACCAGCTCCTGCAAGCTGCCCACATCTGCAAGGCACCCATTATCAGCCCTAAAGGTCTGCACAGGTTTATTGCAGCCGAGCCAGAGAAATAAGCCTTCCACTTCTAGATATTGGAGTGCACACAGCACATTTTGTATCCCCATTCCAGAGGTAAAAATGGCAAGGCAAAGAGAGAGGCAACTGCATGACTTGGCGTTCAGAGCTTCGAGAGGTGAGAGAAGTGCCTGAGGCACAAGTCCCTTTCCCAGCATGAGCTCAGCTGCTGAGAGCCCAAACACTGCCATCCCTTCCTTACAGCTCCAGACACGTCAATTCCAGCTGCACAGAGCAGACAAGTTCCCTCCTACACCATGGAGGGTTAGGGAAAAGCTGCCTAGGTATGAAAACCACACACCCTTACAGTTCCATCCTCACTGGTTTCCCTTGCACAGGTTAATTGTGGCCCCCACGTCAGGGCTCAGGAGCAGCAGCTCCCACTGCACCTCCCATGGATTACCCTCCCTCCAATGACAAGGCTGAGCATTTCCTACTGAATTTAACATCCACTGCTTTTAGTCAGGGATCAGTAGTGGGCTCAGGAAAGAAATTCTCCAAGATAAAGATCCTTTGGTTGGGATGGGGGTGCAGAAGAAGGAGGGAAGCTAGAAGAGACATTTCAGTTTTCTAAAAGGTCAAAATGCAATGGACTAAAATCCATTTCTTCCATAACCTGGAGAATTCAAGCAGCATGAAACTGCACCCACTCCAGAAAACTAATACCTGAAGGACTCCAACAGAGTATTTGATACTCAACAACTACTCAGCCCTGAACTGCAGCCTCCTCCACTAGGGAGCAAACTCATAGAATTGTTAAGGTTCAAAAAGCCCTCCAATATCATCAAATGCAACTGTTCCCCCAGCACTGCCAAGGTCACCACCAAACCATGTCCAAAAGCACCACACCTACACTTCTGCTTTAACACTTCCAGGCACAGTGATTCCACCACTGCCCTGGGCAACCTGTTCCAGTGGGGAAAAATGGGTGGTGGAGGACAGGGACAGGTTTGGAAGACAGCTACCTGTAATCCTTCCTTCCTGCTTTGCTGTTCAACCACCAGCACCTCCTGACACGCTCTTGTTCTCCACATGCCACGGACATTCAGAGGCTCAGGTCTGGATTTAAAAGGGGGAACTTGGAGAGCTAGGAAGAAAGGATCAGGGAAGGATGGGGAGGCCTCAGGAGCCACTGCTGGAGATGGAACAATGACTGCAGTGAGTGGAGGACATAAGGAAGAAGCAGCTTCAGAATACCATGAGATGCTGCCTCCCCCAGCAAGTCCCTGTCACAAGACAGCAAAATCCAGCAGCTTGATTTTGTATTTGTTATTTCTTTCTTTAAGAGCTACATAATTGTTCTGACTAATAATAATGGACCTGTTACTGCTTCCACCACCCCCAAAGGGAGCAAAATCAGGCTTGGCATTTGTCATTATGAAGGCTAAACCAGGAGTTATCAAGTGTCATGTTAAGAGAATAGAGGGCTTGATCCCGGGCAGTGCTGAGCACTCCGAGCATCGCTCAGCATAACCATCAAGCACCTATTCATTTGGGGTTTTTTAATATACCTAAATTCATTCTGCCTCACTGCAGCCTGGCTGAGAACATGAGGCACAGGGGAGGCTTTGCTGGCCACAGCTGGAGGCAGCAGGTGACCTATCATGGATCTCATCCTGCATCGTCCATGGGATCTGCTCCGTGTTCAGGTGGGCATGTGACAGAGCAGGGAATCAGGGTCGGACAGAACCGATTAGACTCCAAGAGTCCAATCCTGAATTGTACCCTTAAGGACTCCACCACATTTGCTGCTGGAGCTAGTGGATGTCTCATCCTATTTACATAATATATGACCTAATTTTGTGTTCACTGAGTATTTAATTACAGCCGATTGAATGCAAAAATGACTCAAAATACTCCCAGCACTAATAATTAATATTTTAATTGTGGTTTTTTTGTGGGGTTGTTTTTTTTGCCTCACATGCGACATTTAAATAATTTGAGCACATACCAAAAAAACCCTCCAAATGAAAATGCACTGCTCCTCCTGGAGCCAGCTCGGAAGGGACAAGTGTTTGCTCAACATGGTGGCCCCTCCTTTTTCTCCACGGAAACAGGGATTCTGTATTTCACACTCCTGCTACCAGAATTAATAATTCCAGCCCATTTTGTGAACTAGAACCTCTGTCAGTTCACCCACCCAACTCCATCCCTCCAGGACAGGGCCTTGTCAAGCCGTGCAGCATCATCTGGCTGCCTCTGGCAGAGCTGAGACACAACTGTGTTGAAAGGAATCCGAGCACAGCTGCTCAGTGACTGCTCTCCCAGCACAAGACAAAGTGTCTCTGTGAGTAACATCAACTACTCGTCAGTATTTTCAACATATTTAACAGAATTCACCTTAATAAGTGTGTATGTCTATCCCACACTGGGCTGGAAATACCCCCCTCATCACCAGACTTATCCCAGGAAATCCAGTCCTGACCATTTCTCGGAGCAGGGTGGGAATGGCTTTATAATATTGTATTTCAGCTCATCAAAAGGCTTCAGAAAGGAAAAACCATTCAATCAAGCCTGTTCAAAACATTTCCAAAACTGGTTCAACACTTCAGATAGTGACAGATTTAAAAAAAAAAAAAAATTAGCTAAAGGATCAATAACTGCAGAACTGTTCACACACCTTAAACTGAAAGGGCTCAAGTATTCTTAATGTTTAAGGAATTATGTGTTCTTAACATATAAGGAATAAACCCTCCAAGGAACCACTACCACAGTGCACTGGATCCTGCAGCATATCTAACAGAAGTGTTCTCCGTGTTTTCTTCCCTGGGAATGACTCAGATAATGATAGCAAGTGGCAAATTAAATCATACCAGTGCTACCCGAGAGCTGCAATCCTTTACAATTAGGGGGCTTTGTTTGTCTAGGGGGGAAAAAAATCACATTTATAAAATGCTTATCTCAAGGATAAGGGACCATTGATTTTAGGCTGTTTTAAATAATGTCAGTCTTTAAAAAACAAAAAAAGAGAAATCCAAAAACAAACTCTAAAAGGTCTTCTAAACAGAGGTTTATCATAAATAAAACAAAGCACTAGCCTGTAAACCACTGTTCCTGCAGAGCCAAGGAGTGCTCAAAACATACCCTATATGTTAATACCACGCAAAGTTATCCACCATTTGTTTTCACCTTAAACCAAATTAATTATTATTTCAGGAGTTACAGTTTACTAGAACGATAATCTCCTCCTCCCACTTCTTCTGCTGAAATAATAATTGCCCTCTTATATGGCCAAAAATGAGTAATCAGATACCAAGAAAACAGGGAGCTGCAGAAAGGTCTCTTAGCTTTTTGAGATCAATAAAAATTATTATGCTCAGCAGTTTTCTTTCAAGATACTTACACCATGCTCATCACTCCAGCACCGCAGCTCGATACAAGAAAAGCAAAGACTCGCTCACAACGCAGGGTATTTAATTCCCAAACGCTTGACAAGCACCAGCCAATACCCAGAACTCCCCGGTGGCTGCTCCGAAGGAGAAACTTGAGGGCTCAGGTTCAGAGGCTGAGCATGGAGAGGGTTCAGTGCTAGGATGGGCTGTGGGCCAACATCAGGCTCCTGAGGCAAGAGCCTGGTCCAAGCAGCCCACGTGTGCAGCAGCCCCCTGCACCTCCAAACCTGTGCCTGTCGTCCCTCTGCATACAAACAATTGTCCTCTTGGTGCTTTCCTGCCTGGGCAACTCTGGAAGGTGCTCCAGGTCCCCCAGGCTTTAAATAATCACCTTGTCCAGTGCCAAACTCTTCTATGCCCTCTGTATTTAACTCAGATTTGGGGCTCCACTCAGGGCTCCCAACACTTCAAAATACGATGCCGCAGCAGCCAAGTCTTTTATTAAATTTAATCCCAAGAGAGCTCCAACATCAGAGCCATGGTGACTAATCCAAGAATTATCAGTGAGTGTCTTTGGTCAACAATCAGTACAATCATGGGGAAAAAAAGATAGGAAGTAACCTCAGGATTTGGGTCTTGTGGAAACCTGACCCACACAGATCCCTGGGAGAGACAGCAGAGAGATGGCTGTGTAATCACTTTGTGCTTTTTGTTCAAATACAAGAAATACAGGAAAAGCAATGCTGGAAAAAGCCACCTCACATTAATTCTGTCATGGACAGAGAGTCTGTGGCATCAGGACATCAGGATTTGCCTCTGCCATCACCTGCCCACCCAGGGGCCTGGGAGACTCCAGTGCAGAATAAAGATCAGCATTGCCTACAAATACCCTTTAACACATCCCTCTTATTGTTTCTAATGCCTCAGATTAGATTTGGTTTCGTTTTTAAATGGAAATTAGATCTTCATCAACCTTGAATGCTCATTTCTTGATCTACCAGTTACACACATTATGTATTCATCCTTGCTGGGCTTTAGCAAGGATGGCTTGAATGGCTCTTGGAAATGAACAGCCCTGTGTAATTACTGGGCTTGATTAGAAGTCAAATTTGATATTGTTGAGGCTGTGTTTATTAACCATAGAAAACTAAATAATCTTACATTTTGGAAGAGTCCAGAACATGGGGAGGGGGGGAAATTACTTTGTATTTACTATCTAGTATCATTCAATTCCTCATCAGCCATTTTCTGGGAAGGTTTTATTCATTTTAACAACAAACACACAGCACAAATCCATATATTCATCTGCTTTAGTCACTAATTAACTCCTGTTGAACACAACTTCTGACTGGAGCTTGGACATGGTTTTTTCTCACTAGAACAGCTCTGAAACTTCCCAACCTTTGTGTTTACAAGGCCCACAAACATTTCAAGGAAAGGAATACCTGTGCTATTACCTAAATCATCACATCCACAAGTTAATGGATGGAAGAAAATTCAGACGACAGTGGTTAAAAAGCAAGGGGGAATTTCTAAACTCCAGCAGTGGCTTGACAGCTGCACAATACCCCCTGCTTCCTCCTGCCCAGCCCAGGGTTCCCCATGCAGCAGGATGAGGAGAAGGTGGGGGAAAGAAGAAGAAAAAAAATAAATCTTCCTTTGTCTTCAATAGCTTTTGTAGTTTCTCTTTAGTATTTTAATGAAATATTTACTTTTCTTGTATTTTATGCTTTAATTATTCATTACTGAAATCAGTTTAAAGAGCTGCCATGTTCTTCAATGAATACCTTGGAGCTCCCCATTTATTGTAGTTTAGTGACTGTCATCTCAAGTCTGCTCTGCTTGCAAGTCACAGGGCCTCTTTCCTCCTCACCAAGACTTGACAAACTCATTCCGGACTCCAAACCAGGAGCTTTCCATTGTCCTGATGTCACTTCCACCAGCACAGGGGTAAGGGCTGCCTGCAAATCCCACGCTGAAGCAGCAGCAGATGCAGAAGTTGGATCATTCTGCACCAGCATGATGGTGAAAGGCCATCACTGTCTGACTGCAGGGGCAGAACACCCTTAGGGGGTGTGGAAGGGCTCTGGGGTCAGCATGGGTCCACCAGGGCCCACCACACAGCCAAGAGACAATCAACATCCAAGAAACTATAATGACAAAAAGACAGAAAAAAAGAGGACAGAGCAAACTGAGTTGGACACACAGCAGTGTGTGACAGAGCTGGGAGCAGGGACCCTGGACAGACACCCACCCTCCTCCTGGGGTTACCTCCTCGTGTGCCAGGTCTGCAGCACCTGAAGCACCAGGGACTGAGGGGGCTTTGCAGATCTGGTGGGGGGGTGCAGATAAAACCTTATTCCCCCACACTCAGAAGAGAACAGCAAAATACATTCACAGCAAAGGCAAGTTTAAAGTTCACCTGGTGGGTTTCACATCAATAAGAGTCCATGGACAACCCAAAAAACTGTTGCATTGGCAGGGCTGAACAATAAAATCCCTGCCTAAAACTTCTCAGTTTGTCTTTGGGAGGAAAACAAGAGCTGTCACCACCTCATCTTCACTAACCCGGGGCAGCTTTCAAAAGCAAAGTCCCAGCAAAGGGTGCAGTTTTTGACACATGACCATGGTGAGACAAGCCTGAAGGTCCCTGTCACCTGCCAGCATCTCTGAAAACACATTCCTTGGACTCTCCTCAAAGTGCAGTTCATGGTAGTGATGACAGAGAGTCCCAGCTACCAGTGCCACACAAGTACTGAACACTGAGACAAACTCAGCTCACATTACAACTCAGTATCACTCTTAAGGGAGAGTGGAAATAGAAACCAGCAGACCACACTGGTCAATATGACCATCATTTGTCACCAGCTGAACTGTTGTCAGGTCTGGGGTGTTTCATCTTTCTGGCCACTTCAGCAGTGAATTGTTGGAGATGATTATGAGGGACACTACAGTGCCTGTGCAGACACAGAGAAGAGTCTCCCAGGAGAGAAAGCAAGATGTTTATTGGAGTGTTTTAGGAAAGGAGCAATGGAAGTTGGCAGCACCAGTTCCTCCAGGAGAGTTCCCATTACAATCAGAGAATGGTTTGGGTTTGAAAGGATCTTAAAGCCCATCCAGTGCCACCCTCTGCCATGGGCAGGGACACCTTTCCACTATCCCAGGTTGCTCCAAACCCTGTCCAACCTGGCTTTGGACACTTCCAGGGATGGGGCAGCTGCAGCTTCTCTGCCCAACCTGTGCCAGAGTCTCACCACCCTCACAGCCAAGAATTCCTTCCCAATATTCCCATCTAACCCTGTCCTTTGTCAGTCTGAAGCCATTTGCCCTTGTCCTGTCACTCCAGGCTTTATTCCAAAGTCCCTCTCCAGCTCTCCTGGAGCCCCTTTAGGCACTGGAAAGGGCTCTCTGGTCTCACTGAAGCCTTTTCTTCTCCCTAGCTGAGGGAGCAGAGGGGCAGAGGAAGCTGGTGCTCTGTGTCCACCAGTGCACATCACCCAGGCCAAGCAGGGAATGGCTTGTGTCCTCCTGGAGGACACCTGATGGATCCCTGCAGTGGGCAGGACCTCAGAGGGTACCCGGACCGCTGCAGGCTCCTTTCTTCTCCTCTTTGTTAAGTAAACTAGGATTATTTGCACTTGGAAAGAAGGGAAATGGAGTGGCTGGAGGCCAAACCAGACATGCCCCCCAGTGGGAAATCAGAGCAATAAAAGGCCCTGAAAGGTTACTTATGCAGACCATTGAGGATCCCTATAAAGCCCAAGGTTTTGTTTCTGTGAACTGCTGCTTCCTAGAGGGAGCAATGAGACAGTGGGAGAGGAGGGTGTGGTTACAAAAGACAGAGGAAAAAAAGTGAGAGCATTCCTTGTCCCCTCAAAGGCACTGTTTAGTTTAACCAATACATTGTGCTGTATCTAAAGACCTAAATAATCATTTGCTGAAAAATCCCAGAATAATAGAATGGTTTGGGTTGGAAGGGACCTTAAAGACCATCCATTCCCACCCCCTGCCATGGGCAGGGACACCTCCCACCAGCCCAGGTTACTCCAAGCCCTGTCCCACCTGCCCTTGGACACTCCCAGGGCTGGGGCAGCCACAGCTTCCCTGCCCACCCTGTGCCAGGGCCTGCCCACCCTCACAGAGAAGGATTCCTTCCCAATATCCCACCTGACCCTGCCCTCTGGCAGTGGGAAGCCATTCCCCTTGTCCTGTCCCTCCATGTCCCTGTGAAAAGCCTTCCTCCAAAGTGCACTGCTGTTATTCCAGGACGATCCAACACAAGGTAAAATCAGAGCCTGAGAGCAATTAGGAGGTTCTGGATAATGCTACTCTGATTTCTGGTGCTCTGGTTCTCTGTCTAGTGTCTAATGCATCTCAGAAGCTCATTATTAACCTCAAAAAATAATGTCTCTCCACCTAATTCATGAACTGTGAATACTAACTACTTTCAGATTGTGTTCTGTTTGTTGTTGTTTTTTTTTAAGAACTCAAATTTTCAAAACATCTAGAGGGCTCCTAAGGAGTAGCATAAAACAAATACTTTGCATTTTCAAAATTAAAATTCTGGAAGAGGCTCTAAACCTAACACCAAACACTTATGCAACTTGAATTTTAACCATCTTTGCATCCTTAATCTTCATCATGTTTAGTACATTATATTTCTTTGACAACTAATCAATCAAAGGCATCATACCTTCTGTAAAGCTGCCAATTTAGTGTCATTTTGCCCTCTCTCAACAATGATTTGCTTTCTGCAGAAGCTTCCCTGTTTATTTTATATATGTATAATTTATATCTATATAAATACAGCAGAACAGATAGGGAAATAAGAAAAGCAAAGCAGCCAACACAATATTGTACTACTCAGGACTGTCAAGAAGAAATCCATGGTTTCTGTGGATCCACAGCCTCCAGTCAACAAATCATCGAGGACATCCCCACGCCTCGGTGTCCAACAGGGGGAAAGCAAAGAATTGGCTCTAAAAGGACTAAGAAGCTCTGGAAAGAGGCCACGAAAGGCCCAGCAGCGCTAATGGGCTCTTCTGAACGACCAGAGAGGAGCAGTTTAACAGCCCTGGCAGAGGAGAAGCAGGAGACGAATGTGAAACACAGTCTGCTGGTTCTGCTCCGCCAGGACAGCGCTGCCGAAAATAACACCGCGGAGCACATCGCCGCTTGGCCACGGCCTGGCACAAGTGTCAGAAAGGATAAAGGAGGGGTGGAAAGAGATCAACATGAAATACTAACAGAAGCAACAGCACAGAAACCACTCAAGGCAGTGGCAGTTCCGAAATCACAGCAGATCTCCCCCAAACAGGAGTGGAACAGCAAGGGATGCCCACCCAGAGCGGTGTCTCCAGGGGAATTCTGCCTGCCAGAAAGGCAGGTCCTTCCCCAGGGTCTGCTCTTCCTAAAAGCAGAGGGTTTTCAAAAGGAGATTGATTTCTTTAATGGGAACAACACCACGGACTAATTCCATTATTTTCAAGGGAGCTGAATTTGAAAGGTCTATTCAGGTGTGATGGCACCTTCTGGGGAAAAGGCAGCAAGGAATCAATGCTACAAACCACGGTGATTGAGGCCATTTAAAAAACAACAAAAACAATCAAACCTTTCACAGCAATTCAAAGAAATACCCCCGAAAGCAGGGCTGGCCACAAGACCATCCTCCTGCAGCACATCTGGCCCACCCCTGTTTGCCCCCCCACCCCACTGCTCTCCAACCCACCAGCAGGAACCTGCACGGGAAGGTAATAAAACTCCACATTCAAACACACAGGCAGGGAGGGCACACAGCAACCTCCCAGCTCTTAGGGTAGGTTTTTTCTATGGCTACTCATAAAACTCACCAAAACTTCCTGGTTACCTTGGCAGTTCCCCACCAAGCTGTTGAGCAGCTGCTGGATCTGTGGGTGGGTTTTTGCACCACGTTAATGCTCATAATTTGCTGAACCAACATCTCCTCCTCCTGCTTTTGAATATACATCAAATGACTTTGGAATTACTGATCAAGTCTTAAAAGCTTGTTACAACCCACCCTTGAGCTGTGTTGAACTCAGTGTGCTGGGCACAGAAATCCTGCAGTGCCCTGCGAACCCTCAAGAGAAAAAGTTCTGCCTAAATTTCAGACTTTATTGGACTGGCACCAAGAAAATAAAATTAAGTAGTCCAAGGTCCTAGTAGGCCCTACAAGGCCTACAGGTGCCTCCCATCTCATTTCTAGAAGTTGTACCCAATACCTAGTCTGTAGAAATTCATGTAGCTCCACTTCTCAATGAGACTTCAGTAGAACAATTACACTCTTACACTGCACAATTTGAGACACAAAACTTCACTCAAAAGCTGTAACATACACACTTTCTGTGCAATAAAACGTATCAGAGTCCAGATTTCATTATTTCCCTCTGTCCTGATCATGTTTCGGGGGTTCTTGCAAACATCACAAAGAAATGGTAATTCCTCCACTTACAAAAAGGTCAACCCAACGAGACACTACGGTGGGCAACTGTGTCTTGCCTTCCCTGTTCAATACCAGGAAGGTTGTTCAAGCCTAGAAGGAACTGTGATTAGCTGTCTGTGAAAGGATCAGCGAGGATCATCCAAGAGCTGGATGATGAGGGGAAGGAGGACAAAGAGAAACTATCAGATATTAATCTTCTAGTAAAGAAACACAGGCATAAACTCATACTCACCGCCTCTATACTGTGCAGCTTAGGAGGGACCTTACACAGCAGATCTGGCATGGGTTAAAAGGTGTAAGAGGACACTGCTCTGACTTCTGAGGCCCTGGACCACTGCACTGGCAAGTGACATGTCCCCACAGTTGTTTCTCCTTCCCCTTTCTCTAACAGAGCCTGTTTACTCCGCTCCTGTGCACTTCCAGACAAAAATGGCCCTTTAGCTACTGTACATCTTATTTGTCCTTGCTTTTGCAATAAGCACTCACATCAATGAGTGTTTAAAACACTGCAAAATTCAAAAGAAACTCCCCTAGGTGGTCTATGCATACAAATAAGTATATATTTTGCTTTTTTCATAAAAAGACGCCCTGCAGGTTTCAAGCTTCTCTCACTGCAAGAGATATTCTCAGGCAACAATGCTGATTTGGTGTAAGCTGATCCGTATCACTGAATCCTGCCTTTGTTTTTGGCAGTCCCCCTTTCAAGGTGACTAAATTAAAGTGAAAGTACAGTTCCAGGCAGCCCAACAAGGGGCAAGGCTGTTTTGCAAAATCTAAAAGGCTAAGTAAGATGAAGCAGACCTTCAAGCTAAAGAATTAGCTCACAAAACCAAAAAAAAGACCACAGGAAAAAAAAAGGTCACTAAAAAAAAAAGGCACAACAAAAAAACCCACACCACCACCCATGATGCTCTGAGGATGTCACTGGTAATCACAGAATCAGAATCACAGAGAGGTTTGGGTTAGAAGGGACCCTGAAGATCCTCTCCTTCCACTCCCTGCCATGGGCAAGGACACCTTCCACTATCCCAGGTTACTCTTCCCTCTATCCCTGCCCTCTGGCAGTGGGAAGCCATTCCCTGTGTCCTGTCCCTCCATGCCTTGTCCCCAGTCCCTCTCCAGCTCTCCTGGAGCCCCTTTAGTCACTGGAAGGGCTCTAAGCTCTACCTGGAGTCTTCCCTTCTCCAGGTGAGTACCCCCATATCAGAATGGGGAAGGTTACACCTGCCAGGTGAAACCAACACCAAATGTGCTGACTCAGAACCCGTCACATTAATGGTCAAAGGCAGGGGTAGACTTTAAGAATCAGTGAATCTGATTTATATGGACACACCTGGTCCAGCTCCCAGTGGAGCAATACAGTGTGTCACCCCAAAACACATGGCTTGCACTGACTGCAGCACTCCCAAAACCAGCGTGCACAGCACACGTAAACAGGCAAATGAAAAAGGTCTCTAAGTTAGTTTTAAGTGTATGAGCCTGAAATTGCTAAGAAAAAATATTTGCTGTCTGCACCTGTGTGAAATTGAGATCGTGGCTCTGAGTGCTCTCAGCACCCTGCACACTGTGACACCAATACACGAATCACTCAAGGGCTCAGCAGCCCTGTTAAAATGCAACAGCAAAGAGCACATTTCCTAATCCAACACGACTCCAAGGAGGAGCTGATGCACCTCTCCTTTGCAGTAAAACAAGGGCTTGCCAGCATGGGGCCCTGTGTGAGCCTGAGCAGAGACTGCAGGGATGAGCCCTGCCCGGTGTGAGCCCTGGCCACACACGCCCTTCCAGAGCCACTAAAGCATGTTTTCAATTTTTTCATACAGCAAATCACCCCAGATAGAGACGTTCCTCACATACATCAAGACTGTCCTTGACACTCCAGCTCACTGCACATGAGCCTTTCCGTTTGTCTAAAACCTGCATCCTTAAAGAATGCAAGTGAAAGGCTCAGGGTAGGCTTGGCAAGTCATTGCTGGATCCTCACAGCGCTGTAATAATACCAGCAGGAGATCTGGAAAGCAAAGTCTCCAGGTATGGTCCCTCCTCCCCCTGCAGAGACTCCTCCTGCTGGAGTAACTCAGCAGCTCCTGGCTCCTCAGCCCATCCATCACACCTGCCCACTGTCCCCATCATCTCGTGTGCGACCACATCCCCAGCCCAGAGCGGGTCACCCAGGTCACATTACACACCCCCAGCCAGCAGGTATGGCACACCTGGCACCGGTAGGGCAGCGACAGTGCGGGGCATGCTATGGACACAAAGCTCAGCAAAACCCTGGAGCCGGCAGGAGAGGCTGGGGAGGCACCACTGCCCGAGCTGCAGGAGCTCAGCACACACCCCAGAGCTCAGCACCCACTCTGGAGCCCAGCACACACACACTCTG
The DNA here is from genome assembly GCA_013400415.1 of Scytalopus superciliaris. NCBI lineage: Eukaryota > Metazoa > Chordata > Aves > Passeriformes > Rhinocryptidae > Scytalopus > Scytalopus superciliaris. Next base: position 296,740 of record VXBX01000011.1, read on the forward strand.
GAGCTCAGCACACACACACTCTGGAGCCCAGCACACACACACTCTGGAGCTCAGCACACACACACTGGAGCTCAGCACACACACACTCTGGAGCTCAGCACACACATACTGGAGCTCAGCACACACACACACATTTCAGAGCTCAGCACACACACACTCTGGAGCCCAGCACACACACACTCTGGAGCCCAGCACACACATACTGGAGCTCAGCACACACACACTCTGGAGCCCAGCACACACATACTGGAGCTCAGCACACACACACACATTTCAGAGCTCAGCACACACACACATTTCAGAGCTCAGCACATACACACACTCCAGAGCTCAGCACACACTCTGGGCCAGACTGCTGCACACGAAAATAGCTGCTGCATAAAAGGCACAGCCAGCTCTGCATATTCAAGATCAGAGCGGAGATAGATGATGAGATTCTCCGTGCTAGGCACAAAAGCCAAAAATCACCAGTGCATTTACAGTTCAATATTCGCCTAATCCCATCTTTATTTCTGGTGCATAAATGAAGCTCATTACAAATTATTTTCTTCAGAAACCTACCAGCAACCCAAAATAATTTATGAATGTGCTGTTTGCATTTATACATCCTTGACACCCACAGCAAACATCAAAACAAGAAATTCAGTCAGTCACATTGGTTGTAATACATAATTCCTCTTTTCTTTGTGGATTCTGTCACAGCTACACCCAGCAAACTCCTTCAGCAGCATCTTTTATGTTATTAGGTGTACATATATAGGAGCACATGTGTCCACTTTGTGGGGGCTAATTCTCAGCCCACATTGTTTTCCTGCAAAGGAATTTTGTGACAACATACCTATTGAAGGTTTATTTATACAAAATAAACAATAGAAGAACAGAACACATTTTTTCTTTCTTAGTATTGACCAAACACAAAGCCCCCTGCTCTCTGTGTTCCAGTACCATGGAGTGCCTCATGTCCTTGCTCTCACACACCACACCATTTGCCCACCAGCTGCAGTGAATCCTGCAGCTCTGATGTGCAGGGGAAAGGCAGAGAGGTGCTGTCAGTGCAGGAGTCAACCAGCACCACAACCTCTCCCACCCAGAGACACCTGGAGCTCCTGCCAGCCCAGGGATGGTACAGGATGTTACCCAGACCTGGAGCTCCTGCCAGCCCAGGCAAGGCTGGTACAAGACGCTGTCATCTCACCTGCCTGCTGGGTCACTTCCCACCAGGACCCAGGAGGCAAAGCTGATATGGCAAGAATTCCTCTGCTTTCAGCATCTCCTTCCTTCAACACACCAACTGGACACAGACCTTTCTGAACAAATCTAGTGACAGAATTCCCCTTCTTTTTAATGTTTGTGATTTTACAACCATGCCTGCCCACCCCCATCCCAGGAACACATCACGACACAGACCGAGGGCAGGATAAGCACAGCCAGACATGCAGGGGCTGTACACCTCGCCCAGGGACACAGGTGGCACGTGCCCAGGTGCCTGCTGGGGATCCCAGGTGGGCACAGAGAAGCACTTTACCAGTCATAGCAGCTCTCCCACTGCTGATCCTACCAGGCAGAGAGGACATGGTCAACCTCTGAAGCCTTTCCAGCCACTGTGTATCTTTAGCAAGGAACACAATGAAGTTTGAAGCAGCAAAGCCATGGCAGGTGACGGCTCAGCAGACATGGGAGATGCTGGGGAGGAAGAAAGGATGCACAGAGGTGCAAGAGAAGCCCCACACCCTCTCCCCTCAGGGCCAGCAAGGAAGAGCAGGCTTGAGTCAAGGTGCCAGCAGGAGGGAGATTCCTGCCCTGCTGTCTTTGGCCCCTTCAGCCAGGTTGGACAGGGCTTGGAGCTAGTGGAAGGTGTCCCTCTCCATGGCAGGGCATGGAATGAGACGAGCTTTAAGGTCCTTTCTAACCCAAACCATTCTGTAATTCCATGAAGACTGCCAGCAAAAAGTCCCACACAGCTCCCAACAGCTCTCACAGCACCCAAATATGCAGACCCCAGACCTCCTGTTTCCTCAACACACACCCCCTTAGGTGCCCTGCAGGATCCCATCTGGCTACCTTGGAGAAAGGAACCACCACAGCCCGAGAACACCAGAGCTGCCTTTCTTTCTCAGGGCTTTGTGTTTGCAAGAACCAGACACAAAGAGGGACTCATTACCTACTCAGCACTGAACACACACACAGAGTCCTCCTGACTGCACACATGAGGTAAAATGAAGCATCACGAATTTTCTTCAAACGTTGTGTTAACCTCACTCAATCAACCAATAGAACTCTCCTTCTCAGTCCTTGAATACCGGTTATTTTATGAAATATTCAATGTTTGGCCTGAGCAGTACAGCAATTCAGGAGAAAAAGGAGAAGAGNGGATGGTACAGGATGTTACCCAGACCTGGAGCTCCTGCCAGCCCAGGCAAGGCTGGTACAAGACGCTGTCATCTCACCTGCCTGCTGGGTCACTTCCCACCAGGACCCAGGAGGCAAAGCTGATATGGCAAGAATTCCTCTGCTTTCAGCATCTCCTTCCTTCAACACACCAACTGGACACAGACCTTTCTGAACAAATCTAGTGACAGAATTCCCCTTCTTTTTAATGTTTGTGATTTTACAACCATGCCTGCCCACCCCCATCCCAGGAACACATCACGACACAGACCGAGGGCAGGATAAGCACAGCCAGACATGCAGGGGCTGTACACCTCGCCCAGGGACACAGGTGGCACGTGCCCAGGTGCCTGCTGGGGATCCCAGGTGGGCACAGAGAAGCACTTTACCAGTCATAGCAGCTCTCCCACTGCTGATCCTACCAGGCAGAGAGGACATGGTCAACCTCTGAAGCCTTTCCAGCCACTGTGTATCTTTAGCAAGGAACACAATGAAGTTTGAAGCAGCAAAGCCATGGCAGGTGACAGCTCAGCAGACATGGGAGATGCTGGGGAGGAAGAAAGGATGCACAGAGGTGCAAGAGAAGCCCCACACCCTCTCCCCTCAGGGCCAGCAAGGAAGAGCAGGCTTGAGTCAAGGTGCCAGCAGGAGGGAGATTCCTGCCCTGCTGTCTTTGGCCCCTTCAGCCAGGTTGGACAGGGCTTGGAGCTAGTGGAAGGTGTCCCTCTCCATGGCAGGGCATGGAATGAGACGAGCTTTAAGGTCCTTTCTAACCCAAACCATTCTGTAATTCCATGAAGACTGCCAGCAAAAAGTCCCACACAGCTCCCAACAGCTCTCACAGCACCCAAATATGCAGACCCCAGACCTCCTGTTTCCTCAACACACACCCCCTTAGGTGCCCTGCAGGATCCCATCTGGCTACCTTGGAGAAAGGAACCACCACAGCCCGAGAACACCAGAGCTGCCTTTCTTTCTCAGGGCTTTGTGTTTGCAAGAACCAGACACAAAGAGGGACTCATTACCTACTCAGCACTGAACACACACACAGAGTCCTCCTGACTGCACACATGAGGTAAAATGAAGCATCACGAATTTTCTTCAAACGTTGTGTTAACCTCACTCAATCAACCAATAGAACTCTCCTTCTCAGTCCTTGAATACCGGTTATTTTATGAAATATTCAATGTTTGGCCTGAGCAGTACAGCAATTCAGGAGAAAAAGGAGAAGAGAAGAGAAAAGAAAAGAGAGAGAATACTACATTTAACACATTTGGGAATGCAATTAGTCAAATAAAACTTCACAATAAGCAGTCCCCTCTGCCCCCAAAACAAAAAAGAAAAACTTGAGTGCAAATTTAGGAACTGAGAATGAAGCTTGGAAATTTGCCACTAATGGAAAAGAACGGATGCAGCTTATGAAATAAGCCCCCCGTTTCTGTGTAATCATTATTTTCAGTTTGGCCTCCCTAAATTAAATCGGTTTTAATCTTCCCTGCTAAACTGGCACAACGTTGACTTCAGCTTTTGGGTGTCCATTTGTTCTACCACATGACATCACGAGATGCCTGCCAATAACAGAGAGATGCCTAAAAGCCTTGAAATTCTTGGCTATGGGACTCCAGGTTTTCTGAGAACTGTTAATTTACTTTGGCTTAAATCCTAGATTTTGGCTCCACTTGAGAAAAGTATTTCTCACACAGTAATTAAACTTGTAGTGGACAACACTGAAGCAATAGGAGACGAGCTGCAAAAAGAGGATGCTGTCTAGGCACGTTTTCCTGAGGTTTCTCTTCTTGCAGCCACAAGAAGAAGGCAGTGAAGGACCAGTAACACAGTTTAAGTCCTAATTAGACAATTATGGAAGAAGAAATGGCGTTTGTCAGACAAAACTTTATATATAATTACAAAATTGGAGAAAGCCAAGCTGTCAATTAGAAAACAACTTAAACTCAGACCACACAAAATTCAGAGTAAGAACGAGCAGCAGAGAAATTACCTTTCCCAAAGCAACACTTCCTGGGGTCTGAGCAGCATCCTTGGGGTGGTGCAAAGCAGGACAAGCCTCAGCTCTCCCACCTGCATTGGGATTCTCCTTCACAACACAGTAACAGCAGGGGACAGCACAAAGAGAGTGTGCTGACCCTCAAAACCATCAGGGGGACAGGCCCTTGGCTGCTCCTTCCCCAGGGCTTAAGAGGAATTTGGCTGTATTTCCCTGCACTGCTCGTGGAGCAGGAGAACAGAAATGGCACAAGACTGCAAGTTCAAATACATTACAAAATAGTCTGCAAAAATAGCTGGGCCTTGTAAGAAATATCCTTCTCCATGGAAACCACCAGACGCTCCAAATTCTGGCAGACTAGAGAAAACGGGTTTGTATTATTAAAGGAAATGTCTGTGTATTTGGGCTTTTATAATTCTAACCTTCAGCAAGACAGGAGCAATTGCTGGTGTCCAGCACAGGTCAGCTGAACTTCCTGCATCCTGCCCCCTCCTCATCCAGGGACATCAAATTCCCAGGGGACAGAAGGATGGGCGGGGGGTTTGCTTTGCAGGTCTCTGCAGTGCTTTTAATTACAGATGCAGAATGGAAAGAAGCAAGAAATAAAGACCCCCTGGGGTTTTTAAACAGCTGTCCATACAAACAAGACACCTCCACATATTTTTGTGTGGAATGAAGCAAAGCAACACTCCTGTAATACACTAATGAATGTGACATATATATTTCGGCATCTGTGAATTCCAAAGCTCTCACACTCAGGCAAGTGCAAGATAAGCCATTACTATTCTCTCCCTCACCCAAAACACTTTCCACTTTGGATGCCAGGTGGGGAACTATAGATTAATTAACTCCCAACTGGCACTGATGGGATAATTACAGTTGCCTCTCTCTGGATTTCACTATTTCCAGCTGAACTGCCACACCAAAAAGCAAATCCTAAGCACGAACCTCCACTTCTCCACTTCCAACAAGGCACTGACCCCTTACCTGTGGAGGCTGGGATACACAATTCAGAAGAACTTAATAGAATATTTTTAAAGAAATAAAAGTGCTGCAGCCTCAAAACATGAAAGGGCTGGGCTACAAAGGAGCACTCATATAGAGAGCAATTATATTTTTGATATCTAATGGTTCTGCCTCAGGAAGCAAGAGCTGGCTAGCATCAAACTGTATAAAAGAAAGGATTATGGGCTCATGAAAAAGAATGCCATTTTGATTTAAAACCCAGCAAAGCATAGTGCAGATTTGTTATTTTAACTCACAGTGCTTAATTCCTATAACAAGCCCGAATGCCATTAAGGACAAAAAACACACGGAATAGTCCTGGTGCAAGACATTCAGAGTACCCTCAGTTCTCATCAACGGCTCCGAACACGCCGCTCTCTGCTTCCCCAGCCCCTGCCCAACACTCTGCCCAACACACCCTACACAACACACCCTACACAACACACCCTACACAACACACCCTACACAACACACCCTACACAACACACCCTACACAACACACCCTACACAACACACCCTACACAACACACCCTACACAACACACCCTACACAACACACCCTACACAACACACCCTACACAACACACCCTACACAACACACCCTACACAACACACCCTACACAACACACCCTACACAACACACCCTACACAACACACCCTACACAACACACCCTACACAACACACCCTACACAACACACCCTACACAACACACCCTACACAACACACCCTACACAACACACCCTACACAACACACCCTACACAACACACCCTACACAACACACCCTACACAACACACCCTACACAACACACCCTACACAACACACCCTACACAACACACCCTACACAACACACCCTACACAACACACCCTACACAACACACCCTACACAACACACCCTACACAACACACCCTACACAACACACCCTACACAACACACCCTACACAACACACCCTACACAACACACCCTGCTCAACACACCCAATACACGCAACACACCCTGACCAACACACCCAACACAACACACCCAACATGCCCTGCCCACCACACCCTGCTCAACACACCCTGCCCAACACAACCAACACTCCCTGCCCACCAGACTGCAGCAGGAAAAATCACAAACAAAACAATTGCAACTTACTTCCCAGAACCTGCTTCTCTCTCCCCAGCATCTCCCAGGGCCAGGACATGGTGACTCCTGGTCAGAGGGGCCCACACCCTCCTCGTGACTTCCCCACCAGCACCAAAAGCAGCTGTCACCTGGTTTCTGTGTTTTTCTATGGGCCCACATGTACTGCAGGTGAGTTTTTAAAAGGAACTCTCAGCATTTAATCCCCAGTCCCAGCAATCATGATCAGGGGGGAAAAACAGAATTTTCACAAAAAGAAAAAGATTTAGCTCTTCCTCAATTCAAGAAATTAAAGGATAATCCCCAATTATTCAGAATACTTTTGTAGTCTGGTATCTCAATTTGCCTTTTACTTTTATAGTGGGGTTTTAGACAGTTTTGTTGTGGGTTTCATTTGAAGCCACTTGTGTCCAGAGGATTTAGAAATTATGCAAAACTGGCTGCTGCTCCCTGTTTTAAAGAAGGGGTGTGTTCAGTGTGCCTGGTTTAATAAAGCAGCACAGGATATGAGCAAATAAAAATATGTAAGTATGTTCTTTCTGCATTAGTCCTTTAAAAAGGAAAAAAAACCCAAAACCAAAAGGAGTTCTAACAAGCAGACACAGATGTGGGACCTACACTGTCCTCACAGCAATGAGTGACACTGGTCAAACATGAGAAACATGGAAAACAGCCAAGGCACAACACAGGGCTGGAGAACCAAAGCTGTGCCCAAATGTGGTGCTTTGGGGAGGGGGAGCAGTGGCATAGGTTGGCTGCAGGGGCTTGTGACAAGAGGAAAGGCTTCCCACTGCCAGAGGGCAGGGACAGATGGGATATTGGGAAGGAATCCCTTCCTGTGAGGGTGGGCAGGCCCTGGCACAGGTTGCCCAGAGAAGCTGTGGCTGCCCCATCCCTGGGAGTGCCCAAGGGCAGGTTGGACAGGGCTTGGAGCAACCTGGGCTGGTGGGAGGTGTCCCTGCATGTGGCAGGGGGATGGGACAGGGTGGTCTTTAAGGTTCCTTCCAACCTAACCATTGGAACAGGATTTTTTTCTTTCTCAATCACCCCAAATCATGTTTGAAACTTCCCATTTTTTTGGGATAAATACACTGGTAGATAAACAAATACACTGTAATGGTTAACTAACCACCATTTGACAAGATTGATAATCCATTGATTGACAATCCAAGTTCATCTGTATGTCAAAAAACCCAATCCCACAACGTGCACGTCACTGTTCAGGGAGGAGAAGGATCACCTCCTGTCACACCCCACCTATCCCACTCACTCCATTCCCCCCAGAATGACATCTTCCTCTGTCCACTCATAGGCCCAGAGTCCCATCTCCCCCACACTTAATGAAAGCTGTAGAGACAAACTCCTGCAGAAGATTTCTGTGGAAACCTTGGGAACAGGGTCAGTGATAGACCAAGGAGTGTCCCAGTGAGAGGTGCAGGAGGCAATGCCTCTTGCTTTCCCTGAGAAGTGACAGCAGTATCTCCTCAGGTGACATAACTCTGTGGCCATCACTTCCCCCTGAAAACCCAGTCCCTGAAACTTTACACCAAATCATCCAAAGGGATGAAACAAGTGAATTTCAAATTATTATGTCAAAAAATAAAATTAACCAACCTGAGAAACAAGTCACCCAAGAGCCACCCAAATACTCCTCTCCCTTCTCTTCCTTTCCTTATCCCACATCTCAGATCCCAAGCCCAGAGGCAGCTGGAGCAGGAACCAGACCAGGTTGCAGGATGCATTTATATATTTTTGGGGTGCAGGTTTTGACTAATTCCAGCTGGATCAGCAGAACAGAAGGAACATCTCCATGAGATTTGGGTGCCTCAACTCAGCTCCTTTTAAGAATGCCCCTGTAAAACCCAATCAAACCAAAACTATTTCCCAATATTACCCTTTAAGTAAAAATCCTGGGTCTATTTTTCCTGAATCCATAAAAAAAATTTATAAGGCATTTTATGACTCTTTTGATTTTTATAAGAGCCATTTAGAAGGGAATAAAAAAACCTACTGACTAGTCAGGAAAATAAAAATTTTACACAAAAAAAGAGCTGTCAAAAGCATTGGCTAGTTAAAAAACTTGCTAATTTCTTTAAATCACAGTAAGCTTTAAATTTGGGTGAAGCCACAGCAGGTACATAAAGGAAAAAATGTAGTTCTCTTCTTGATGTCTTTAAACCAATCAGATAAAGACAGAAGAAAGAACATTCCCTGGTTGGGACTGACAGAGTATGTTTCCAAACAGCTATAAATTAATACAAAAACATTTAAATAAGGAATCTGAAGACAAAAGGCTGATGGAGGACAAGTGTGGGACTATTTGTTTGCATCACACCAGAGCACCGTGGACAAAAGCAAAGTAAGATGTTTGCTCCTGACCCATTTGCTTCTTGCCCTCCAGAAGGCTGGAAGATCATTTTGCACCATTTTTTGTGTAAAAGCACCTCCAAATCCTTACTTATTCAGTATAATGGTGAGTAAAAAACTCACAGAAGATGCAATTAAGCTTCTGCATGATTCCAGGTAGGAATGACAGAACAAAACCAACCTCAAGCAGAGAAAAGCAGCTTTACCACATTAATCCAGAGTGGAAGTCCAGCACAACAAGCAGCTTCTCCACTGACAAGTGTTTTACCAACATCAAGTGCAGGTTCTTCTTGGGTTTGTTTCTAAAAGCTCCCAGGGGCAGCAGATGACTGGAAGAGCCTCCCTTCCCACAGGGCTCTGCACCAGCCAAATTCAGAGTTTTGGCCTCTGAACGCTTCCCACAAAGTCACCCCATCCTTCCAAAGACCTCCACAGCTTCAAGCAGTGGGAAACCACGTGGGAAGTAGAAAGATGCACACAAATACACGGCTCTAGCCCTGCCTGCTGGGGTCAGACCCCGGGACAGCCCCAGCCTGGCTCAGCTCCCAGGGTGAGCTCTGCCCCAGACCCCCTGCCCTCCCCCAGCAGGGGCATTTCAGCTGGGATGACACGTGCTAGATGGACCCCCTTGCAGACACACCACCCTTTTGGCTGCTGCACCTCAGGATGCTTTACAACTCATTTAAAGGCAGTATCTCATCATTTTTATACTGTTTAAAGCTCCATTTTCATAGGTACAATGGTATCAACAGCTCAGAATCAGTCCTGCCAAGCAACAAGCGGCTTGTAAGAACTGGCCCACCACTTCATCCCTTGCCCATCCCCACACAAACAGCATCACCCAGTTTGCTTGGCTGGGGGAAGAAGGAAACTCCTCAGAAACACCTTTCAGTGCTCACCAAGATCCAGCCAGAAAGCCTCTACCTCGCCTTGCACTGACCTGTATCTGCAAACCTGCACTGAAAACATTTTTCCCCTCATTTTAATTAATTTAATTGAGAAGCAGGTGCCTGCTGCAATCCCACAGGGCACATTTATATACTCTTGCTGACGTTACAGAGGTTCCCTGCCATTCCTGCTGCACGAGCCAAGCCCGGCTCGCCGGCCAGGCAGGGGCAGGGGTGGCTCTTCCCAGGTCTCTGCAGCCAAGGGAAAACTGGTACAGCCTCATGTCCTGCTGGAGGAACCACAGCTGGGCACTGGTCCCAGTCCCACCAGAGGGAGTGAGGGATGGATGGACGGATGGATGGATGGATGGATGGATGGATGGATGGATGGATGGATGGATGGATGGACAGCAGCCTCCTTGCCCAGGAGAACACGTGGCAGTTCCAGTTGCAAAGGCTTCCCAGGGTAGCTGAGGCTGCTCCAGGTGCCCAAGCACTGCTGTGCCCCAGGGTGGTGGCCACGGGCTACTGGGGTTTGGCTGAGCTGCACTAACTGGCCTATCCGTGATCGGTCCCCTTGCAGGGATAATTCGAAGCATTAGCTGATCACACATGACTTGCAGATTTCCAACAGAAAGAATTAAAACCACAAATGCCAAAATTAAGGCTCAGTGGGGATGACACATAATTCATGCCAAGGAGAGCAAAACAGGGCAGGGAGGAGCGTGGTGAGAGCAGACCAGGAATGGAAAGCTGGAGAGGCTCAGTTACCTGGGGGATACACCCCTGCCCAGGTGATACAATCCACTGTTTTTCCAGGTTAATACCATGCCAAACCCCAAACGTGCATGAAGGTTGCTCAGTTAAAGGGTCAGCTCCCAGAGATCCAGAGATCTTGGCATGAGCACAGCTCTGTCGGTGCAGACCTGCAGCAGGACCGGGCAGTTTGGCATCACCAGCTCTGTTTCACAAGTTCCAAAGCTAAGACAGCGAGCTAATAGGACTTGTTTAAAACTCATCCTTGCAGAGGCAAGGAATCACAGAATCACAGAATTGCTAGGGCTGGAAAAGACCTTTGGACCATCAAGTCCAGCCATCAGCCCAGCACCACCACATTCACCACTAAGCCATGTCCTCAAGTGCCACATCCACTCATCTTTTGAACACTTCCAGGGATGGTGCCTTCACCACTGCCTTAGACAGCCTGTTCCAGGGCCTGACAACCCTTTCTGGGAAGATATTTTCCATAATATTCAATCTAAACCTCCCCTGGTGCAACTTGGAGCCATTTTCTCTCATCCTGTCCCTGTTCCTGGGGAGCAGAGCCTGATCCCCTCTGGCTTCCCCCTCCTGTCACGGAGTTGCAGAGAGCAAAGAAGGTTCCCCCTTGAGCCTCCTTTTCTCCAGGCTGAGCCCCCCCAGCTCCCTCAGTCACTCCCCATATCACTCATATTCCAGACCCTTCTCCAGCTCCATTGTCCTCTGGACATGCTCCAGCACCTCAATGTCTTTCTTGCAGAGAGAAAGCAAAGACAACCCAACAGGCCAGAGCTTCTTTTCATCATTTTATGCTCTGGTTTACACCTCTTGATACCCAGAAGAAGGCAGAGTTCACTAAAAGGACACACTGCCAGGAGCTCCAAACATTTCATATCCAATTCTTAATAATGCGAAACCCTCTAAAAAGTCAAAGGAAGTATTTCCCTGAAACCATGTAACTGCATGCCTTCTGCTTTTCTCTTTTTTCCTTTGTCATTTTCTGTTTTACAAGTATTTAAGTCAGGAATATTCATACTCATTCCGTCCACTCCTCAGGAGGGTGGGGAGGCATTCGGTGCCAAAGGTATAATCAAGTACTCAGATAAGCTTATGAGGTTTAAAGCGAGACATCAGTAATAAAAGCAATCACAGCCACCAAACCACTAAGAAGAGCAGTAATGGGATTATCTGTCAACACAAACAAAAGGATAAATACAAGCAAAACCATCAGTCCCTGAAACATAATTCTCACGTTAATCTGAGACTATGGCAGGGAGCTTAAGGAACCTGAGCACCAAATAAAAAGTTATTGATTGCAAAATTCTTGCTTTAAACAAAGTATGTGTTTATGGTTTAAGATAATCAGGGTATAATGTGTATGGCAGCACCTAATTTAACCACAATATAAGACTGCACTGTCCCCATCGAGCAGCAACCACAGGAGGACAAGCCAGGGACTTTCCTCTTCCACAGAAACTTCTCTCCCTTCATCACATTCAAGCAGCAGGGGGAAAACCCAACTCACCACTAAATCACAATGCAGCTGAAGGCAAACACACAGTGGCATTCAAATCCCCCTTTCATTTGGGCAGCTTTACTCATGTGAAGAAGGCCAAGGCTGAGATGCTTCTGCAGAGTGGCTGAGCCCAGGGCTGCCCCTGCCCAGAGCCCTCCTCAGGTGGGCATTTTACAGCACAGCATCACCTGCCTTTGCCTCTCCAACCTGAATGTGCTCGGCAGGAAAAGCACCCCGGGGCTGTTGCACCTGCTGGCAGGTGAACATGACAGGTGTACACACACACATACACGAACACACATGAACACACACGGTCCTGGCGGGCAGGAGAGCATGGGGAGGGACCCAGCCGTGTTTTCCTTCCTCCCACTCTCTCCCAGCAAGCCTTGCCAGCTGCCCTCTTACCTTTCCTATGTTCAGCACAGCTGCCAAGGCTCCATCCAGATGAAAGGTTTGAAGCATGACACACAAGCATCTACCCCGCTTCCCTTTCCAGCCAATTACTGGGTTCACCTGAGCGCTTGTAGGAGGGAAGAGAGGGGGCCCAGGAGCAGGGAATGGCTTTGGCAGCTCCCAGATAATTTGATGGGACCCAACTTCTGATCCAGTTACAAGCCAGCACTCAGGGATGGCAGAGCTGCTCCCAGCACTGCCTGGGTGACTGATCCCAGAGCTCACAGTGCTTATTCCTTAGGGATACCACAATCTATGAGCAGACCCCCACTGATTTAACAGGGTGGGATCTGGCCCTTGTTGCACAGAAAGTCACAGTGAAGCCTACAAAAACAGCAGCCCAGCCCCCGGGAAGGCTGTCTCGGGGGCCTGTGCCTTGTACAAACAGCAGGCTTGTTTCCTTGTCCCTGCCCTGCCCCACATGCTCTCTCCCCATACCAGGATTTTAGATCCCCACACATTTTTAGGAATCTGTTCCCTCCCCTTTTTCACACAAATGCCTCAAGTCCACTCTGATCCCTGAGTGACAGGCACAGCCCCAAGCTCCCAAGGAAGGGTATATAAGACACCAAAAGGCTCCCTATGCACTTTCATCTTACACAACCAAGCACACAGCCGAGGAGGTTTTCTGCACACAGTTCAGCCATCCACCTAATGCTCACTTAATGGGAGTGTTTCCAGAAAAACACTACAAGAATTTTCAAATAGAAACAATTAGCATTCACAGTAATTTGCATCTACTTTTCCCCATTTCTAAAGCAGCAGGCTCTACTCTAATATTAACCCCTGCTTGCTCCTCAAAGCCCAGTGCAGGGGAGTGAGCCACACAACTCCCATTAGAGACCACGGGAGCAATTCAGTTCCCTGGGGAGGAGATTACATTGCAATGCTTGGAACTCTGGGGGACGACCCTTTGTTTTGAAGCATCCTGCGTGTCAGCAGAATGAGCAGCTTCCACCTCACCACAGCTACTTTCACCAATATTCTATTCCCTAATCCGTTCTGTGCATCCAGGGACTAGTGATGGGATTTACATGTGCTGTATTCACCAAATCACTCCCCCATCATCCAAGGTGCCCTGAACACATGCCGGGCTGAGACCAGAGCAGCCAAGCTCAAACAGCCCTGGAATCTGGGCTGGGGAGAGGGATGGAAAGCCCTCATTAGCCTAGAATTTTGATCCAGGCTCATTCTGAAGTCAGCTCTGCCATGAACACTTACATCTTGGAAAACACAGTCAACCACTGGGAAGCCGGGGCTTTCTAAAAGATGAAACAGCAGGTTCTACCTTCAGACTCTGCAGAACGTGAGTCCTCGGCTCAGTGTGTGGATCCCAGCCCTGCAAACACATCATGGCTTGCACTCACAAGGCACTCTGTGGCCCAAGCAAGTGGCCCCTGGGCCAGGCTCCATTTCCTGTGCCCACGTGACATAGAGGAAGGAGAGTGGATGGGGACAAGAGGGAGCTCAGAATAATTCCCGTGGAATGAGCCTGTATTTGTAAAGGTGCCCAAGAGAGTTACGGCTCAATCAACATGAGACGAGCATACTCTATGAGCCAAAGAAGAAAGGGAGCAACTTCTTATTAAAACATAGCAGCTTTTTTGCTGTCTAGCACAGAGCTCCACAAGAGAGCAGGTTTTTTTCTTCCCCTCTCTTCAAAAACCCTGAAGAATTCCATGTAAAATGAGTCCAAGTTTAAAGACTCCACATCTGACGGCATCTAAGCAGAGCCCACTTGAGCGATGCGGTGCTGTCCCCTGTGTACGCACTGCTATTCAGTCTTTAAGAGATCACATACTCCTTTTCCTGCAGGACCTCTGCCTCCTTCTGCTCACTGGTTTGATGGGAAGCAGCAAGTGATGCAGAACAAACGGCAGAAGTCTTGTCAATCTCTGCCTGATGTGGTAACAAGTTCTGTTGGCGGGGCAGATGTGGGTTTACACTCGTGTTACTGAAATACCTGAGGTCTGCAAACAGGATGGCTGGTGTGCAGTCAGAATGGGGGATCCACAGGGATCTGGATTATTCAGAGGATGCTCTGGATTATTCCTGAAGGGCTCAGCAGCTGCTGTAACACTGTACACCATGTACTGAATGCTATCCAAACAGAAGGGACACACAGAATCACCAACATTCTCTCTGCTCTCTGGTGACCTGCGATAAGAGCAGAGGGAACAGCACGAAGCTGTCTCAGGGCAGGGTCAGGTTGGATCTCAGGGAAAGGCTCTTCCCCCAGAGGGTGGTGGGCACTGCCCAGGCTCCCCAGGGCAGTGGGCACAGCCCCAAGGTGCCAGAGCTCCAGGAGGGTTTGGACAACAGGACAGAGGGAGTGCTGGGGTGTCCTGGGCAGGGCCAGGATTTGGACTTGGTGATCTTTGTGGGTCTCTTCCCACTCAGGATATTCTATGACTCTATGAAATACTGGGTTGTTTAACATAAACTGTAGAATGGAGGGATTTCCAACAGATCCTCTTTGCAAAACATATTCTTTTGATGTAGGTGTTGAAGGGCTTCTTGGGTAAGAAGGTTTCTGTTTGGTTTTTAAGGATAAAGAAGTCAAATAGTCAAAATCACTAAATTATCCAAATGTGTCTGGCATCAGTAAGACACATAACAGATTGAGCAACAGTGTCCCATGTCAACACCTCCTGAACCAAGTACATGCAACAGGTCTGAGCTAGTGATGAATCAGTTCCAGGGCACAGGTTTGCTGAAAGGACACCAAAAGACACCCCTTCACCTTTGGCTCCCCAAAATCATTTCAGAGCCTGCAGGTATGCGGTAACTCCAGAAACCTCAAAGATGCAACTGGGCACAAGGAGAAGGGTGTATTTTATCCTCATCCAAACAGCTGATCACAGGAATTGGGCAACAGCCACGTACCACTCCTGGGGCAGGACCCTGCAGAGCACCAGCACTGCTTGCACATTTTGGTATCACTGTTTCCTCCATACAGAAATAAATATAATTAAATATAAACCTCAGGAAAAGGTAAAACTAAATATCACACCAGGCTTTGCAAACACCTTTCTTTGCCTACTCACTGACACAAGTCAATGTAGTAACAACACCAGAAGAGAAATGAGGCTGCTGACTGTTTCCACCTTCCACAGACACAAAGCCCAGACTGAAGTTCCCCCCCGAAAGCCACGCCACGCTCTCCCACTCTTCCTGTGAGCTCAATTAAAGATCTGCTCAACCTGCCTCCATACAAAATTCAGAAGCCTGGAGCACTTTGAAATGTGTTATACCCTGGTGTGGAACAGCCACTGGATCATTAATACTCTGCTTCAATGTAAATGTTTAAAAACTATGCAGAAGTTGAAAACGAGATCCGTCTCCACCAGTTTGGTTTGTACACTGTAAGAAGTCACATCTTAAAGACTTTAGGCTGCCAGCAGCAAGTACATCCAGCACAGTGCAGGGGCACCTCACTGGGAGCGCTGGAGAGGATGATGCACCAGCAATGAAACAGCAGGAAGACTTGGCTGAACCCAGTCCAGACCCAGGGTGGGCTCCAGAATGAAATCCAGAGCACAAGGATATTTGTAAAACCCAGAAAATTATTATTCCCAGAAAAACTTCCTTTGGAAATGACTTTCCACCCCTGACATTCAGCTGCTTATACTCACTTTTTCTCTGCCTGGCACAGCACTGATGACACCTCTCCCACCATGAGCTGACACATTCCCAACACAGAAAACAAAGAAAGAAGAGACCTTGTTCATCACCTGGTGATAAAACACAGGCATCCCAAGCCTGTCTCCTCAGACTCTGTCTCATTGCAGCAGGGAAGCACATGTTTGGAAGTGCTTGCTAAATAAATCACAAAATAAATACACCCAGAATGGTTTTCCTCAAAGTTTTGGGAACAGGAAGATCCCATGCAGCTAAAACACTTCCAAAGCCATTTTTTCAAAGGAATATCATGAAGATAAATTGCTATTTAACTTATTCTGAATTTTTTTTTCAGACAGGAAGCTGTAAGGAAAGGCTAAGGAATCATTTGTGGGAACAGTCATCTGCAGCAAAGTGTTGACACTGTTCGTGCCCCTCCACAACTCTAGGAAAAGGGGGAAGGAAAAAAGAGACTCTGACCTGGATTAAATGCCACGAGTTCCTATACACATATCTGTGGGAATGCCTAGAAACCAAAAGGACCCCACAGTGCCAGCTGTATTTATGTGAAAAAGGAGTTTGCAGTCCTTGTCAGAATATCTCAGAGCCCATGAGATATGAAGAGTGAAAAAGGTGTTCAGCAAACCCAAACAGCACCTCCAGTGAGCTGGCCCAAAACAAGATCTATGCAGAGGACTTTGTCAATGGGGCATGGATGGGAAAGTAAAGAATTCAGAAAGATGAAGACAATGAGGGACAAGGGGAAAAGGAAGGGAAAAGACTAAAAGCTCTGGAGTGAAGACGAGGAGAAGAGCAGGAGGGGTGGCATCCAGTGATCCCAGTGCCCCCACACAGCCCTGCTCCGGGCTGCCCACAACAACCCAAAACCTGCCTCTGCCCACATGCCAGGTTGGCCCTTTTCCCTTCATAAATCCATGCAGAGCGTGAATTCCCAAAGCTCCTGGAGTGCTGCTGGTGCCTCACGGGGAGCTGAGACAGGGGCACTGCCAGAGCCCAGGCCACACTCCTGCTCAGGAACCGCTGTCCCCGAGCCAGAGTTCCCAGAGCTGGGCACTGGATGCTTGTGATGGACTGACTGTGCAAGAGATGAATTCAGAACTGATCTCCTTCTTCCTCTCTTTCTACAAGAGGTCTCAGCAAGGTGACTGCAGTATTTGGGGTGTATTTGGGATGTCTCCACACACTTTTGGAGGCAGCAGGTGGGCTTACCTGCCTTGTTTCGGAGACATGAACCAGGAGAGCCAAAGCAGTGAGTATCTGCTATTTGTGTAAGGACTGAGCGGGAGGAAACGGCGGTGCGGTTTGTAAAGGTCAAAGCCTGTGCAATCACACGTTCTGCACGGGTGAAAGTCACTTCAGTGAGAGGGGGAACAAAAGAGTGACAGGGAAGGAGAACGGCGGTGGCAAAATGTCAGCATCCCAGGCAAAAAGGCAGATTGCTCCTCTCCAGTTGGCACGTTTTTGGGAAGGTGGTTTCAAAACCAACTTTTATATTTTCGTAGATTAATCCCTCATTTTCTTTTAAATACACTTTGTTTAGAAAAATCTGCTGAAAGCATATTCTAGATGTCAAATACTGTATCAGCAACAATGGAAAATAAAGGCTTAGGCAAAATATATACTGCAAACATCACCTTTTTCAATTGGTTGAAGTCATTTACTCCAGTAACACTGTCACGCTGAGAAAATGATCTTTTGTCTATAACTGCTACATAGCTATTAAGCATTTTAGCATATAAGTATGATATTTTTCTTCTTTAGTGTGCAGCTCTGCTTGGATAGAAACAAGGTGCGGGGGAAAATAAAATCAGCGTTTAAGCTTGGATAGGAAGTTCAGAAAACAAACACACAGTCAACAAGGAGACTGTGTTTACACTGCAGAGAGAGAGAATTTAAAAAACATTTAAGTAGAAGCACAAATGGCTGTTCTGTGACAAAATCAGTGACAATGCCACATCTGTGGCTTGTGCCATGGGTCACTTACTAACTAGAAAGCGCTGCTTAGAAAACATGCAACAGGAATTTGTCCCAGCAATCCCATACCTGGGGATGCTGATGAAGTATGAGGTATCAAAGCATGGATGTCTTAATTTACAAATCCTCCTTATCAAGCAGAGCAACTCTGTGCTTCTTTTTTCTTTAAAAAATAACTTAGAAAAAACTTGAAGTATCTGAACAAAAAGAAAGTTCACATGGACGCCCACAGACATGGGAGGGGAGGGAGCAGGGAGGAAAGGAGGAGCAAGAGATACATCCTTCCTTTTACTATTCCAAGGTGCAAAGACTTCTCCATCACGACAGATTTTTAAGAAGCTATCACACATTCATAACACTAATTGATTTTCATAGAGAAGAGAGCAGATGAGGTCTCTTTGGGAACTGCCTGCTACATTTCTGCTTGAAAGGAGATCGCTGCTGGTGTGCCTCAGCTCCTTCATAAAAAATTTAATTAACAGTATCTCCAAGAACAAACCCCCAGTTAGGTCCCCTGCTATCATGTGACTGCACCACGGCACATTAAACCTGAGCACGCGACACCTGTCGCACGTGACTGTCTGGGCAGGGTCTCGGGGAGGGGCAGGGATGTGCTGGGAAGCGGGAATGCACACAAAGGGACCACGAGATGCCCACATCCAGCCTGGCACTGACAACTTGTTTTCCTAGCTGCCGCTTTTTGATGGTTACACATTTCTGTCCCCGATCCGGCGGCGACGCCAGAAAGCAAAGCGCGTAACGAGCCGCGGTTCCAGCGGATGGTTTTCACAGCTCTGCATTTCGGGAACAGCGGAAACTGCACACATTAGTTAGCTCATGGAGACAGAGGGATGGCCATGTAAGCGGAAACTGGCGTGTCCCACGGCAGAGGGACCATCGTCCCCAAACGGCACCAGGAATAGAAAGCCACCATGTGCCGGTCTGGGAGTCCCATCTGGCAGAGCAACGGAGGAGAGAAGACAAAACTGGATTTCTCTTCTCTCCATCCCCAACGCCGCCCTCACTGCCGTAGCCTGGAGGAGCTCTCGTCCCTGGAGGGGCTCTCACCCTCCAAGGAGCTGTTCCTTCGACGAACTGAAAGCAGGGGGGACATGATCTGAAAATAGCCATGTCCAACGCTACCAACAGCTTCCCAAACCACTTCTCATCCCTGCACGTGGACTCTCGGCACACACACAGCACAGGGATTCACACGTCTGAGAACTCGCCCAACTGCACCCCAATTGGTGCTGATTTAGAAGAAACAGCGTGGCCAGCAGGAGCAGGGCAGTGATCATACCCTGTGCCAGGCACTGCTGAGGCTCCTCCAATCCTGGAGTCATGACAGAAACACACTGAGGTGCTGGTGTACCCAAAGAGGGACAAAGGAGCTGGGGAAGGGGCTGGAGCAGCAGGAGGGGCTGAGGGAGCTGGCGGGGCTCAGCCCGGAGAAAAGGAGGCTCAGGGGGGACCTTCTGGCTCTGGAAGTCCCTGACAGGAGGGGGGAGCTGGGGGGGGTCGGGCTCTGCTCCCAGGGAACAAGTGATGGGACCAGTCTCAAGCTACACCAGGGGAAGTTTAGACTGGATTTTAGGAAAACATTTTGCATGGAAAGGGTTTAGAGCATTGAAACAGGCTTCCCAGGGCAGTGATGGAGTCACCACCCCTGGAATTCTTGAAAAAATGAGTGGATAAGGCACTTGAAGACATGGTTCAGCAGTGAACATGGTGGTGGTGCTGGGTTGATGGGGGCACTTGATGATTTGAAAGGTCTTTTCCAACTTCAACCATTCCATGATGAGCCTCTGCAATATGCTGAGCCCCTGTTTGGTTATTCTTTAAAAACTTCTACCATTGCAGATGCAATGTCAATACACTTGATTTATTATCTATAATGTCAAAATTGAAAAGGTTAATCACCATTATTAGTCAGTGGAAATGAGGCAGGATTATCACTTGAATGACGGCGCTGACAGTGGAAGCAGCACAAGGGAGGAAGGGCAGGTACGTGTGGGCACCACTGGCACTCGACCTGTCCAAACCAGGGGTCCTGCCCAAACCAGGGGTCCTGCCCAAACCAGGGGTCCTGCCCCCAGCCTGCAGTACAGACACCATTCCTTGCCAGCTCAGAGCCTCAAGTGTCTCCACCAAACAAAGATTACACCCAAAACACAACAAGGTGCTATTTCATGCAGCCTCAGAAGTACAAGCAGGGTGCACTGGTGTCACTTCTTATGGCAATGCTCAGTTATTTAAGTTACCTTTGCCCACCTGCCAAAATCCAGTTGGGATGCTGCACCAAGGGCCACAAACGTGGCAGAGGGAAGGGTTTTGGAAGCAGAGTTTTACACCAGGATACCGGAGCAGACACCCCTGACACACCCTGCCCATCCCACCCCCAGTCCCCCACCCAAGTCCCGTAAATTCAGCCAGAGGCTCCGCTCTCCAGCCTTGGAGCTGAACTGAGCTGGAACAACCACTGTGATTCACCTCATGGGGAACTGCACTTCAGGCTCGGGGAAATTTGTCCTTAAGAATGAGCTGCAGACTCCAGCGATGCTGAAGCTCTTTTGAAAGGAAGGCCGGGGGACGGAAGAGAACATCACAAATACACTAACGATCCACCTCGCTCGTCTCCACCGCAGTTGGCAGCATTAGCTTTTTCTTCAGCAGTTCAAAAAAAAAAAAAAAACCACCACCACTAATAGGATGCAAGCAGAACTATTTTTATATACGTTGCATTTTCCAAAAGCCCTGTCAAGCCAGCAATCTGGGAAAGAGGAGCTCCAGGGCACCCTGCTGCACTACTCCTGTTCTGACACCATCAGGAAAAGGGGTTTGTTCCAAACCCACCAGGAAAACCAGTGTACAAAGGCCAACACCACTCTGTTCCCAGTGGAAAGGAACCCGACCCAAGAGTACCAGCAGGATGTCCACCATGATGCACCTGACCCAGGTTTAGATGGGGAAAAAGCCCACAGGTTCCAACAGTTCTGGAATGTAATTTATCTCGGGATAACAAACATTTGCAGAGATAAACAAAACTAAGACAAGACAACATGAAGATACAGAATATTTGAAAATTGGACCAAGATGGTATTGACAGGAAGGTCAAAACCCAAAATTCAAGCATAGCATGTAACTGCTGTGATGGCTGCACCACCACCAAGATACTCAAGGACACTCACTACTGTATTTCCACAGGATTACAAACTTGCTTATCTGTGTTTTGAAGGTCTGACCTAACCTGGAATTCAGCATCAAAAAAACAAAGCCCTGGATCTACTCTGGGATCTACTTTCCAAAACAAACCAAGTGTTAATCACACACAGGTTTTCACGCTTATGCAGAAACAAAAATGGGATTATGCTGTGCAGTTAGGGATTCCTGACCCCATGAGTTTGTAGGGTGGGAGACACAAAGGAGTGACTTCAGACAAAAAAATTATGTGTTCATCAACATGTCTATCAACTATTTTCAAGATAGAGGGACATTTCAAAAAAACCTGTTTATTGTGAGATTATATGCCATTTTATGTTCTTAAGAATAGGCTTTAATTCCACCATTTTCATGTAACCAACACTGTCTTAGTGATTTTTTTTATTTTTTTTTTAAGATTTAAACTTGAAAAGACCAGTATTTACATTAGTTATTAAAATTTAAGTTCTATGTAACAAGCAACTCTGGCAACTATTTTGATCTCTTTCTATTTATTAACTGTAGCAGTCCAGTGGTAAGGAAGGCATGCAAATGCAACCTGAAATATTTATGTTTGGTGCAGTAACTCTGAGAATACAAAACAAAACAAAAACAACAACAAAAGAAATTAAAAGAAAAAAAAAGAAATTAAACTTTGAGAGGTACAAGGAAGGTAGAGGTGAATAAAACAGTGCTCAAATCCAGACAGGTATTGCCAGGGTAAAAAAGTCCTCCAGTGGATGCAGAAAGGTCAGTCTGGTCTGCAATTCCTCATTTGAGAAGTTTGTCATTCAAATTTGGGCAAAAGCTTAGCAAAGATAAACTAAAGTTATTTCCAAAAGGCCCCACAGCCAATAATTATAGGTGATACCAAGTATTTTCCCACTGACTTGCTCTGAAAAAAAACCCCAAAACAAAACCAAGAAAACAAACAACAGAAACCAAACCACAACAAAAATATCCAAACAAAAACCCAACCACACACACAAAACAAAACAGGGGAAAAACAAGCTGCAACACAAAAAAACCAACCACAACACCGGCTGGGGGTGAACCATATGTTTCCATGAATGCTCCGGGATGGAAATCCAGCCACTAAAGAGTTAAGAGACGCTCTAAAAGTATCTCACCCTGATATGCTGCGAATTTGCTGGGATCTCACGGAGAAACGGGTGATTCTTACATACCATATGTTCTGTAAACGCCTGCAACAACAGGGGGGAGCGGGATGGAAATGCACCTTGGCTGCAACAAGAGGGGAGAGGGGATGGAAATGCACCTTGGCTGCAACAACAGAGGGGATGGAAATGCACCTTGGCTGCAACAACAGAGGGAAATGGGGATAGAAATGCACCTTGGCTGCAACAACAGAGGGGATGGAAATGCACCTTGGCTGCAACAAGGGGGGAGAGGGGATGGAAATGCACCTTGGCTGCAACAACAGAGGGGATGGAAATGCACCTTGGCTGCAACAACAGAGGGAAATGGGGATAGAAATGCACCTTGGCTGCAACAACAGAGGGGATGGAAATGCACCTTGGCTGCAACAAGGGGGGAGAGGGGATGGAAATGCACCTTGGCTGCAACAACAGAGGGGATGGAAATGCACCTTGGCTGCAACAACAGAGGGAAATGGGGATAGAAATGCACCTTGGCTGCAACAACAGAGGGGATGGAAATGCACCTTGGCTGCAACAAGGGGGGAGAGGGGATGGAAATGCACCTTGGCTGCAACAACAGAGGGGATGGAAATGCACCTTGGCTGCAACAACAGAGGGAAATGGGGATAGAAATGCACCTTGGCTGCAACAACAGAGGGGATGGAAATGCACCTTGGCTGCAACAAGGGGGGAGAGGGGATGGAAATGCACCTTGGCTGCAACAACAGAGGGGATGGAAATGCACCTTGGCTGTGGAGCTTTCCTGCTCTCCAGGCGGGTGGGAATCCAGCACATCCAGCACGCCCCACCTGCCCCAGCAGTACCTGAGCCCAGGTGATGCTGACTGGGCAGCCAGCAGCGATGGGGCACCCAGGGCTGCCCCCAGGCTTTGCCCCCACCCCAGCACCACCCACTGCATCATCCTCAGCACCTCCTCCTCTGTCTCGGCTCCTCCGTCTCACCTGGGGCAAGAGCACAGCCATCCGGCGCTCCCCGAGGACGCGAGACCGGGCCTGAGCATCCCACTGGGAACGTTCTGTTCTGGTTTGTTCCCCTTCCCCAGCGCGTTGTAACCAACCCTGGAGTAGATGCCGAGGAAGACAAGGCAGGTGCACTTTTACTACATTCATAAATCAGTGTATATTCAGAAATGCCTATTGCTGCAAACCTCCCCTGGCCCCAGATGCCGTGCGGAGCCATCCCCTGGATCTCCTCTGCTCAGCCATCCCTGGGGAGCAGGGAACTCTCCACTCTGTGCAGCAGCATTGCCACCAGAAAGTTAGTTATTTTACAGCTCCCAGGGAAGTTTCTAGGTGTGTGGTGGGCTTAATGCTACCTTTTGTCCACGGAGGTTTTCTGCAGGGGAAAACCAACTGTTGCACCGATTTCAGTATTGCCCCAATAAATGCAGATAAAAACATCCCGGAGGGAAAACAAGAGAACAAACCCACAAACTGGAATCAGCAAATAACAAATCATGGCACCGCAGTGCACATCTCAGCTATTCTGAACTCATCCCTTCGAGTTTCCACATCAAGAATTCATCATTGATGAAAAGCACATAGAGAAAATAGTAGTTTAATTTTATTCTTGATATTATATGACACTATCTGCACAAGATTATAAAATAAAAAGCCAATCAGATTTTTAAATCTATGAAAATGTACAGGACTTGGAAGTGAATTTCAACTCTTTCTGCCCCGGCTTCCCTACAAGAATCTACAAATAATGTTTTTTTCCAACATGAAGCTTTTGTTCTTCACTGCAGTTGTGTGAAAAATCTATACAAAACAGGAGAAACTCTGGATGTACTTGTACCAGTATCTACACAAAAATAGCTGGGAAAAATACAAGAAACCTGATGATCTTTTCCCAGGATTGCTTATTTTAAATGTTTCTCGCAGCACTGGGAGGTAAAAAAGCCTTTTTACCAGCAACAAATTTTGAAGGTGATGACATCCCTCTGCAAACAGTAGCTGCTGCCAACAAATAGCCACACATCGTTTTTTCTTCCTCTCTCCCATACCTACACTTTTAAGTAACTCTCCTTTTAATTGGAGTGAGAACACATGACATGGGAGACCACAGGACTGCTGCCTAAAAGCAACATTTTTGCTGCCTAGAAAGCTGATTTTTTTTCATTGTCTCAGCCAAAAAATAAAAGAAAATCCAAATCCAAAAACCAACCTCACCACAGGCCCCAAAACCAAACCCAAACCACCAAACAAAACAACCCCTAAATGCTTCTACCAGCTCTCCCCCAGCATTCAGAAGGTACTGGAAGGAAGACAGGAACACAACAAACTCCAACTTCAATTCAACTTCTGCCTGAACTCCTCAGCCAGAGCAACTCCTGCTGAAAGCATTAGCTGGGAATTAATTACCAGCATTTAAAACAATTTTTATAACCTCACATACAAAAATTCTGCACTGCTTTTCTCACAGAGGTATACCCAAGTATGGCAAATGTGAAAGGAAATATGTCAAAACGTTCATTCCAGGGCACTCAAACTGCTTTTCATGCTAAATTATCACATGCAAATACAGGCAATGTGACATTTTTTGAGGTGAAAGAGCAGGGGGAAGTTGGAAGAGGTCGGGTACTTACAATTGGGTTTTTCTTCCCAAATCTGATGCATTTGATTTCAGAGTTAGCACAGCCTCTGAGATGAGTCTCTAAAGCTCACGTCTCAATATGCTGCATATTCAGTACAAAATTAATTAAGAGATTACACACTGAAGGTCACATACACATCTACAAGGACTGGAAACAATTTTCCAGTGGGAAAGAAAAAGCTTAAGCCAAAAAGGAAAATAAAATGTGCCACTGGAATTTTGCTGCTGGAGAGCAAAGCAATGCCCTACAAGACTTATGCTCGTTTCAGATACCGTGTCCTGCAGACACCCATCACAGCCAAAACATCACCATCCTCATCCTCATCACCCCCAGCTGCAAATCAACAGGACAAAAGGGTTCCTATGAACTACTGGGGTGTGCTCTGCTCACACAGCTGGCACCGTGAACTGCAGAACATGGAAGGTTTGGACGTTGCAGAATCACAGAATATGCTGAGCTGGAGGGACCTCCAAGGATCATCCAGTCCAACCCCCGGCCCTGCACAGACACCCCAACAATCCTCATGTCCGAACCCTCCTGGAGCTCTGGCAGCCTTGGGGCCGTGCCCACTGCCCTGGGGAGCCTGGGCAGAGCCCATCACCCTCTGGGGGAAGAGCCATTCCCTGAGATCCCACCTCACCCTGCCCAGACACAACTCCAGCCATTCCCTGGGTCTGTCCATGGTCACACAGAGCAGAGATTGGTGCTGCCCCTCCCCAGGAAGTTCAAGCATCCCCCAGCAAACCAGCTGGTTTTGGCTGCCCTTAGGAAAGCTGCCCTGGGACAAGGAGGAGGATGAGGATGTCCTGAGAACATCCCCCCATGCCACCCCACAGCCCCAGCAGGGTTTGGTGGAGACAAGGCTGGTGGAGGTGAGGTGCCAGGGGGCCGTGGCAGAGAGCTAATGCATGCACACAGCATGTGCTCCCCACTCCAACTGTTTATCAGATCCGAGCAGCACTGCGGCATCCAGGAGCGGGGATGTGCTGTTTTGTTCACATTTTAATGTGCCATCTTGCAGTAGATGCTTGCACAGCAGAGTAAATACAATCTCTATATATACCCTGCGTGGGCGTCAGGGGTTATTTCTGACTGTCTTCATTACACTTCATTGCCAATTTAAATGTAAAAAAATATAAAAACCCTCAACAATTCTCCAAAGTGATTTCAGTCTGATTTTTATAATTATTTCCAGAACCTTTTCATTATGCAATTTTGAATACTTATTGAAAGCTCTCTCTCTTACAAAGTTATCCTCGATGCAAGTCAAGCAAACCAGACAAGCTAAACCTTCTCCCTCTTCCTTCTTTATTAATAAACACAGACATGAATGACATTCAGTGTTTAGCCCGGAGAACAGTTTAATAATAATGCTGCAGCTTGTTTTATAGGGAGGGAGCTAAAAAGGAAACTCAAAGGCTAATAGGTACAAATATTGTGCTTCAATTGCAATAAAAAATAGTGCTGAACTGTAGAATGTAACTGATAGCAGCAATCTGAAAGATGTGGGTTCTGGTAACCCTCAAGCTAAAGCCGATTAGGTTTTGTTACATCGGTCCTTTGTGTATTTTTGTGCTGCTGTACCACTTAAATTGACCTCTACAGGCATGTGTGTTGCTTTTATCCTTTAATGGTTTCCCATTCCAAACCTAACTTAGGCTAAAAAAGCCCAAACAAATAAAAAATTCCCCCTCCAACATGGTGTGAGAGTTAAAGCCACCTGTGAAAGGGAGATCTCTGCACGAAAATGCAGGCAATTAGCACGATGGCAGGAGGGTGTGTGAGCTGTCAGGTGGGATGCTGGGGCTCCAAAATGGAATTACAGTGGGAAAGGGGGCAGAAATGCCAGTGCCCAGCCAGCCCAGCTGCCCCAGCAAAGCGTGCTGGGTGAGCCAGCAAGGGGCTGCATGCCCTCCCCACTAGGGATGGATGGCTCAGAGACACACACAGTGCAAAGCACAACACCAGGCAAGAATTCTTCCCAGAGTCTCCTGATTCTTGGTAATTGCCTGTAGAAGTCTGTAATCAGCTCTACAAATAAAAAGCAGCAGCTACAAACGCAGCCCTTTGTAAACCCAACCGTTTCACGTCCAGCAGAGCGCCCGAGCCCAGAGCTGGTCTGTGTTTCCTCTCTGCAGCATCACTGCACCCAGCTGGCCCAGCCTCTCGCTCTGAGAGAGCATTTCTGACAAAAAGCACAGACCTGAGGAGTCTATTTAAGAAAAGCCTTTTGCATTCAGTGATGTGAAGGAGCCCAACCAGCAGGTCAAGGCAAAACGAGCTCCCCTGGCTGGAACAGGGCGCAGCCTCCACCAAAGATGGGCTCAAAAAATGGGAGGAGAAAGACGGATGGAAAAACTGGTTCAGAATTTTCTCACATTGAAACACCTTTGGCTGCCCACTTAGAACAGGCTGACCTCAGGGAAACGCCACTGAGTCACTAAAGGGAAGTTTTAGCCATGTTCTAAATCTGTGTGTTTTTCTGGAGGCCGCAGAGTTAGTCAGTTTGGCTCCAAGCCATGAAACATAGTTAGTTATGTGAAGGATGCTTAAAAATGTAACTACAATTGCTAACAGGAGTGCCCAGCCCCACCATGGCAAGAAACTGGGCAGAGGCAAAACGCTGGAGATGATTCCCAAAGGAACTGCCACCTCTTCAGAAAGAGAGTTTAGAAAATGCAATCTAAATAACAGCATACAGAGATGAAATCGGGAAAATGGTGCATCTTTAGAACATGTGGAGCATCAGGAAAAAAAACCAGTTTGGGTCCTGTGAGAAGAAAAGCAGGAGAAATCTGCTCGTGGAGCAACAACCCATCTCCTGCCTTCAGGATATTTAAGGATCAGTGGACAACAAACTTCCATTGGAGACACAACAGCCACAGGTCAAAATCCCAGAAAACATCAGACACAACAGCCAGCAGCTGGAACCCCAGAACACCTCACAGACATTGCTGAGCAAGAACAAACCTGCAAGATATTAAAATAAAAGAATGGTGTATTAAGTGATGTGGTAACTGCAATTTGTCATTTAGCACTGTGAATCTATGGATTTTAATGACAGGGTCTCATTTACATTTAACAATCAGTGTACTAGAACATTTCTTGGGAACTGGGGATATTTCCTTGTCTCAGTAGGAATATATATAAATTTCTTCTTGATTAACAAAAGTAAAGGAGTTCTGCCCTCAAATCTCAGTCCCTTGGTTTCTGTCTGGAGCTGGATGAATATCAACACACCAAACTGCAATCCTGACAAGAAAGCTCTCCAAAATTCAGCTGTTTGTAATAATTATGTATTTAACAATTCTTCCACAAGAATAACATTATAAAGCACCTTTCACTTTATTGTTCATTTATACCACACATCTGCTTTAAAAAACATTAGCAGCATATCTTGTTCTTAATGATACATTTTGGATGTGATTTTCAAAAGCATTTACAGCAACTTAGGAGCATAAATCCCACTGATACTCAACAGTATTTGTACCCTTAATGCCTGTAGCCATTACTGAAAATCTCATTCTTTTCCAGAGCTTTGGAGATATTCCAGAGGTCGTACATGTAGAAAGAAATGGCAAGTGTCACAAGGCATTTTATGTTTCACAGAAATGCTCTGCAGCTTTAGGACAGGCATCAAGAATACTGAATACATGTACTTAAAACAATAATGGTGAGTTTAGGAAGCAGGGAAAAGCTTCAGTCAAAGTTAGCCAGTGAATTTGGGGATAAGGTTGCTCTCTGCTACATCCAAGGCAGCAAAAGTGGGATTCCCATTCTTTTTCATTCTACTGGCTCATGGAGTAAGCTGCAAAGTAACTAAAGAGTGACACCACCACGTACCAGAAACATCTTCTCCCACTTTGACGAGAATAATCAAAACTTCAGGTCTTTGTTACAGCTAAATTAAACTGCTGAACAGTTCAAGTAGGCCATTTAAAATGCGTATTTTTGGGCAAGTCCTAATTAGCTTCCAGCATATACAGGAAACCCCAGCCTTGATTAACAACCACCTTGTTGCCTGCACCCATCACTGGAGATCAGAAGTTGGTGTGCAACTGCAGAAGACTTTAAGTTCCAGGTACATGTGCAATTTTGCACAGACCAGACAATCAAAGAATCCCAGGATGGTTTGGGTTGGAAGGGACCTCAAAGCCCATCCAGTCCCACCCCCTGCCATGGGCAGGGACACCTCCCACTAGCCCAGGTTGCTCCAAGCCCTGTCCAATCTGGCCTTGGACACTCCCAGGGATGGGGCAGACCAGTTTGCAGTGGCTCCTGTAGCTGCCACCGCTTCAGGTTTTCCCAGATCATAGAAATAAAAATCACTTCAACACATGATGAGCATCCACCATGTCCTGTTCCAAGGAACAGGTTGCTCTCCCAGTCGCTGTACAGGGAGCCCATTGCACTGCATGAGTGAACAAGAACACATGAGCCAGACTAAATAACCTCTGCAGCCTGACTGTCTCATCCTCCCTGACATCCATGGGGAGTGAGCACCCACAGCACGTTTACACAACTGGACCACTGACTTCCTCCTCTCAGTTTAACCTTCTGTGACAAAAGGATTAAAAGACTTGTTCATGAACATCACCAGCATGTAACAGGGCCACAGGGTTGTTTTTGCAGCAGAACTGCTAAATTTGATGGATACCAGGAGTGTTGAGCACTTGTACACAATTGCACAGGCGTGATGTTTCCGTGGTGAACTTCTACATATTGCAAAAAGAATTAAGAAGTGCAAAGTGCACAGAAATTGGTTCACAACAGACTTGAAAGCTGTATTGTTATTATGTCATCAAGTGAGAAGCAAGAGTAAAATAGAAACTTCCCAGTGAACACAAAGAAAAACTTATGCTTTGAACATCTGCTTATAAATTGCTTAGAATCAAGCTTTTTACAACCTTTTTATTTCCTCCTGCCCCCCTTCCATGCCACCACTTTTGTCTTGCTGATTTAATTTCTTGAACATTTGTGTACACTTCCAAGTTTGACTGCATCACTTGCTTAAAGCAACCACAAACTCCGGGGAGCTGCACGAGGAAAGAGCCAGGCCGCAATGAACTTTATGGAGTGTGTATATACTTATATATACATTATATATATAAACCAACATTACAAGCCAGTGTACTCTGTAGAAGGGTTGTGCAGGCAGGCAGGCAGTCCTGCAAAAGCTCTGTGTGAATGACTCCCCAGCCGTTGCCAGGTCACTCCCATCACCTCTCCAGCTCCCCCATCCCTGTCCCCATCACCCCGCCAGCTCTAGCATCCCTGTCCCCATCACCTCTCCAGCTCCCCATCCCTGTCCCCATCCCCCCGCCAGCTCCCCCATCCCTGTCCCCATCACCTTTCCAGCTCCAGCATCCCTGTCCCCATCACCTCGCCAGCTCCCCCATCCCTGTCCCTGTCACCTCACCAGCTCCAGCATCCCTGTCCCCATCACCTTTCCAGCTCCCCCATCCCTGTCCCTGTCACCTCACCAGCTCCAGCATCCCTGTCCCCATCACCTTTCCAGCTCTCCCATCCCTGTCCCCATCACCTTTCCAGCTCCCCCATCCCTGTCCCCATCACCTCACCATGTCCCCCATCCCTGTCCCCAGCACCATCTGCAGCCTGAGACACTGCCTCCATGCCAGGAACACAAAGGATTCAAGGCAGGGGAAGTCAGGGAGACAACTCAAACAGCCAGGCAGTGCCCCAGCTTTCCTACCAGCACCATTCCAAGCCAGTGTGGCCACCCAACCCCGCATGGACACTCATGATATTCCAGTAACGGCACAGCCGCTGGAGCTGGACGGTGCTTCCCAAGCCCTGCAGTTCCATAATCACCACCACTTGCTCTGCTTCTCCTTAAAAGCAGCTCTGCCTGGGCAGCACTTGACCCACCAGATGGCTAAGCCTGTCCCACAATACTCAAGAGACACCCCGGCCAAGGAGCGTCCCAGATTAGAGCTGTATTTCTTGGAGAAGGCAGAGTGATGCCCCTTGCACCTCCAGCTCTCCCTTCAGGCACAGCCTATCATCCCAAATTTTTTTGCTGCCCTCCCTTTCTGCCCAGGAGGGCTGGAAAGGAGACAGAACAGCAGCACAGCTGCAGAGGATGAGCAGTCACTGCTCCTGCTGCCACCCCAGAGCAGCCAGCGAGTCCCAGGGCTGCGCTCCCCCCAGACCCGACTGCCTGGGTCAAACACACACCTGGCAAGTGACTCCTCACCCCTGACTGGAATTGCTGATCTGGCATTAAACAAGCTGGGTATCAGTTCCATCTGACCTCGGCCCCCTCTCCTGCACTCGTGTTCCTGGACACACCTCGGGCACAGTCTGAGACTCTCAAGAGAACACGCTCGAGCTGTCGAATCGAGACCTCGAACAGACTCACTGCAAATACACTGTTCAACTCGCTTAATCCTTAATTAGGTTTCATTTTTTAATGTAAGGCTTCAACAATTAGTTCAGGAGAAACTGTAAAAGCAGATGCCAGGCCACCAAGGACTTCTCCCACACACATCTCCCTGCTGGTGTGGCCACACGTTCCCACAGAGCTCCTGCCGTCCGGCACCTGCCACGAGACTGCACACGGGGGAACTGTGGACAGGCAAGGGAACTGACACCTGCTTTGAGCCAGAAAATAATCATGTCTCCTTTATGTCTGATCTGCAAATGAGATCTTTGCTGTTTTCATAATTTATACTGTTTATACACACAGTTCCATAAAACTCACCACTAACAACTCATCTTGATAATTAACTGAAGTAGGTGGAAACCAGAGCAGGGATTAAAGAGACATTTCCTCAGCCTAACTCATTAACTCAGAGGTGTCTTCAGCAAGCCATGCACCTTCCATGTCCTGCCACTGCACTCCTGCTGCCCTGGGGAACTGGGAGCACTGGGCATTTGGGCACCTTCGGTCTGTTCTCTGCACACAGACATGATGGCCACCAGTGGGAATTAGTAAAGGGTTGAGTTTTAACTCCAAACCTGAGCTTTAAATGGTAGTTTTAAAAACTCCCCTACGACATTTTGACTTAGCAAAACATAAAATCTCCTCGATAACATGTACAACCACTAGGAACAACAGCTTAAAAAAATAAAAATAAATCATGACTTAGGACTAAACCCTCTAGGATATCTAATCACACCATTTAATACCTTGCCTGTGCATTTCCTGCTCCGACAGGAGCCTGCCAGCAGTTCAAAAGTAGTTCCAGCCCAAGTGGGTCAGTGAGCTGCTGCCCTGCTCTCACGTGTCCCATCCCAGCACACACAGCCAGCTGCTGGGGGGGACCAACAACCAGCATGGAAACATTCATTTGACTCCTTCCAAAATACGTGACTTCAACTCAAGAGTAAGTTCAGTAGTTGGCTTGTCCTCTGCCTGCCGTTCCCCCAGAACTCCACAATGTTCAACCCCACACTCCAAGGAAGGAACCCCTGTGGCTTCCAAAACAATACAGACAATTCCCAAAGGTGCTGGTTCCACCACACTCACACCACACCAGCAGCCCCTCCTTGACCAGCTCCAGGCCTGCTGAAGCTCCCATTGAATTCTGTGAGAACCAGACTCCTAAAGACAGGCAGATGCTCATATTCACCCTTCCTGAAGCATCTGCCTGGAAAGTGCTGATTTTAATGGTGTTATTTACAACTAACAATGCAATAATCCATAAAAGCATGGGTTTACAGGTTTCCTTTCTGCAGTAACACTTATCTGACAATAATTTTGTGGGCCACAGGTTTATGGAGCAGGGAAACCTGGTCACCAGTTTCCACTGAGGTCCCATTAAGTGGCAGGCAGTGGTACCACTGCCCACCCACCCTCATTCCTTCAACTCAGCCACCTGAAGACTCAAGTTTCCTCCCCTTCCTTTACCTTTGTGTTTAATTTTATTAATGTTACCAAAACCACCGTCATCTTGTATGCATTTATCTGAAATCCTTTTCCATTCAGTTTCCATGACACGGTCTCTATAACCCCACTATTGTCTTATAACCTGTTTAACTTACACCGGTCACTCACAGCCTGCAAAGGAAAACTGGAAAACTTAAACTGAACCACCT
The DNA here is from genome assembly GCA_013400415.1 of Scytalopus superciliaris. NCBI lineage: Eukaryota > Metazoa > Chordata > Aves > Passeriformes > Rhinocryptidae > Scytalopus > Scytalopus superciliaris. The sequence continues at coordinate 329,898 of VXBX01000011.1, forward strand.
CACTTCCCATTCACCTCCACAGAGACCCCTGTTTCTGTTCTTGCAAAACAGAAACTAATACTGCATAGTCCTGGGTATTGAAAGCCACTGTGCTCTCCAGGTGAATTAAAAATTAATGAAATCTTGGATTTTGGAAGAACAGCAAGAACCGTAGAGGAGGTTTTGTTAACCTTGAATGAATATTCTGAATAGGGGTACTGGAAACACAGAAACAGTGGAAGAAATCATGCACTCAGCAAACTTCAAATGGTTTCTTTTTCCTGCACACATTTTAGGAAAAACAAAGCTGCCTTTGTTGCACAGAGCCTGTTGCATCACTGCCACAGCCCGCCCGAGCAGGGCAGGCAGGGATACCTGGAGCTTTCTGGCTTCACAGCCACAGCCCTGTCCAAACCAAATCAACTCAGAGGGATCTGGCACAAACTACCAAAACCTTTTTGTTGCACACAACTTTTCCCTGTTGCTGCCCCAGAAGGCATCGAGCTCAGAGCCCCCCCAGCTCACAGGAAGGCCATTCCCACAGAATGGAGGCTGACTGACAGTTCTGTATTCACTCACAGACTGCATCTGCCTCTCACACTATCACCACAGCACCCACTGCACTGGGTTTAAACAATATGTGGCTCTACAGGCACCTGGATTTGCATTTTAATATACTTACTACAGTGTTGGTAGGATGGATGCATGCTTTCCAGAGGCACATTTTTAAAAATATCGGAATAACACCTTGCTCTTACTTAAAAGTCTCTAAAATATTAGGCTAGACAGAGATCCAGTTCCAGGCTTTAAACTGCCTGATAGACCTTGACAAGAGGGTTGGCCTTTATGCATCCTCTTGTAATGCAATAAATTTTGCTTGAAACACTTTCACCTGTGCACAGGACATGTCACTGACAGGGAAATAAATTAATAAATTAGTTGCTCAGAGAACAACTGTCTTCTGACCTGAAAAACACACTTCCTATGAGAGACTCAGGGAGATAATCTTATTTTGGTTTATTGAAAGGTAATTTAAGTGAGGAACAATTATAAAGTACAACCAATCAGGCAGCATGTAATTCAAGACTAGAGACAAAGGTATGAGAGCTGATAGCCACAGCCCTCTGGTTTCAAACTGGAAATGCAGTTAATGAAAAGCTGAGATTCCAACTCTAAGTTAATATTCCACCTGGAATGGCGCAGGAAGTTTTGGAGGTGTAACCTGAGCACCCGTAATAGAAAACAAACAGAAGAACCAAACATTTCTCAATGTGTAATGCCTGTGTTTTTGTGTGTCTGCTTTTTTGGAGATCCTCTTCCTACAGAAAACTCTCTCCCTTTTTCAAGTTAACACCATTTGCCAACCCTCCTTTCCATCATTTAGCATCCTCCCTTTCACTCCAGCAGTCTGTGCCGGTGGTATTCATGAAAAGCCCCTGAATTCTTACCCTTCTCCTCCCTTCCAAACCCTCCACACAGAGCCGTTTTTTCTGAACATACAAACATGTGAGTCAACCCAAAGATTTGGCCCCTTCCCACGGGGGAGCATCACCAGCATCCAGAGCAGATTTAGGAAAGCACATCTGGAATTCCCGGCCGCGTGTCCCTCCCTCGCCCTCCCAGGCCCGGGGACAGGAGCCCACCTGGGAGCAGGGCCGGGCACACACAAAGCTGCCACAGCAGCACTTCCACACACAGACACTTCCAGCCTCCCAGCACGGGCCCTGCTCCCGGGAAAGGAGCTGTGTTTTCAGTACAGCCCAGTCTCTCCTCTGCAGGATCCAGCTCTCTGCATGTATCTGCTAAAAACATCTCTTGTATTTCTCCACCCCCTCCCCATGTTTCTCCTTTTTGTCAAGCTCTCCAGCATTTGTTCTGGGATCTAATTAAGGTCCCTTATCACCATGGCAAGAGGGGGGCAAGGTCTAACAAAACAGCATTAATGAACTGATTGTTTTCATCGGGCACATACAGAGTTCTAATCCCCAAGACTGGAACATATCTGCAGTTGGGAAAAAAAATTAAATCTAAAGGAGCCTGTGTTGTTTACATTTTTACAAGACTTTAACTAGAAGCCCTGAAAAACTGGCATAATCCAACAGCACCTCAGAACTTATTTTTAATGGGAGATTTATTCCAATTAGAACAGGCAGCTTCATTTTGTTTCCTCTTCTGAGCATATGCAGAAGTCTCGCACCTACCACGTGACTCTCCTTCAAAGAGAAGAGCTTCCCATAAACTTCATTAGTTAGATGCCATTTTATAGGTAATTCAGAACCTCTTCCCACCTTTCTGGGTTATTAAATCTATTAACATCCCAGGATACTGTTATGTAAGTACTGCTCATCTCCATTATGCAGCAGCATCAGACGAGAGCGATTAGAACCAAGTTTGCCTTGTTTCATCTTATTCTCTGTGTGAACTCAGATACCAGAAGCAAGACAACCTTCAGGGGATGCAGCTTTGATCCTGAACAGAGAGACAAGCAAAGGAGAACAAGAGAAGTCCACAAGGGGAACGTAACACGGGCATTTCAGGTGAGAGTTGTAAGGGAGATGGTACAGTGTTTTCTTGTCCTGCAGGAGTAAATTCTTCCCTCCTCCTGGCATTCAACTCCTTGTTCTCTCCCTTCATCTTCAATCCAACTTCCAGTCACATTCAAGGATTGCAATACTCCCTACAGTCAGCCTAGATGACCCCTTGGAATGATCTTCTCCAAGAAATGTCTAGTTTAAATGCTACAGAAAGTGCTCCTCTGCACTCTACCCCCCTCCTGCTTTGGTTCAACTGGCTCCCCAGGTGCTTTTTGAAGACACTGCTAAAACAGCTTAATTTTTTGACAAGAAATCAGTCCTGGCCACAAGTAATCTGGAGAAAGATCTCTTCAACTTTTACTGGAATAGAAATCTTGAAAACAGTATCATGAACCTTTAAATTAAGTGTGCTAGCTCCTCCATGTCATCTAAAGGGGGAGAGGTTTTACAGCCCAAGCTCTGAAGGCTGCCTTATTTTTCAGCACTCTCAAGTATGCAATTTGAGACATGTGGAGTCTGTTTCGCTCAAGGATCTAACAGCTGGCTGGTCCAAAAGCCTTCATCTGTGGTTGCACTGGAACTGTTTGTCCTCAGAGAACGTGCCAGCAGTCACCACCCTGTCTCAGTGCTGGAGATGAGGAAGTATTTCTCTCTCAAGATGTCACCTCCCATCTCCAGGTCCATCCTTCCGTGCTCCTGTTAGCCTGTCTGCTTCTCAGCTTCCTCCAGAGACACAGCTCACATTGTAAGAGCTGCAAGGATCCCTCCTGGTCTAAAAACCTTCTTTAAATAGCAGTGATGGAGCATCACTGCAAATCTGTGTCAATGCATGCGTGACCCACAGGCGCTGCTCCGCTGGGGAAGCGGCAACCAGAGGCTCCACCAGCACAGGGCTTTCTGCCTCCTATTCACATTCTGTGTGATGATATACATACTGAAAATCTGAGCCTCAAATACAACATAAAATACATAAAATGTAACACTTTACAAAGCAGGATGCATACTGGAAGAGCCTACAGATATAGCACAAAAGCAACAGGAGAAACGTGAGGAAACTCCAATAGAAGAGGAAATATTTTTGCTAAAAGAAATAGAAAAGTACTTTTAAAGTAGTACTTGTAATAATGCCCAGCACTGAGAGACTTCTTTAACACACTTGTACCCTAACTAATTTTCACAACACTCCTGGGAAGCAAACACATCCATGTTAATAATCCCATGAAACAAGCAGGACAGAGAACAATGGCCTGTTGTATGGCCAAGAGAGATGTCAGTGTTGGTGCTGGGGCCAGAGCTCAGCCTGCTGGCCCAGAGATACCTCCTGTGCATTTTAAATGCAAACCTACTTCCCTTGTCAACTGTTCCACTGCCACCAGGCAGTTTGGGAAAGAGAAGCCAATGCCAGAGAGGGGGACACTGACTTCAGCCCACTGCTTCAGCCCCCATCTGCTGCCCACCTCGGTCACCTGCCCTTCGAGACAACAAAGCATCCTCCAGTGGGGAGTCCTTCTGCTCAGAAGAGCATCAACCAAACAGCTCTTCATGCGTTGTTTGTTTCCCCATCCTCTCTGCAGGAGAGAAGCATGTGCAACAGTTGTGATGTTTTTTAATAAATCCATGTTTGCAGGCGGTGTGGCACAGCCAGAACATAAGGTAAGAACACAAGCACGTATTTATGGAGACGGCAAAGGCAAAGAAACACCCTCACATCCAAACCTGCCTCGGTTTTGTCACTGTCCTTTGCTTTTGTTCATGGTCCCACTGGCCTGAGCAAGCACTTGTTACATGACACAGGTTTTTGACAGAGTGGATGAAGAGAGGAAGTTTCATGGAGCTGAGGAAGCAACACTGCCAGCTCAGTCTTATCCTGAAGCCTTGTTAGGTGTTCTGGTATTCACATGCACAAGGCACTCACTTCCCTCAAGACAAAATCACTGAACTCCATTCAAAATTAAGCAGGAGCCTGACAAAATGGAAAAACCTGGCTGGGTTGCAGTGGGTACAGCACAATGGGATGCAACCCATCTTCCTCACCCCAGTCCTGCTAAATGCTGAGGCCTTTGTAGAATCATTTAGGTTGGAAAATACCTCCAAGTTCAAGTCCAACCCTTAACCCAGCGCTGCAGAGTCCACCACTAAACCGTGTCCTTGAGTGCCACGTTTTGGAGGTTGACTCTAACAGTGTTTCCTGTATGAGTGTTCAACCTAATTTTATTTCAGGCACAACTGTAATACAACTATTTCTTATTACAACATATAATTAGTGGCTAACTTTCCAAAATAAAAATGGCTGTGAAATTCAGAATCAGGGTATTCATCACCAAATTCATCAGGTGATCTTTTGGTTCGAGCTCTCCCCAAATGTACATTCATTCACATTGACAAATGCCACAAAATTACAACTCTGGCCTATTGGCTAAATTAAGTCAATGTGATTCACAGTGATTCAAAGGGCCCAGAGCTGGGCTCCACAATCCCTGTGGGTCCCTTCCAACTCAGGACACTCTATGGCTCAATAAAACTCCAGAACTCCTATGCCTACAGAGACTCTTTACCCTGCACATACATTCAGAAATTAAACATGATACACAGAGGCAGTAAAGACACTTGCAGTGGGTGCCACTTATCCCTGGCAGCTGTACTGACAAACAGCACTGTTCACATGAATCAGATCACCCACCAAACACAAGTCCCAGCCTTCCCATGTCCAAAAGTCACGTGCTTCTCCAATTAGCTGCTCAAAACTAATTGTCAGACATCATTTTCAGTCACCAGTTTCTTGTTCCTCCTTCCTCCCCAACACACCCATCTTGCACATGTTGCCCTCAGCACCCGACCAGCCCGGCCACCTCTGCCCTCCCTTACACACCCAGGTGTCGTGTCTGAGACCTCATCTCTCCTCACAGCTCTCCACTGAGCTCTTCCAGGCAGCTGACATTTAAATAAGCTCTGTATTGACTTTCCTCTGCTGTACCTCAAGTCCTCCTTGTTTTCCTTATGTTCACATTCCCACTCAGGTGCTGAGCAGCTCCTTCTGAAGGTAACGGAAGCAGAGCTGGGCTGATAATCGATGAATACCATCACACACAGCCCACGAGGAGATTCCCTTCTCTCCCCATGCATATTCACTGCTTTGGATAAACTTTAGCAAGCAGGAGAAGGCTTTTCCCCAAATCTGTGGTATGTTTCAGACAACACTAAGCCGGTGAACTTTCCTTTAACTCGCATTAAACCGATACAACTTTTAATTAAAAAAGTAATTTTGAAAAATTGCTTGTGCGGTGCAGAAGGTGATGTTCACACAGCATCACTGATCCCTGGAGTTCTGCAGCCTTGAGTTTAATAAACTGAATTTTCAAAAGTAAACACAGCTTGCATCAGCACGAACCTTCTATTTTAGCCTAATATTTTCCATCCATTCCTCGTTTAGCCAGAGGAGGATGTTTTCAGAGCGACACATGCTAAACATTGCATGGGTGTCACTGGACTGGGGAGGGAGAAAATTCCCAGACCCTGGAGCCTTGTCCAACAGCCAGCTGAGAAGGACTGGCCTCTGATGGAGTGAGACACCCTCTGTCCCACACAGGGGGTCACATCGACACCCAGCACCATCAGGGCTGCAGGACAAGGGGCTCCAAGGCACAGCAGTGGGAGCTGAGCAATGAAGTCACAGCCCACCTGCTTCCCAGCAGAGGAAATTCCAGGCATCAACCAGGACTGCCATAAATTTACACCTGAGCCTCTGCAGCCCCACACTCACACAGCAACTCCTGCCTCCCACAGCTGCAGTTCAGGATTTCTTTTGCCTAATTCATTATTTCCTGCCGTAGGTAACCCAGCAGGGGGGAAGGGGAAAGGGCAAAACAAAAGGAAAATAAAAATCACACCAAAATATCTTGCTCTGGGCAGAAACAAGGGAGAAACACTCTCAGGCTGCCTTCTGTTTGTTTTCATAACTGTTTATCTGGTCCTTTTGCAAGTTCTTTAAATGAATCATTTGAATTATCTTTAATCCAAGACTTCAAAGAGATGCTCCATGACAGGAGGTGCCGTTTCCCCCTTCTCTCTCCTCTTTCCCCCATATCAGTTCATCCCAATTATCCTATTGCCCAGCACGGAGACACAAACGAGGGCTGGGAAGTGAAGATTCCTGGGTTCATTTCCTGACTGCACTGGGAGCAGGTCTTTAATTCCCAGTGAGCTGGTCTGCCCCTCCACACAGCAGGGACAGGGGGCTGTGCAGGTTTGTCCATGGCTGTGACACAAGCACTCTGTCAATCTGTGCTCATCTGAAACACTCACTGGAGAAAAATAAAAACAACATCTCCCATTTTCACTCTACTTACTTACATTTCTACTATTTTAAAACTAATGTTGTTAGAAATACCAAAAGGAGACCATTTCACATTCTCACGCCCATTCCACCAGGAAATGACAGGCCTGAATGCAATTTTTGCCTTCTGCTGAAACCCAGGGTATTTCCACCTGTATCTCCTCACTCAAACCTTCCCAAGAAAGCAACTTTAAGGGTGCTGTTTGCAGCTGCAGTGACACAAACACTCCAACACTCAGTACCACCCATGCTGAGCGAGGTATTTCCTCTTCACATCCCTTAACTCTCAGCACCATCACTGATTATCCCGCAAAACTTAATTGTGGACAGCATTTTATTAAATGTATGTTTGAATTTGGTCTCAGGTCCACAAATACTTAAGCATGTGCCTAAACATTAAGTACTCCACGGAGCTGGGATTTCAGGCTGTCTGGTAGCACACACAACAAACTCCAGAAGATAAAACACATTCATTCTTTATCTGAAGAGCTCCACTCCACAGATCAGCCTTTCAGAAATGTGCCAGCTTCAACTCTAACAAGCTCTTCACACTTTTTTAAGACTAATAGGCTCCACATATTCATCTCCAAAGGGTATAAATTCCCTTCCTCTCCTTTCCTTTTAAATATGTCAGGCAACATTACAAAAAATAACATCTGTGCCACAGTTATGCAATAAGCAGCATGAGAACCACTAAACTGCACTTTATAAAGACTGGACTGAATTAAAAAATAAAACAGCGGAAAAAAAAAAAAAAAAACAGGAAAAAGAAGTTTAAAAGCCTGAGACCAGGGAGGTTCTCAGCACCACCTCTCCTCCTTGCTTATTCTAAACTCCCTGTTGTGCTACCCTTCTTCATGGATGCTTCGAGGCTGTGGATGGGAGGCCTGAGCACACAGGCCACGAACAGCACAAAGGGACTGAGTGTGGCTGCAAAGGGGCTCAAACAGCCAGCAAGGAGATGAAGAATCCCAAAAGTGATTTAGTGTGTGTGTGTACATTCTGTCAGACTATACCAACAGCACCATATATTCTTTTCTTGCAACGCTTCGCAAGCCTTCTCTTCTCATAAATATAGGTCAACAGAGCTAAACTCTGTTTTTGCCTCAACTCTCACCTTAAATGCATATAAAATTAGATTTTTAGAGAGCAGAATGAAAGAAATGGTGCATTTCATGCTATTATATACCCAGCCAAGGATCCCAAAGAGTTTGTTTGGGCTTTAAAAACAAAACAAAAAGCCTTGGCATTTGTCAGACTAAAACCACTTTTCTTTGGTCTTTGCACAACCATCCTTTCCAGATTTGAATAAATAACATCAAACAAATTATTTTGACTTCCATTACCATGCAATGCCCAGAAGTTGTTCAAGGAAAGGCAGAGCAGTGTGTGAAGCACTTGGGGACTCCAGGGAGCATCCTGCACAGCCACCATCAGGTCTGGAAATAGTCATTCCAGTCTCTCCACTACCCTCTTGCCCTTTAAGCAGCCTCATATTGCCCCAAAAAGAAATTATTCAAACAGCCATAGAGACCACATTTAGGAGCCACCACCACAGGGTGTGGCTGCATCCATAAATATGTGTGAGGGGACTGAAGGGATGAGCAAAATAACAAAAGCACTGACTAAACACTGAGCCACAAATCATGTTTTCAACCTTCATTTACTGCCACTTGCAAATGTAGGTGTGATTTAACACAGTCCCTTCAGCAAATGCCCAGGCCTGAGTAAATAATTGAATATAACATAATACCCTTAAATATAATTATGTATTACATAAATACAATATATTTTTAGATATATTCTGCAAATATAGTAGTACCCTCAAACTCCCTTTTAACATCAGCCCACAGAATGCAGGCCGAGAACTCACAGATGACATTGTCAGCTGCAGATTTTAGATATTTTATGTTTATTGCGGGTTGTAACGGGGAAAATAAGTCCTGTGCTTTCACATGAGGTTTAAGGTCCCACATTAAGCATTTCTGATACAGTATTTGGCCTCCACTGTGCACAAACTTCCTGATGCCAACCCAGATGAAGACCTTTCCACACCACACTGGGCAGGCAGCTTCAAAGCACAACTTAAGCAGCACTTTCCTCCTCTCCCCATCACTGATGGTGAAATGTCACATGCACTACATGCTCCAGCATCACCCCTCTCCCCTCCCAGGACCCACCTCCCTCCATCCCTGCTCTTTGCTGGTGTTGGGAGGGTTGGGGCTGTTTGGTTCTCAAGCCCCTCATTTTGCAGAACGTCCCCTCCACACCCCCTGCAGTAGCTGGAAAGTTAATCCAAGATGCTTCTGAATTCATCCTGAAGTAACCTTCAGGAAGTGTTAAACTTGTCCCAGTGCCTCAGTGAGGGATCCAGCACACACACACTGGCAGATGGTGCACACAGAGGCAGACACGGTGAACATATGTATAAAGAGGGTGTAGTTTACACGGGAAAAACAGCAGAGAGGGACTGGGATACCAGGGTTTGCTTCACACATTAACTGGAATCAGTAATCCCACACACCAGCGACCCCAACCAGTAATTCCATACAGCAGCAACCAGTGAAGAGCCACTGCATCAGGCAACCGCCAACCCTACCTGCAGCTCTGCACCACAGCCTGCAGAGCCAGAAATGCTCCAGAAGGGTGACATCAGCACCAAGCCCTGTTGATCATTAAGCACCTGATCCTGAATAACCCCCTGCAGAAGAAGGGGCAGCTGTAAGTAGCACTCTTAGCTTGGCTCTGTACACAGACATAAACTACAAGGGAAACCCTGACAGGCTCTTTGCGTTGCCCAGTGCAGTGATAAACTCTGACAGTGAGCCAAGTCAATCCAAAATTCACCCTTCCAAAGGAGAGACTTCTTGGAAATAGAGTGGACAGCCTGGCCTCCCATTCACCTTCCCAAAGGCTGGATTTGGAACTGCTGATGAGGAAGGCACAGTCCAAATCCAGAAAGTAGCAGGCAAGGAATGAGCATAAATTAGCAAAAGAAAGAGGCACAATAAACAAAACTCTTTTTCCTGCAGTACAGACTCTCCATCAAACGATAAGCTAACCAGACAAATAAGACAATTAAGTAAGGGAAGGTTACTGGGTTAGGATAAATTATTTGTTCTGGGGGAGGTTTCAGCTGAAGGGTTTCTCTGCATTTGCCACGCCTGGCTGGGTTAACACCACGTGGCTCCTCTGCTTCCCAGAAACTCAGACACACCGTGGGCAAGAAATGGTCCCGAACTGCACTCGGACACATCAGCCATGCTGCTCTATCATAGCCCACTGCACTTCTGCCCAAGCTGGCAATGAATGCTCGACCTGCCTCAGAATGAATCTCTCTCACACACACAAAGAATCTAAGACAAGTCACCGCATGGCCAGGTGATTCTGATATAGTGGATTTTCTCAGAGACAGACATAAACAAACCAAGGGAAATTATTGTGTGTCGCTCCCTCCAGAGCCCGCGGTGTCAGGAAGGCAGGATTTTGCTTGTTTGCTTTAATAAGACCTGGAAAATTGTGGTCAGCAGCACTTCCCCTTCTGGCCTTCCAAAAAACTCTACCCATCCTTCCATGTTAAAGGCACAGATCACAACTCTTTGTAGCTGAAGTTGTCCAACTCCCAGTGATGTTCTTCACACAAATGAGAACAGCGACCACCCTGAAAAAGGCAATTTCCACTTTCTCTCTCAAGGTTCAGAGAAGGCCAAGATTATTAATTCCTCCTTTCTCTGAAGCAATGGTAAGTAACACCACTCACCCACCTGTATTACCCCTAAAACACCCAGCATGACCCTTAAATTCATGCTCAGAGTACTAAAACATGACCTTGCAGCCTACCAGGAACAAAGGCTGCTCACTGGCCAAACAGACAGCAGATTCCCCTTGCTGGTTCTGTTCCCACCCACACCCCCTGTTCCCACGAAGCAGTTAAGTATTTCTCTGAAGTTATTCAACAACTGTGAAGGTCAAGTATTGTCCCAACTGGCCGGTGGCAAACAAAAGCACCTTTCATGTGTCCTTCTGTGCTTCAGCCACAGAGTAAAACCCCAACCAGAGGAGGGAAAACACAACAAATCAGTAGCAAAGGGCACACACCTGGTCTATAGAGCACAGCTGATGCTTGCACAGGGTTTAACCCACCCAGCAGGAGACCTGAAAATTGGGGCCAACTCAGTGGATGGGAAAGAACTTTTTTTTTTTTTATGTATAAAACTCACAGTTTCCGCTAAAACACGAAAAATTAAAAAAAGAGCTTCACTGGCACTTCTGAAGAATTAAAAAAAAGGATTTGGAAGCTTTAGATTTGAAGCTTCACAAGCTTCTTATGAAAAATGCAAGCTTTGAAAAACTTCTGAAGAATTAATATTCTTACTTTGGGCTCTTCTACTGCCAACAGACTACGGATGCTGTAACTAATAAAAAATAATTAATGCCAATAAACAGGCCCTTCTTAAGGCTTCAGCTCCTCTCCTCCATCAAAGACTCAAGTCATTCATTGGGACATTATACAGGAAACAATGTTCATCCACAGAGCTTGTCTCTTCCACATTTGGTTTTTCTGTGCTGGAACTCACAGTCCAAAACCATTCAAGTGCAAGGAGAGGGACTGGATGTTTTTAATGCAAACACAGCTCCAAAGGCAACCCCAGCATGGCAGAGCCCTTACCCAGGATGGCCCTGAGAGCTGGCAGGCTGTGTGCCAGCCCTCCAAAGGGCCCAGCTCTCATGGAGGCAAGGAAACAACTCAGGAGTGCTGAGCAGTTCCCTGAGCTCCACCAAGCCACCTCCTGCCTTTCCTGACAGTCCGGCCACATCCTGCAAGATTCACAAGAGCTGGTTTTTCTGATACCCTCCAACTGACCGCCCAAATACCCTCAAAAACTCCAGTCTCAGAGCACCAGCCACCTTCTCACCAGATTCAGCAAGGCAGGAAAAGGACAATGACAATGCTTGTGTTTTAGAAGGTGACAAGCTCCTTACCCCAGTAGAGAGAGGAGGTAAAAAGTGCCTCAGCTGTTTTTTGCTTTATTTCAGAAATCCTGACCCTCCTCTCTGAAAGGGACTCGGTGGAGAAGGATGTAACAGCTCCAAACACCAGCAGAGAACACTACAAAGCAGGAAGGACCTTCACACCCTAAACCCACACATGAGGAGCCCTCCTGTGGAACTGGAGCCCCAGGGAGCTGGCAAGCTGGCAAAAAACCCTAAGTGGTGCCTGGGCCAAGTGTGCAAGCCCTGCTGCTCCTGCCAGCCTCAGTGACACGCTGCAGACTGGCACACCATGCAAGGTGACATCCACAAGTCAGAGCTCAAGCTCTCTCAAGACAGAGGCACTCGTGGTCTCGAGGCTAAGGAAAACAGCAGAGACAGTGACCCCAGTAATGACAATGACAATGCAGAAGGGTGTTAAAACTGATTTGGTAAATTAATTAGCTGGGCTCCAAGCAGAAGCAGTGCCAGCCCTGTTGGTCCCACCCTCCCATGGGGTAACAGCAGTAAATCTGGACCAGAAGACTGATCAGAAACTTCTAGTGACACATCCACCCATATTCTGAAGACATGGCAAAAAACAATGAAATAGAAGATCAGTGAAAGAAAACAATTAGCCAGGAGACTTTTCTATCACAGGAGACTATCGAGACAAGAGCTTGGATAAATTAAGTAAATAGAGCATCTCATAGTAAAAAGTGTTTCCAGAGCTTTGTTAAAACCAAACAAGACTGCAAATATGAGCTCAGATCGCTGGGCACAAATCACCTTCTGAATACTTACGGATCAGAGGAAAATTTTGCCCAGGGACAACATCCCCCATCACTGCCCACTCCCAGATCCCTGGACACTCACAGTGTCCTCGGACGCAGCTGGCATGGACCCCTCCTGTGACCAGAGGGTTATTCCCAGAGCTGAGGTAGCAATGCAGACACAGAGCCACCTCACAGGGACACAGAGACACCACACAGACACAGAGCCACCTCACAGACACATAGCCACAGAGCCACCTCACAGAGACACACCTCACACAGATACACAGCCACCTCACAGGGAGACCTCACAGAGCCACATCACAGGGACACAGAGCCACCTCACAGAGCCACCTCACAGGGATACAGACACACCTCACAGACACAGAGCCACCTCACTGACACACACCTCACACAGACACAGAGCCACGTCACACGTGTCACTATTTGGAGGCTGCATAATCACCCTGCTCAGCCCATGCGGGAGCAACATGAGGAACACCTTCTGTACAGAAGAAATTCTTGAGATTTAAAGTTTTAACACAAGCTAACAAACGCCAGGGATGAAAGAAATCCTGGGATGAAAGATCTCCATGACACCTGCTTTGAATAAAAAGACACTGCTACAAAAATATCACAGACCTGCTGGTCTAGAGCCTTTGCTACATGTCATTCCCCAGACATCAATTTGCTATAGAGGCACACAAAAGCAGCATTACACAGATTACATGCTACTCCCCTGAACTGCAAACAAAATCCACCCAGAGCTACTGCCACAGTCCAAAGCACCGCTGAACCAAAGCCACCTTCTCGTGCTGTTCCTAAGAGGTCTTTGTAAGGATAAGGGGTCAATGCTTGTTTGCAGAACTGACAGCTCCTCCCACAAACTTCGCTCCTGCCCAGCTCTGCCAAGCACTCCCCATTTTTCCTCATGTCCACAGGCAGGGAATGGGTGGTACCAAGCCTTTGGCACTGAGAGCAGGACAGTTATCCTCAATTCATGCATCCTTCAGGCAAACCCCAAACCCACACCTGGGTGCTCAAACCAGTTCAGCATCTTCAGCATCCACAGCTTCACCGCTTTCTGCACAACACAACACTACACACGGTAATCATTTCATGTTTTGTTGCAACGGCACCCAGGGGCCCTAAAATCAAAAAACCCCAGAAGGCTGAGATCCCACCACGCTTCTCCCAGCACACACAGGTACCACACGGCGTGGGTGCCCGTGCTGGCACAGCCCAGAGCCCAGGCGGGTGGCACTGCGGGTGTGCGCGACCAGCTCGGAACAAGGAGGCAAGAGCAAGGTACCAACAAAGCACGGCTTGCTCGGGTTTGTGCCACATGGCTCATTTCCTCACTGCTGGCAGCTGCCACAAAACCAGCCTCGGCAAGCACCTGACTGTATACACAGGTAATGATTATAAAGCCAACTCAAGCGGGGCTAGAAATACACAAAGATCTAGCATGAAAATAAAAAAGTGCGATCCTCTCCCAGGTGGAAAACAGGACTTTGAACGTAACAGGTGGATTACATAACAATTATTTTGCTCCCCATTCTCAAAATATATATATTTTTAAATATCCTCACAGACAAAAAAATCATCATTACTGAGAAGCAATAGCAATTTTAGTCTGTTTAACAGCCAGGTTACCCACCTCTCTCAGGGCCAAACACAAACTCAGCTACAACAGCATCTGCACAGCCCCAGAGCAAGGACTAGAGCAAGGCCTGGAGTATCCACAGCTCTCCTCCCTGGATTCTGCCCAAGGAAAAGATTATTTCCTAATGCTGCTTTTTGTTTGTGACAGGGCATAAACTTCAAGGGACGGTTCTCCGTCGTGCCTGGGGAAGGCAGCACAGTTGGTTTATCACTCTGGCTATGACAGAAAAGCCTTAATAACCAAAAAATGCGATGGTTCTGTTCCACACCCAGGATGCCAACTGGAGCCAGACCCCTTTGTTTGGGAACACTTTCTCCCCACGCCTGTGGCCTCCTTGGTCCTGCAAGCACATTTGAGCCTTTTCATACATTTCTTTGCAGAGACAGGAAAAAGATACACACGTGACCCACCACAAAAACATCCGTAAGGCCTCACCATCTCAGAAGAGGAGGACACCACCAAGGCACTGCCCCACACAGACGTATTCCCTGTCCCAGTTAAAACCACTGGCCACAATCTTTTCCCTTTTTTTTAAATCTGAAAGAGACTCCTCAGCATTCAGAACTCAACATTTAAGTGGGCTGCTGGAGCCTCGCCTCCAAAGGGCAACAGCAAACACAAAAAAGCAAAAACAAAACCACAAAAATGCCCCCTCCCCTCCTCCAAAGCTGAGGTGCAGGGAGGGAAAGGGGGACAAGGAGCCGGCCGGGTGCTCCCCTTTTCTGCCTCCCTTTTATTCCTGCTGAGTGCAGTAACACTTGAACTGGCTCTCTTTCTTTGCAGCCGGATACGCGCTTTCAAAGATACTGTACTACTGTGTAGGCCAAGCAGGGACTCTCTTTCTTCCCTTGGTTAGGGCTTTTGGGAAAATAATTATTCACCAGAACTGCCATCGTGAACAGAGCAAGCTAAATCAATGTAGCTTTGTATGGGCCACTGCCACTGCAAAGCAAATACTCCATCAAGACATGGATCAGCGAGAATTTTATCACTAGGAATCCTTATGCACATCTCTGTGTGCTTTTAATATCCACCTTATTACTTGGCATGCCCCCTCCCTCCCCACACTCCTGCACCCCAACCTCCCCACGGGTTTGTCTCGTGTCACTGGCAGCTATGGGGCTTGGCCATGAGATTCACATCACTAAAAACATCTGAAACACACAGGTTTATTCTCCTTAAAAAAATAATAATAAAGCATTGGTGCAGAGCAGATTTATTCACTGAACAGGTTGATTTATTTAACAGACTTGACATACATCAAAACCTACTATAGGCTTACATAATTGTTATCCATTTAGCAGGTCTGGTTCTTTTGTCAAGTATTTGTTTTTCAAAAGTGATTCACTAAAGACTGCTGCCTTCTGCACAGCTCACATACCTTAACAAATGCAGTCTTGCATGGGGTATTAGCTGGAGTGACTTTAAATTGCATCCTACCTGCTTGAGCGCTGCCGTTATGTTTTTTTAGTCTCTGTATTATTCCATTACTAAACCACGCACCAANACAAACAAGAGGCAGGAGCGTGTGTAGAGCCACACGGCAGCCAGTTCCCATCCGAGCCTGGCGCGGGCTCGGCGCTACCGCAGTCCCCCCGTAGCAGCGATGCCCGCGGGTACCGCCGAGTACCAGGATGTTGGATGGCTGCGGAGCCCCCGGGCCGGGGGGCGGCACCGGGGGGGCTGGGGGGCCGCTCTGTCCCCCCGCAGGAGGCCCGCCGAGGCCTCGGCCCCTCCGCTCCCCCCGGCCCCACGCACCCACCCGCGGCACCCCCGACAGGCGCCCATCCTGCGCGGGTGCGCGGCGGGGGGCGGGACACCGGAGAGCATCACCGGCGGCGAGCGGATCGCCTCGGCGTTCATCGCCGGGCCCT
>VXBX01000013.1:0-11825 GCA_013400415.1 Scytalopus superciliaris
TACTGGAGGCACAAACCACTGCCGGCATAGGTCGCAGCCTCATAAGGGCACGCAAGCTTCTCCCCTGCAACAAGGGGGTGTCCGTGGAGAAGGCAAAGACATTTAAAAAGCCTGAAAATACTCAGCAATTTTTTTTATTTTAAACAGTAATAAACTGAGCTATAGATTAATGTATTAACTTGGCATCAGACATGAAATTGAAGTTTTTTGTGATCATAATTTTTCTTTTGGACCTTAAGCTAGTTGTGTAATTGTTCACAGAGAGTACTGCTTGCTGTATGAAAAAGAGATTTAATGTTTAGCTTTTGAGCTCTGTTTCAATTTTCAAATACTGAAAACAATTGTAGGATCACTATGTTGAACCCATTTGATATTTTTACAAGAATATTAATAATATTTTGTGTCTTTGATATTTTAAATTGAGGTCTACTTCACTAAGTTTTCTGGTGCTGCACATACTATCTGCATGGTAGATTTATTTTGAGGTAATCAGGAGGCAGAAATGGTCTTCTGATGATTTCAGTGGAATAGGGAATATTATGTGGATTCATTACCACTGACTCCCACAGGATGATGATTTAACTTTTGTGCTTCAATTGCTCTTCTCTCTAAATTGAGGACAGCTCTCTTTACCCACCTACCTTTGCTATGTTTTCTCCACTTAGATTGCAAATTCTTTGCACAAAGAGATTATGTCATTTATAATGCAACACTTATTTGGGGATTTTTATACCCTAACAAAAATATACTTGTTTTGCTGCCATTTTAGAGTGACCTCCAATAGGCAGAAGAAACGGCCTAAAATAAAGAGCAACAAAAAGAAGTGCACCTGGGTAGGAATAGCTCCATGCCTTGGTCAGAACAGGAGGGCAACAGGATGGAGAGCATATGTCATCATAGCTTCAAATACTACAGATATGCAATCATTTTTTTGGTTAGCTTTATTTATTTTCTTTTTAAGCCTCAGGTTTAAAAGTTCTAATGGGATCACATAAAACTGGTCATGTAGACTTGTAGTTCTTGTCAGTTTTGGTGGAAGTTTCCTTCTTTTTCATATTCTTCTTTAATGTTTTGCTTGAAATATGTCAATGCATTACAAGCTTCAAACAGAAATCTCAGCACAAAATATAATGTAGGTAGCTTTGCAGTGCATTTTTAATATCATATATATGTGTTTTCACATCTTAAGACAGTAGTAATGAACATAGACTTCAAAGAGTAATTATTTCCATCTATTTTTTGGGAAAAAAAAAGACCACCACACATGGGATCAAACTGTATGTGCTAACTGCAGTGCAAGTACCATTTCATCCACTCTTAATTATTTCTTGCATGAGGTCAGAATTTCAATTCACTGTATTACTTCAAAATGCCAACACCAGATCATGCAACAACAGCTGCAGTTAGTATTTCAGCAAATTCCATGGCCCCAGCTTGCTTATTTGGGTGATTTATCAGACCTCCCTCTAATCTGCTTTTACTTCAGCCAAGTCAGTAACTGTTCATTTTGAGGGCTGAAGTGGTTTCCTAATGGGGAAAAGCAAAGTCACAGAGCTAAGAGCATTACAGAATCACAAAATATGCTAAGTTGGAAGGGACCCACAAGGATCATCAAGTCCAGCTGCTGGCCTTGCACAGGACCATCCCCAGGAGTCACACCATGTGCCTGAGAGCATTGTCCAAATGCTTCTTGAACTGTGTCAGGCTTGGGGCTGTGACCACTTGCCTGGAGAGCCCGTTTCAGTGCCCAACCACCTTCTGGGGGAAGAACCTCTTTCTAATATCCAACCTAAACCTTCCCTGGCACTACTTCAGGCCATTCATTCAGGTCCTGTCAAGGGTCACCACAGAGACGAGATCAGTGCCTGCTCTTCTTCTTCCCTTCATGAGGAAGTTGTAACTGCAATGAGGTCTCCCCTCAGTCTCCTCTTGTCCAGGCTGAACAGACCAAGTATCCTAAGCCACTCCTCATACAGCTTCCCCTCAAGGCCCTTCACGATCTTCATTGCCCTCCTTTGGACAGTCTCCAATAGCTTAATAAATTTCTTATAATGCAGTGCCCAAACCTGCACACAATATTAAAGGTGAGGCCATCCCAGTGCAGAGCAGAGTGGGACAATCCCCTCCCTCAACCAGCTGGCAATGCTTTGCCTGATGCCCCCCAGGACACATTTGGCCCTTGTGGGTGGCAGGGCACTGCTGACTCATATTCAACTTGCCATTGACCAGGACCCCCAGGTCCCTTTTCATGGCACTGCTTTCCAGCATGTCTGTACAGACATCCAGGGTTGCCTCATCCCAGGTGCAGAATCCGGCCCTTTTTCTTGTCAAAATTCAATGATTTTCCACTCCTCTAATTTGTCCATGTCTTTCTGCAGGGTCTCCCTGCCTTTGAGGGAGTCAATAGCTCTTCCCAGTTTTGTGTCATTTGCAAACTTGCCTAGTATCCGTTTCAGTCCTACATCCAAGTTATTCATGAAGACGTGGAAGAGCACAGGACCTAAGATGGATCCCTGTGGAACCCCAGTAGTGACAGGTTGCCAGTTTGATGCCACCTCATTCATTAGTACCCTCTGTGCTTGACCCATGAGCCAATTGCTCACCCAGCACATGATGTGTTTGTCCAGCTGTGGGATGGACATTTTGTCCAGCAGGATCCTGTGAGAGATGGTATTGAAAGCTTTACTGAATTCCAGAAAGATGACATCAACTGGCTTCCCTTGATCAGCTGGGTGGGTTACCTTGTCATAGAAGAAAATCAGGTTTGATAAGGAGGACTTTTCTCTCATGAAACCATTATGGCTGTGACCAGTGACTGTGTTGTCTTTCAGGTGTTTTTCAATACCTCCCAGAATAATCTTCTCCACAACTCCCAGACAGTGAAGTAAAACTGACAGGCCTATAGTTTCTGGGGTCCTCCTTCTTGTCCTTCTTGAAAATCAGGACAACATTTGCCAGCTTCCAGTCAGCTGGGACCTCTCCAGATTCCCAAGACCACACAAAAATCATGAAAAGAGGTCTTGCAATGACATCAGCTAACATTTTGAGGATTCTGGGATGAATCCCATCAGGCCTCACAGATTTGCAGGGATCCAGCCAGAGCAGCAGATCCTGCACAGTTTCAGGGTTGACTGGGAGCTGATCATTCTCGCAGTCATGGTCCTCCAGCTCAGGGCACCGAGACCCCCTTGTCCTTTCATCCATGTTGAATACAGAGGCAAAGAAAGTGCTAAACAACTCTACCTTGTCTCTATCCCTGTTTGTGAGGTGACCATCCTCATCCTGTAACAGGCTGATGATATTTCTATACTGCCTATTGCCACTAATATATTTGAAAAAACTGTTTTTATTGTCCACCACAGTTCTGACCAACTTCAACTCCAATTGAGTTCTGGCTGCTTGAATTTTCTCCCTACAGCAGTAAGCAACATCTCTGTATTCTTTCCATGTCACTTGACCTTGCTCCCACTGAGCATACATCTTCCTTTTTTTTCCATAATTTCCAAGAGAAGATTCCTAGTTGGCCTTCTGCCTTGCCTGCTTGTGCATTAGACACCACCCCATCACTCAGAAATTTTATATTCTCACCCACTATACAACTGTTGTTTATAAGTACTCCATCACCCTGAGTCTCCTGAAAGGTCACCCTTTTTGCAAGTAGCTTGTAATCATATTTGATGCAGTTGGACTATTACTCAGTCTGGTGATTATAAAGCACCTTAGCCCAGTTGCCTCCTTTATTAAGGACTAGAAATTTCCATCACAGGAAGAGTTCTCTACCCATTGATAGGTGTGGGGGCAGCACATTACAGCTTTGTACTGCAACCATTTCTTACAATCAAAATGAAAAAGAAAAAAGTAAAAATTGAGTTTATGATGCTAGGTCCCTGATCACTCCCTGTCTCCCTAAAAGAACAAGGATCAGTGCCTCAGGTCAGTTTCCTGCACTGGAGTTGTCCAGATGAGGGAAAGGCTGCACAAAGATTTGCTTGCCACTATGGTGCAAAACCCCCCCAAAAATGTATCTTATTTTTGCACCATGTTGAACTTGTTGTAGTGTAAAAGTGTAATGTGTGGAAACATCTTCACTGACAAATGCCAACGTGGCAATTTAGGTAATGCCATTCAGGTTTGTGATAAAATTATGGCAGCAGGATAAACTCCTCCTGTAGACATTTGAATAGCTGCATAATCCTGTTTCTGGATTCTATGCATTGAGCAAAAGGAAAGCAGAAGTGGTAAAATAAAAACAAAAACATTACTTATGGTTTTCAAAATATGTAGGCTTACAAAAAGTCCAAAATATTGAACCAAATTTTTGACCAGTCTTCTGGTTTTCATTACAATGTTGTGCTTTTTTAAGTTTGTGTATGAAAATTAATAGTTTTACTTCTCCATCTCCTCTAGAAAACATCTGTGATCTATTTCTCAGTGACAACACTTAGAAAAAGCTATAATGAACATCTGGGTTTAATGCAGACGTCAAAAAGCCAACATAAGGAGTCACTTTTCTTCTTCCACAGCTGAACACCATGGAAGACTACACCATAACTACTTATCTCTGAACTTTAACTCCGGATACTCTGAAAAAAGGTCATATTTTAAAGTAATCAGGCTGTCATTCTTTGTAATAAATGATTCTTCAGTTTCTTCATAGGTATTGCCATCACTAAATAAGTAGATGGTAACTGCACACAAAATGTGACAAAGAGCAGTTTTGGGTTTTTATCCATTTTTATGTAATTCCTATGTATTGGCTGTTCAATTTTGAACAGGAAACATCTTTTTAAACACAGAGGGGTGCAAAAGTGCACCCTTCTTGCATATGTAGCATCATACAGTGGTACAGTAATTAAAAATTATTCAGCCTAACTTAGGTTTGCTGTGGTTTATCTGGGAATCACTAAAGGATTTCAAAACTTCTTAGGCAAATCAGATTTTTTTTTACAAGTAATTTTCCATTCTGACTTCTTTTTTTTTCCAGTCATAATCAAAGTTTTATCCTTCAGCTAGCACTGTTTCAGCTAGCTTTACTTTTCATAGAGTTTTCAAATGTTGAAGAAGATGGGAAAATCTTGATTGAAATTTTATTTTAAGCAGTATGAAACTTTTTGTATATGTTACCTATTCCTTTTATTTGCTGGATAATGACTAAAAGCTTTTGCATTGCTGAAGAACATAGTCTTTCATGAAACTCATATTTTTTGAAGATAAAGATGGAAAAGTGTAAATGTGATTGTAATTGTCATCATCATTGATGACGAAATTGTAGGTTACACAGGAAGAATGTGTTTAGAATATTTATCTAATTCTGTCTATCAGTTGAAACAGAAATTTGCACTTCATGAGGAAAAAAGCCTGTTTATTAGGGAAAATATTCTTTTTCAGCTTTCTCAGCTCCAGAGAAGCTGCATCCTAGAGTGGAGCTGGGGATCATGGTATGCAGGGAATGGGGGTTCTCAAGGTGGGAGAACCCCAAGGGAACACCAAGACCTGCCCAGAGCTGACAGCTCACCTGGGAGTGAGGAGTAGGCATGTGTGGGGAGGGCAGGAATAACAGGAGCCACTCCCACATCAGGCATGCTAAGGGAGTGCAAGAGACCTGGAGCACAAATACAGGCTGGGCAGCGAATGGACAAAGAGCAGACCTGCTTAGAAGGACTTTGTGGTGTTGGTGGACAAAAAGCTGGACATACGAATGTCTGTTTGGAGTCCAGAAAGTTAATCGTATCCTGGGCTGCATCTAAAGAAGCTTGGGCAGCAGGTTGAGGGAGGTGGTTCTGCCCTTTGCTCAGCCATCATGAGACCCACCCTGGAGCACTGTGTCTAGCTCTGTGATCCTCTGCACAAGAAGGACATGGACATGTTGGAGTAGGTCCAGAGGAAGGCTACAAAAGTGAGCACAGGGCTGGAGCACAAAAACTATGAACACAGGCCAAAAGAGTTGGGATTTTACAGCCTGGAGTAGACAAGACTCTGGGGAAGCCTCACTGTGTCCTTATAATATGAAAAGGGGGCTTCTGAGAAGGAGAGATACTTTTTATCAGTTTTAAACTGAAAGAAGGTAGATGCAGTTTGGATATAAGCATGAAATTTTCCACAATGAGAGTGGTGAGACACTGGAACAGGCTGCCCAGGGAAGCTGTGGATGCCTTATCATTGGAAGTGTTCAAAATCAGATTGGAAGGGTCTTTGAGCAATCTGATGTACTGGAAGATGTCTCTGCCTATGGCAAAAATTTTCAGGAGAAGAAGAAAAAAAAAAAAACAACAAAAGAGAGGGGTCCTTAACTGGAGAAGAAACAGCATAAAGGAAGATAATGTAAATATCACATTCTGTCTGGAAGAATGTGGGACCTTGCAGGTAATAATGTGGGGTCAACAGGAACACAAAGTGTGGCCTTTGGTGGCTGTAATCAGTGACTGTAACTATCAGTAGTACAAATGCACTAATGAATACAAGAGCAGATGGGGTTACTTGGGCAGGACACTTACTGATCAAGATTGAAAGCTCTAAGATATAAATGTAACCAAGATTGATGAATCAAAAAAGAGAATACTGGATTATCACTGCAGTTTTCTGAACGCACTTTCCCAGTGCCTGTGGTTTCCTGGGACATGCTGTCTGCCCCCACGAAGGTTTCAAAGTTTCCACATCTCAGTTTTCTAGATTTGTTTTTCCTTTTCTCCATAGCAAGTTTTTCAGGTTTGCTTGAGATGTCTGTAAAGCCTGTATTAAGCTAAAGGAGTAGTAGCCACTGAGTTTGGAGTAGGAATATAAGAATTTGTCACTTAGCACAGTAGCTTATCATATGGGATATTGTCAGTGCTATAAAATTTCCAGAAAGCCACAACATTTGTTGAAAGGTATCTTCATGCCTTAGGAAGGAACAACAACATTCTCAGCACAAGTAGAAATTATACTGCATATTTGTCAGCACTAAGGAAGGTATTTCAAAAAATGGGAGCAAAACAGCCTTGTGAAAAAAAATTTCTTTACTTTCTTTTCTTTTCTTTTCTTTTATTTTTATTTTTAAATGAGACAAAGAATTATATAGTTGGACCAGGGAAAAAGCAAGGAGGATATTCACCCTTTTCAGTTCTCTGGGTTGAAGTCTCCAAGTTGTATAATTCTCTCTGTGTTAAATTATAACACATTCCTTCCATATTTGTTGATATCTTCAGTGTTTTAACATTATGAACAGAGGACCTAGAGCCTATGTTATACTAAAAACACGAGAAAAATATTTCTAGATGTCTGAAGAGCTGCTCAAACCCTTTTACTTTCTGTTTTGACTTGACGATTTTATCTGTCATGCTCCATTTAGTAGAAAGAAACTTTTGTCTGATAATGTGCAACCTGCTTCCTAAGGAAAGCTAAAGATATTTTGTTCTCAAATAACAGCAAAATCATTCCATTAAAATATTCTTTGCAAAACAGTGTTGTAAAATTGTAGCATGATATGGTTTACTGCTGCTGCTGTAATCTGTCTTTCCGGCACATACCCTAAGGACTTAAATATCACTGTAGACATAGTATTTGACAGTGCAAAAGAAAGCCAAGAGCTTATCACTTGATATCTTCCTTGATATATGAACCACCTGGTTCTCTGTCACACAGCTCCCAGAAAAGGCTGGAGATTGGTGCTTCACATCAAAGTAGTAAGAGTGATGGGAGATAGAAGATGCTAGACAAATTACTGTTAAAAAACTCAAGTTCTTTCTTAGGATGGGGATATGTTGTATCAGGCAGAAAAGTTTGGAGAGAAAACATTGATTCTCTGTACTGTTTTGTACTTCAGGGACTGAAATCTTTCTTGCTTCCATGGGCAAGGAGGGTCACCAAGAACAATATAAATGGAAACTGAGGAAGAAAAAAATACACATTTTAGAGAACCCAGAGGCAAAAGACCTATGCAGGTCCTAAACTGTTGGAGGAGAGAGATACCAGCTGTGGAAGGACAGCTTAATCAGCCCAGATCTGTGACTGCCTGAGCCCTGAAGACTGCTTGTTGCGTTTATATGGACTGCTGCTATGTTTAAGGACTGTTTGCAATTTAAACACTGTACCCTGTTTAAGGACTGTTTGCAGTTTAAAGTCTGTACCCAGTTTGAGGATTTTATCATGTTATATGTCTTTTCCTTTGTTTCACCGTCTGTCCCTGCTGGAATTTTCCATCCCTCATGCCTTGTAACCAACCTCTGATTGGTCCCTGCTTGCAGCAGGATAGCGTTTCCTTATATGGTCTGCATTTGCCCCTGTGTTCCCAGTTTTAGAGGCTTTCACCTTGTATTGCAAACCTCTCCCAGGCTCTTCCCTAAACCGCTCCTGAGTTTCATCCCATTCCAGAACCTTCTCTACCAATCCTATATAAGCTGGGCACCATTTCAATAAAAAACCCTTTTTCTACCTCAGGTGCGGAGTGTGAGCATCTGCACCTGTTTCCCCTGCAAAGACCGCCCTAAACCACATACCTGTGAAATACTTTAGAGTCCCTGGAAGAAATGTGCTATGCAAGTTCAAAACACCATTATTTTGCCCTAATGCTCCATGATGTACCAGTGGTAACTCTGTGCTTTATGTACTGTTCTTGAAGAGGATGTGGTGTTTTTTTTGTCTTTCATTGCCCAGAGGAGTTGTGGATGCCCTGTCTCTGGAAGTATTCAAGGCCAGGTTGGATGGAGCTTTCAGCAGCCTGTTCTGGTGAAAGGTGTCCCTGCACACAGCAGCAGGGGTGGAACTAAGTAATCTTTAAGGTTGCTTGCAATCCAAACCATTCTGTGATTCCACGATTTATCCTCTATCAAAGTCTTAGCTTAAATTCTGAATGACTAGCTGTGTTAGAGCAAGGTTGACTAAGTACTGCCATAGTTCTCCTTTTCAAATAATATTGCAGCTGCTTTATCTGTCTTGAAATTCTGCATGCTGTAGAATGCATTTCTGGCTTTCAAGAGTCTGACTGAATGATGCTAAGGTGCTGTCCAAGTCAGAAAACAACTTACCCATGCCTTTTCTTTCTGATTTTGTTTCAGATTTTGCAGAATTTCCTGCATTTTTTAGTGGATTATGAATGTAATTTTTTTATTTTGGTAGATCACAGGACTCTGTCAATAAAAAAGTTCTGAGGTATAAATGAAAAATTTATTTGCTAACAAGCTGTTACATGGGCTGTGGTAGCTATCCTTCAAAACAAAAAAAAAGTTGAATATTCAGTACATGTTGACTTACCTTGCAAGACAACACAAAGTTTTATGAGTTTGGTTTTTGTCCCAGAAATTGCATTCCTCTTTTGTGGATGGTTGTTTTCAACAGAACAAGTGAAGAGAACTTAATGAGGTGCCATATGTCAGGTCTGGAGTCAGATTAAAAACAAATAATTAAATTATATCCCTTCCCTATCAAAACAGATTGTGATATGTTTGTGAAAGGAAACTTTTGGGACAATGTTGTGATTTAACCCCAGCTCACAACTCAGCCCCACACAGCCTCTACCTCACTTTCCCCAGTGGAATGGGAGAGACAACAGAAGAGTAAAAGTGAGAAAATTTGTGAGTGGAAATAAAGACAGTTTAGTAGGTAAGGCAAAAGACACATGGGTAAGCAAAGAATAATGAGAAATTAATTCACCATTTCCCATTGGCAGGCAGGTGTTCAGCAATCCCTAGCAAAGCAGGGCTTCATCAAATGTAATGGTGACTTGAGAAGACAAACAACATCACTCCAAACGTGTTCCCCTTCCTTATCCTTGCCCCAGGTTTATATACTGAGCTTGACACCGTAAAGTCTGGGATATCTCTTGGGTCAATGGGGTCAGCTACCCTGGCTGTGTCCCCTCACAGCTTCTTGTGCATCTGCAGCTCCCTTGCTGGTGGGGTCGGCTGAGAAGCAGAAAAAGTTTCAACCCTGTATGAGCACTGCTCAGCAATAACAAAAACATTCCTGNCAGGTGTTCAGCAATCCCTAGCAAAGCAGGGCTTCATCAAATGTAATGGTGACTTGAGAAGACAAACAACATCACTCCAAACGTGTTCCCCTTCCTTATCTTTGCCCCAGCTTTATATACTGAGCTTGACACCGTAAAGTCTGGGATATCTCTTGGGTCAATGGGGTCAGCTACCCTGGCTGTGTCCCCTCACAGCTTCTTGTGCATCTGCAGCTCCCTTGCTGGTGGGGTCGGCTGAGAAGCAGAAAAAGTTTCAACCCTGTATGAGCACTGCTCAGCAATAACAAAAACATTCCTGAATTATCAACACTATTTTCCCAAAGCATAGCCCCAAAATCAGCACAATCAGTCATGCTTCGTCAGTATCTCATATAAAAGGTGCAGTTCTATGCTGCACTTGGGTCACAACAACCCCATGTATCACTACAGGCTGGGGGAAGAGCGGCTGGAAAGCTGCCCAGTGGAAAAGGATCTGGGAGTGCTGGTCGACAACAGCTGAACATGAACCAGCAGTGTGCCCAGGTCATCAAGAAAGCCAATGGCATCCTGGCCTGTATCAGTGATAGTGTGGCCAGCAGGACTTGGGTGATGATTGTCCCCTTGTACTCAACACTGGTGAGGCCACACTTTGAGTCCTGTGTCCAGTTCTGGGGCCCACAATTCAGGAAGGGCATTGAAGTGCTAGAGCAGGTCCAGAAAAGGGCAGTGAAGCTGGGGAAGGGTCTGGAGAGTAAGTCATATGAAGAGTGGCTGGGGGAGCTGGGGCTGTTTAACCTAGAGAAAAGGAGTCTCTACAGCTACCTGAAAGGTAGCCAGATGGGGATTGACCTCTTCTCCCAGGGAACTCATGACAAGACAAGAGGAAATGGCCTCAAGTTGCACCAGAGAAGGTTCAAGTTTGACATCAGGAAGAATTTCTTCACTGAAAGGGTGGTTAAGTGTTGGAATGGGCTGCCCAGGGAAGTGATGGAGTCACCATCCCTAGAAGTGTTCAAAAAAATGACTGAACATGACAGTGTTATTGTTTAGTTGACATGGTGGTGTTCATTCAAAGGTTGGACTCAATGATCTTGGAGGTCTTTTCCAACCTTAATGTTTCTTCTATAATTCAATGATTCTATTAATATGAAATAAAAAATACAAGCTATAATAAATTCATCTTTCCATAACTATTTTATACTGGTAATAAAATCAGAACCACATATTTCTGAATGCCTGACAGGGTTTGAAACCCTTTTGGTTATGTATTGGTTTCAGGTATGAAAAGGAAGGTCATTTACAATCCACTGAATTCAGGTGAGAGTGCTCTACAAAATATTTCTTGCAAAACCACTGGAAAACCGAATTTTTATAACAAATTTTTTGACAATGCACCATACATAGGTGACTTGCAGCTATGCTTTAAACACAAAATATCAGGGACTATGTGCTCAGCTGGTAAATAGTGAGTTTCTGTCTATTCCCAATAGTGTTGAAAATTTACCTTTGTGTATTATCTTTTTTTTTACTATTCCTGACCCTGAAATACTTGTCACTTTGAGGGCAGGGTCCTACTAGTTTATCACAACAGAATACATACTGATGTATCTCTACAGATAGTTGGTAAGCATAGACATAGTCACATTCAAAGGATTCTGGTTTTTCTGAAATGTTACTCTTTTTCAATGATTTCTGATCACTGGTTTGAATGTGTGCACAATAAAATTTGAATCATCTATGGAGTTTTCCAAGATAAACTGGACAATTTATATACAGTTTTCCAAGACAACTGCTGTCTAACTGCACCTATCAAATTTTTTGTCTGTCCAGTATCTTTCTAACACTTGAAAAAAATGGCTGTCACTTCTAGTCTTTATAATCTTAGGTGGCTTGTTTCTTTGTT
>VXBX01000013.1:15305-54399 GCA_013400415.1 Scytalopus superciliaris
TTTTCTTACACCCTTGCAACGAAAACCTCTGCTTCCAGGCTAACAGAAAAATCTATTTCAGCCTGATAGATTCTGATTATCTAAATGCCATTAAATTCCTTTTTATACATCCACAGTCATTAGTAGCTAAAATTACTGATGTAGCAATTTTGCACGTTACAAGCAGAGTAGGTAAAGGATTGCACATTTTTATTTATTAATGGTATCAGGATGTTAACAAGATCTTCAAGTGCCACAAAGCCTGTACATATGGTAAAATTGTCCTGAACAAACCCAGAATATTTCCCTTTACAAAACTCAAAGCTGAACAAGCCAAGGTACCTCAGCAAGTGCTCTTATCCCTGGTCATCCTGGTAGTTCTCCATGACCTCTCTCCTGTTTTTTGATTTCCTTCTCACACTGGGGTCCCAAAGTCAGATGCAGTTTTCCAGCTGTGGTCTATGGAGTGCTGACTGCAGGGCTAGCGTGGAACTGGATCAGGGTGGGAAGTAGGTATGAAGATCAGCTAATACTGAATCCACTTCACATCACTGCAGCAGTTTTGTCATGAATTCTCATATCCATGCACACATTTGTACTGACTGCTACATACATATCCTCCTAAGGTCGTAAGAGAATCACATAAAGTTGTATGTCTCCCCTTTCTGAACAGTCTACATCTTCAGGTCAGCAACAAGGCAGCCTAAGAATAGTATAATAAAGAGTAGCTGATCTTGTAATTGTAAGACCTCGGTAGCAATCTTGTTTCCATCCATTTTTTTTGCTGCTTTTTCAGTATGTTTGTTGCATCAACTGTAAAATAAGGATAATGAAACATGCCTTGTTTAAAATGCTTGGAGCACGTGCAATGAAAAGTGCTATAAAATTTCTACTGGTGGTGTTACGTGTTGAACAGTCTGAGGATGCTCATTCTGCTTTTACAATTATTTACCACCTTAGTCTGAGGATAGAGGCAATCTTGAAACTTCTAACATTTCTAAAATGACTATGATTTTTTCAAGCACATGGATAGCATTTTAATCACATTACTCAATTAATCTCTTATGTTTGTGATTTTCTCCTTACTGGTGGAGCAGCTGATACCTAGAAATTCAATTAATTTGCTTTCATCATTTGTTACAGCCTAACCAACCTTGCAGGGAATTTTTGAGCACAGACATGAAGATGGGTGTGCTAGTTTAAACGTAAACCGGCAGGAGAAATGAACCCAACTCACAAAAGACTGCAAGTCAGAACTACAATTTATTAAAAGATCACAATAAGTACAAGAGTACAGAGGAAAAAACCCGTTTGACCCACAGAAACAGGTGTGTAACCCAGCACCCTGGGGCACAAACAGAATGGAACTTGCCAGCCGCTGTGCTGAGCACCACCCAGCCCCCTTGAGTACACAGTAAAAGGAAAAGGAAAACCTGTTCCCGAGGATGATGGTCCTAGTCCGGTCGAGAGTGGCAGTCACAGTCCTGCTGAGGCTCTGGTCCTCCTCTGGATCCAGCGAGGGGAGTGAGTTCAGTCCCAAAACCCTCAGTATATATATATGCTTAGGCTCAGGTGGGAGTGCCCAGTACCTCCCCCAGGGTGGGGAGTTTCACAATGGGTGAGTCATGGCATATTTTTGGAAACCCTGATGGCCCATTAGCAGACATGACCCCTCAGGCTGGGCGTGGAGGGGCTAACAGCTCTCCAGAGGGGCTTTACCACACCCGAGTAATTGGTGTGAAGACAGGACACCTTTCTTATCTCACAGAAGTTCCCAAGCACCCACCCTGTAGCCTGAGGGGTCAGGTGTGCCCCAGGAAGCTGCTGCAAATGATCCATTGTTAACAGTTCATGAGAAATTACATAGAGGGTGTAGAATACACAGTCTTAGCCACACCCACACAGTGACAAACTGGTCCTGGTCACTATAACCAGGACAATGGGTAAATTCTAATTGCAACATATTTTGAGTAGAGAGTCATAGTCCATTAGAAAGCCCAGGCAGGTCACATAGTTTTACCCAGGCAGATCATTCTGCTATGGTTTTGTTTATTATTTAAATCCTTTTTTAGTACAATAGCTAATTATATACCATAATCATGTCTAGTTTTCTGGTTTCAGTTTTCATTCTTTAAAGGGTTTTTTATCCACTAGCACTCTTCTTCAGGTTGATGTTAAACTAAACAGAAAGTCAAAGATTACACCTTTCTTGTCACAGGAATAATATACATGGACTTCCTTTTGCAGTGTATTTGTGGGGTTAAATTATCTAGTACTCACTCTTTTTTCATTATCTTCATTTTCAGTCCAGAGACCTTGCCTGTATGAGCAATTCAGTGAAAAAAAACTATGTATGGATGAAATTCTTTCTGCACAAGTAGTCCATAGATCTCTGCTCACAACTTAAATCCCATTTATTATATCCCAGTACAATCTAATTGGAGCTTAACATAGCTTATGTTTAAGCTTCCTTCAAATAAGGAAGAGTTATAAATGTCATTAATTTGGGGCTGCATTTTGGAAAAATGTATTGTCTAACAAATTGCTACTGAAATAAGCAGATAGGTGCTAATTAATGAAATGACTACTATACTGGTGCCACAAAGTCCTGGAATTTTGCTGTTATTTCAGGGAAATTAGGCTTTTACTTTTCCTCTGTTAGTTAAAATGATTTGTCAAATACATACTGAGAATTAATAACTGTCAAATATATGTGTATGAGTGTGTGTGTGTGTGTGTATTCAAGATAATTCTCTCATTTAAATGCCAAGATGAACTAGAAGTATAGTGTTAACACTGTGGAATCTGACAAAGGTCATGAGGTTATAAATTCATAAGATAATTCAATATTGAAGGGTTGTCTCTTCTTTAGGCTGCCTTAGCTTCTCCTAACAGAGAAAGTGCTTCAGTGCTCAAATCCTCAGGGCCCAACTTCAATACCAAACTTGCCCTGAATTTGCCTCAGAGTATTGTCCAAACACTTCTTGAACTCTTGCAGCCTTGGTGCTGTGACCACTTGCCTGGGGAGCCTATTCCAGTGCCCAACCATTCTCTGGGGGAAGAATCATTTTCCAATATCCAACCTAAACCTCCCCTGACACAACTTCAGGCCATTCACTTGGATCCTGTCACTGGTCACCACAAGAGATCAATACCTGCCCCTCCTCTTCCCCTCACAAGGAAGTTATAACTGCAATGAGGTCTCCCCTCAGTCTCCTCTTGTCCAGGCTGAACAGACCAAGTATCCTCAGCCACTCCTCATACGATTTCCCCTCAAGGTCTTCACCATCTTCATTGTCCTCCTTATGTTTCTCATAATGCAGTGCCCAAACCTGCACACAATATTGAAGGTGAGGCCATTCCAGTGCAGAGCACAGCAGGAAACTTTTTTTTTTTTCTGGTTTTTATCTCTTTCTAAGACATAATCTTGAATTTGGCTGTATTATGATTGCTATTAAAGGAAATGTCTTGTAGGAAATATCTTTTTATTTGTACAGTTAAGGACCCAGATGATCATCAACAAAGTTCAGTTTAGATCAAGACTTAATTATTTTTATTTTTTTTCTATACAGCTTATTTTTAAAAGGGGAATTAACAATATATAGAAGCACAGTTTCTCTTCATGATGCTTATACAGCAACGGAGTGTGGAAAGTAATAAAATTATATCTCCTTTTAAATGATATGTAATATTTATTATTCTTTTCAGTATTTTATGACTAATATGGCTATTCAGATTGGGAGATTGGGTGCATCAATATTTTCGCATATTCCTTTTTATTGTTTATTGAACTAAATCTGTAGAGTTGTTGTGGAACATAGTAATGGTTAGCATATTTATCTAGTTGGATCCTGTGCTTTTTGTCCAGATTCTGAGCTTTCCAGATATAAATAAGTGGTAGCTAAGACCTATGTAAGAAATTGCCATCCCAAACTCGAATGTTTTTAATTAGATTTTGGAGTGGACTTCCCAGTGTGGATCAGTCATAGCTGAAACAAGCAAAAGTATCTGCATCCACCAATATGAGTTATTACTTTCTATGTGGCACAGTCAGAGGGATTCACTCATCTCTGTTCACACCATTCAGACTGGCATTTGTTTATTTGAAGAAAATGAGTGGGACATTTTTAAAAAATAGTTCAATATTCAGTGTTTTCTCTAGAAATTAATGTCTGAAGTATGACACAATCACACCCAATGAAGAGTTTCAAAAGAAATTATTTTAACACAGAACTTAAAAGGCCCTCTTTTAATTTAGGAGGCAAATATACATATTAAGACATACCTATTGGAAGAAACTAGATAAATTCACAGTAGAGAAGAATTCTGCTTGGTATTTCAGGCATTTTTACTCTTGTCTCAGGTAGCTTGTCTGTTTTAATTTCTAGCTAGAATATTCCTTTGACCAACATTAATAAAGAACAATTAAAAAATATTTTATTTTCCCTAATAGTCCGTTTTACTTCCTTAATTCTATGCCAGTGTCTTTTCTTTCCTATATTATCTCTCCTTGATATCTACTAGAGTCTTGATATGTATGACTCTGAGCTTCCCAAATTCTTTGAGGTTGTTTTTCAGTTTGAAGTAGAATTTTTCACACAAGCAGATTTGTTTACAGGACTGTGAAGCTGCTGTGGGGAATGGGAGCAGCAGCTTTTCATGCTGGTAGGAGCTCAGCTAGGTGACAATACTCAGAAATGCATGCACACACCTCTGGCTGTCAGGTTAGGAGGACTTCTTTAAAAAAGAATAAAAATTCCTGCATCTGAACTTTAATACCAGAATCTGCCATATATTTTGGAGGAAAAATGCTCTGCAATTTTATATTTAATAGCCACGTGATCTGTCACAAATGTGGGCAGGAATAACAGCTGCCAGCAGGTTTCTTGGACAGAGAACTGTATGATTTTCTACATTAGCAGACACTGAGCATTATCACAACGTTTGCACATAGTATCATGCACAACTTTAAATAACTTTTTCAGACCAACCAACAAAGCAAGAGATGTCAGGGAGTTCCTTACACTTAGTTATTTCATTTTTTTCTGCTTTTACATGTGTGACAACATAGTTATACCAGTTCACTCATTTTTTTTTTCCCATGTTAGGACACAGAGGTGGACCCTATTACCCCCTGGTTTCATAGAGTATGTGCTGGGTCTGGCTGGGATGGAGTTAACTTTCTTCATAGCAGCCCATATGGTGCTCTGCTTTGGACTGGTGTCTGAAATAGTGCTGTTAACTCATTAATGTTTTGGCTGTTGCTAAACAGTGCTTGAAAAAAGTCAGTTTTCTTTCATTTTCTCACTGCCATCTTTTTTTGTCTCAGAGAGGGGTAGGCAAAATGTTGTGAAGGGACAGCTGATCCATATTGACCCACAGGGTCAGTACCATAAGATGCTATGGGAAAGAAGAAGAAAGAGGGAAAGTCTGTGCCTATGGCATTTGTGTTGCCAAGCAATTTTTATGTGTACTGAGACTCTCCTTTCCATAAAGTAGCTAATAGGAAATAGTGAATAAAGCCGTCTTACTGCTTTACCTGTACACGCAGTTTTGCTTTCACTATCAAATTGTCATTAGCACAATCCACAAGTCTTTCTGCCTTATTTCTATTTTTACTTCCTCCTGTGTGAGAAGGGTGTGAGTGAATGGCTATGTTGATGTTTGGAAGTTCACCAAGATTAGTCCCCTCCAAGCTATGTGCTCAGCTTTGGTAATAACATCTTCAGTGTTTGTGTGCATGTTTGACCCTGAGGAGAAACACAAGTTCTTAGATGTGCTCTGCTCTGTCTTTAGTGGCCTTTGAGGTGTAGTCCATTTGCTAGTAGCTTCATGGAGTTATGAGCTAATAGTTTCATGATTTAGGTTCCACAAAAATGTGCAGCAATGTAGCCTTTGCTAAAAGAGATGGCGAATACTGGGATTAAGTTCACCCCAAATCTCTCTTGCATGACTAGATATCATCTGCAAGACTGTCACCCAATCCCATTTTGTAATCTGTGGGAGTGCATGGATGTGGGTGTTGCTGATCTTTGATTATGTTTGGCTGTTAAGAGAAGGAAACCACAGTCTAGTTTAATATTTTTGTGGGGGTTTTTTGGGTTCGTTTTTTTTTTTTTCTTCTGTACTACTATTGTAGTGGTTATGGGGCTCTTCTATAAAAATCCACTTACCCTGTTTCCTATGTGTTTGCATAAACACAATATCACACACAAATCCATATTTCCTATCCCACCCATATCACTCTTACCCTTCCTCTGCACAGAAATTTCTACAAAATAAGAACAAAATGCAAGTGGCAGTGTAAGGTCACAAGTTACACTTGCAGGTGCCAGGCTGCTAACACCAAAAGGTTAAAACATGCACTTAGATGCAAAATAGACATCTGCTCTATGTTCAGTTTGCTTATTGCTTCTGAAAAATTGAGGCACCAATTTAAAACTTCTTAGGGCAGGAAATGCACTGCCACTTGATTTTATGAAATAACAGATAGGTCTGTGGAGGCTTATGAAGTGTCCTAAGATTGGAATCCTATACTGACATAATTAGTACTGATACTGCTGTTACTATTCAGCCTTATTCCAGTTAGTCTAAGACCTAATTCCAAGAAAACACTATTGCATTTCCACATTGCAGATGTTTTGTATTTTGCAAGCCACTCAAATCTGTTTTCAAAACTCTGCAGAAACAAGGGAAAGAGACCCATATTTGCACAGAACAATCAGAAGGGAAAAGAACTGTTATCTTTTAACTTGTAAGAAACGTTTGGTCATTTGAACTTCTTGGTGCTCGCTCAACAGTTTCAGCTTCAGTACAAACAATTCTGCACTTGAAACTAGCCTTTAGAAAAAAATATTTATGTATTTTGCTGAATTTCTTCCAGATTTACTCAAAAATGATGAAATTCATCTTTGTTTTGACAGCCAGTGAAGGTCTATGCCTCACTTAAGTCTTGCAAACAGGATTTAGGTGGGAAATAAAAGTATGCACAGTCTGGTCTGCCACTAGCGTATTTGATCTTGCTCAAGTAAATTGAGCAGAAATACAAATCAGAGACTTGTCTCCTTGTTTCCCTGTCCCAGACTTAAGTAGACTTTCTTAGAAACGCTGTTTTGATGAGAAAGAAGACTACATTTTTGTTTAGACCAGAGACCTCTGATTGTGCCTTAAATTACATGCATTCCTCTTGAATCCTCAGACTAACAGGTTTTGTTTTGTTCATTTTCTCTGTGTTCCAGGTACCACGCAAGATGATGCTGAACTGGAAAATAAGGATTTTGATGCTGCTGTCCTTAATCAGGCAGTGTTTCCAATGTGTTTTGATTTCAAGGGCACACTCTCTGGGTTCTGTTCAATAACCTATACAAATTGCCTGAGCATATGTTTAAATTTTTTGCATAACTTTCCACCAAATTTTCCTCACAGTATTGAAAAAAACATGTCTTCTTATGTTTGTTCTTTAAAGATACAAGTGGAAGAGCATGCATTAAATGTTTTTTTCTCTTTGTTTGCTATGTACATTTTTGTCAGTGGTTTTTGAAGAACATTCTTCAAAATCAGGTAGATTGGTTTTATTTGGCGGTAAAGAGCAACACTGAGGTTCAGTTGCAACCCATCCTTCCTGTCAACACATAATGTGTTAAAAGAATACTTATTTACTAATGAGACTTTACTAAAGAGACCTCATAAGCTATGGGAGTATTTTTATTTAACTGGAGGCAAGAAAAAAAATCACAAATAATCCAACATTCTTTAGTTTGATCATAATGAATGATAAGAAATTCTGTAAATTTATTAATGGGAAAGTTAACCCTGTGGAATAACAAACTTTTACATGAATAAATAGTGAAATCAAATTAAGACAATTTTTTATAATATATGGAAACTTATTCCTCATTTTTAAAAGGAACAAGAGAGAGAAATGTAAATACCTAGCAATTTCTTCTAAAGTAAATAGGAAAATTGTTTGAAATAAAATAGGAAGTGAATGTACTTTTCAGCACAAGAAGTATATCCAGTTCTCTTGATCTAAATATTTCCTTATCTCTTAACATTTGACTAGATTTTACTTTTTGAGAAATACAACTCTGGATTTATTTAGAAGAAGTAGAGTTCTTACACAAGTTCAGAAAGAACTGACCTATATTCTGCTCAAATACAAGTACAAATAGAAAAATGGTGTGCAATATGAGGACAACAATGTACTGTTTTGAAGATGAGATTATAGACCTAGTACTCCACTGATATATCCAACAATTAATTACCGTGCATATACTGCTAACATCAATAACACCCTTTTTTCCATGTGAAAGGTCAAAATTTGAAAAGTTGAAAATTTTCAAATTATTAATAATAAAAAATGATTGATACATGAGTATTAGGAAAGCAAAGCTGTCTCTGAAATGAGCTGCCCCTCTACGCAGCCCTAGTATGGCTGCATGTGAAGTGCTGTGTCCAGTTGTGGACTCCTCAGTACAAGACAGATGGAGCTCTTGGGGTGGGTACAGTGGAGGGCCACAAAGGTGATTAAGGGACTAAGCCTCAGTCTTATGAGGAAAGGCTGATACAGTTGCATCTGTTCAGCCTCCAGAAGAGACAACTGAGAGGGGAACCTCATCAATGTGTACAAGTATCTGAAGGGAGGGTGTCAAGAGGGTGGAGCCAAGATCTTGGTGGTGTCAAGCAATAGGACAAGAGGAACAAGGCAGAAATGCATAGGAAATTCGACCTGAATATGAGGAAGAGCTTCTTTACTCTGTGGGTGACTATGCACTGGAACAGACTGGCCAGAGAGGTGGTAGAGTCTCCCTCACTGGAGATATTCAAGAACTGACTGGACACAATCCTGTGCAATGTGCTCTAGGATGACCCTGCTTGAGCAGGGATGTTGAACCAGATGACCCACCATGATCCTTTCCAACCTGACTCATTCTGTGATACTGTTGTTCTGTAAAAATCTGCACAATCACTTGCCCCAAGTGCAAGCATCGATTTTAAAAAGAATAAGAGATATGTTCACTATTGTCTAGTGGATGTTTTGCATTTTAATACTCATTAAATTATAAGATTGTGTCATAAGTCTGTATACTGGAATACCAGAATCACCATTACATGATGATTCTAACTTCTGTCATTACTAGTTAACAGTAATTGGTTCACTCTCTTTCATCTTTATACACCTGCTTCTTTTGTATCACACTGATTATTCATCATTTTGCTATATAACCCAGCAAAAAAAAAAAAAATATATATATTCTAGCACAGGCTATCATACTGACCTTCTTATTGCTCTATTGTGGGAATTTTGTCTAATGAATAATACATTAAAAAAGACAAGTCAAATTAAACAGATCTCGCTGAGCAACCTAATACCCAGTCCTTGAAGAATAACACTATTCTTTCCCTCCAAGAGGTTGTCTTTGGAGTATGTGCTTGCTTCCTGCAAAGGCTTTCTACCTCCTGGCTGGATATGAGTTTAGCTCCTTTCCAGAACTCTGAGAATAAAGGCACTGATGAAAAACAATGAAAGCTGCAGTGGTAGAACTGGGGCATAGTCTGCTCTGCCTCAACAGTTTTCAGCTTTGGAGCCAATTCTTCAAGTTTCAATTTATCTAAAGCCCTAGGATTTCAATTTTTATATCCCAATGAGGAGAAAAACCTCAAAGTCTGCCTAGACTCAGATGAATTACTTTTTATTAGTGTATAAAGAATCCTGTTTAGTTAAGGCAGCTCACCTATAGAGTTTAATGATAGAAATACATAAACAGTGAATAGAGTTTTGCATTTTTGTAAACAATTTTAACTGTTCTCATTTTAAACAAACTCTTAGTAGTGCCACAGAATGATCACCATCAGAAGTAAGACTTTAATAAAAACTAGCAGCAAAGATAGATAAAGAATTCCTCAGAATAAAATTATATGTAAGTATAAATCAGTTATTTCTATTATTTAGACTTCTTAACAGTCTGTTCGTGTTGGTTTGAGTGCTCTAATCCAATTTTGTTTTACTCTTTTGAGTAGTCACTTTTTCCTGCTACTATGTGGAAAGATAATTTACTTTTTGTCTAGACACAACCAGTTGGAACAGATATTTGGCTTCATGTGAACAGGTACGGGGGGGAGTTGTTTGTTTTGTGTCTTTTTTACAGTGCACAAATATGATTAAAATTAGAATGATGAAGTTTGTTTTCAGAAAAGCTGGAACTCTGTACTGATGCATATACTATACTGTCCCAATAAAAACAGAGCAAAAAACCCACTCCAAATGGTTTTCATTTTCATAAAGTTAACACTAATGAGACTGTGTCGTATGTTTTGGATTATATTTCTTCATCTACCATGCAATATATTTAGTAGATTCCAGTTAAATGCACCATTCTCTATGGTTTTATGCATTTATAGGTATTCTGCTAGTTTTCTGATGCAAGATGACTCTCCTCAAACTAGTGCAAAATATGCATACAAAAGTAAAAAAGTACTTTTATAAAAATATAGCAGGTTATATAACATGCCCCTTCTGTTCTTACTAAAAATCAGATCTACTCTATAAAAGCAGCAGTGGAAGAACTGGGACACAAGGGGAAAATACATTGTTGTTGTGTATCTCCATTAAGTTGGTGTAGTTACAGTTCATGCAGATCATGCTTATGCTTTCTAAACGCTATATTTATAAATAATTTTTTTTTTTGCTTCAGTTTTCTTTTTTTTTTTTTTTCAAACCGTTGTGATTTTTTTTAAATGGCCTTGTTGAAAAAAAAAGTTCTACACATATTATGGTTCAAATTACCCAAACAGTATCTTTAAATTCTGGGTTCCACTTCAGTG
Organism: Scytalopus superciliaris; assembly: GCA_013400415.1. Taxonomy (NCBI): domain Eukaryota; kingdom Metazoa; phylum Chordata; class Aves; order Passeriformes; family Rhinocryptidae; genus Scytalopus; species Scytalopus superciliaris. The sequence goes on from VXBX01000013.1 coordinate 26,109, forward strand.
TGTACTGATGGACTTTAGTCATATAGTCTGGATTGAGAAATGAAAGACTGAGTTCCAAATCATTTTGCTAAATATTTTAGCCACAGCAGCACTTTCAACCTCCTCAGATTGTTTCCAACATTGCCTTTAAACTGGTTTTCAATTTTTTTGTATATCTGAATATACCTGGGCACACAGACATAAAATTCTTATATTTTCCTTTTCTGAAAACTGAAGCACCATCCAGTTGAAAACGTACTTTTTTCAGCTCTTATTACCCATCAGGAATTACTTAGTACCTGGAGTAAGAAGGGGGAAGAAGAGTTTGTAAGTGTATATAATGTTGAATCCTGCATGTATTATATTAGTGTAGCTGCGGCAAATAACAGGGACAGAAAATAAAACCTTCTAACCATAGGCACCTAACAACATATTTGTGTGCAAGAGATCTATATCCTTCTGACCTTTCTATTAAGGACAAAATAAAAATTCTGTTTACGCACATAGGTGGGTATGATGTACTTCTGAAAAGGAATGCAAGACAAGGTTTGCAAACTTCTTATTCTTCCCTACTGCTCCATCAGGAATAAGACGTTTTGAAGGGAAGAACTGTGCCAGGAATTAATTTGGAGAGTATCTAAATATCACTTTCTTACCTACTACTTACATGTCCAGGAAAGCATGTTCTTATAGGTAGGAATTTCTTAAGCTTCACAGTCAAAGTCAAAACTATAATGCTGTATCAAGGTACATTTTATCTCAAAAAATCCTCTAGAGTCTCTCAAAATTCTCTGCTTGCTCTTCATTTCCTCACTAAAACACCTGTCCGTGCTGTTGGGGGAAGTATGGTGGCAGGAAATATAACCATTTCACCAAACCTTCCCCAGTAATATATTAGGTAGCTTGTATAAAAACATAAACAGAGGCTGATTTGAAGTCAGGGAATAGAATTAGAAGTAGCTAAACTAACTCAGTTAGATTTGTACCATGGATACAATCACCATGTAATAAATATGCTGGAACAAGTTTCACAGTTTGTCACTCAGAAGCCAAGATGAGCAGTTCCCGTGTCAGCACAAACAGCAGTGGAGCTCTCCAGTGGTGCCCAATTGGGTTTCCTGAACAGGGGAACCTCAAGGGGAGCTGAGAGCCCACAGATCAAGTGTCTGGCTGATGTGACATGAGCAGGATCAGGACCAATGGTGGCCAACTCCCCACACACATATAAAGAAGTCCCTGGAGAGTGCTGTGACCAGGACAGGAAAACAGAGCATGATATGGCACTTTGCACAGGAGGTTGGCCTCTGTGGCTTTGCTGTCTCAACCAGAGAGCCATGGTATCCACCTGGGAGAAGGCCATGACCTCTCTAAGCTCTGCACCTGCCACGACAGATGCAGCGTCTCAGACAGAGCTGTAGGGGGAACACGCTGCCACACCAGTGCCACACTGCAGGATGTGCCTGGCTCTTGTGTCACTGTGAGGAGCCCTGTATGCCCGGGGAGAGGAATCACTCTGCTTGGTGACAGAGCTCTGGGAGGAGGTGACTAGATTGAGTATCAGGGAGTGGGACAGAGTGATACATTACCGGAACTGCACCCTACCTTTCCCAAGACGGGCAGACAGGACGCATGGTCCAGAGGGATTGCCTAGCCTCTCTCTGCCTGGCTGAATGTGGTGACTTAAGTGACAGGGGGCAGTGACAACACATTCCTGCCCAGCTCAGCAGATGCATCTTCTCTGTAACTACCCCACCTTTCCAGGTACCCTGGCATAACAGTGTGATGCTCTGCAAGTGGAACTGAATAATGACAAAGACAGTAGTTCAACTAGCTTGGAAATGCCAAGAAGTCTGCTTATGCCCTGCACAAAAATAATTTCTGTAAAGAGATATAGATAGATCATATTTGTAAGACATCATCTGAGAGGAACAGAAAGCCCAATATGCAGTCCAGACTCACTTTGGTAAGTCTGCTGGGATTATGGATGTGATGAGAAAGCTTCCTACCCTGGTATGGCCCTTGGATTATTATCCATTATTGATTTTTCAGGCGGGCAGAGATGGTTGCGCAAGAAGTCAGAGGGCAATCGAGAAACCTCAGGACCTTGTGATGACTGGCCAAGGGATCAGGAGCACAAGTAGTGTTTTCTGTTCTTCCATTTCCATGTAATGCTGAGGGGAAATACAGGAAGAGACAACAGATCAACACCTGGGTCTGAGCCTGATGTCACCAGAATGTTTGGGGTTTTTGTTCATGGGTCAGTCTATGAGACATCAGGCCTGCTGCCAACACATGGGGTACTCCTGTCTCAGAGAGGGAAAAGGTTGCACAGGACTTAGCAGGACTCATAGGAAGAGATTTAAACTTGATTTGAAGGGGAAAATGGAGAAAATCAAGCTCACTAGAGATTAACATGGGGTCAGCAGGCAAATGTTTGAGGGATGGTGTGCTAGTGAGGTCTTTCAATCTGCCATCTCAGCAGAGGTGAGGGATGGAGATCCATGTAGCAGCAGCAACACAACAGTTATGGATGTGATAAAAATCATGGAAGTGCTGAGAATGCTCATGGCCAGAGTTATAAGATAATAATGTAAGGATACTTCATTAGACAACAGAACTATCTGCTCTATACAGGCACATTCTGAACTGTAATAGTTTAGAAATTGACTGAAACCCTGAAACACATAGGTTAGCACCAACTTGAAAATGTTCCTTGCAATTAAAATAATAATACTTTGGATATCTGATACCTATATACATGTCCTGTTATGTACTGAGCATTGTTTATTTACACTCCTGAAAGTCATTCTTTACTAAAGAATTCCTATCATAGTTGCTATTGTAAGAAAAAGTGGTTTTCATTTATGTTATTTTTTTTTCTTCCATCTGCACTGAATATTCCCTATATAATGTATTGTGAGACAAGGAGAACATAATCTCGCCCTCTGCCTCCCACTCATTATTTTACATACCTTTGTCATGTCCCCAGTTTTAGAGTTTATTTCCAGTATAGACTATACCAGTGAGAGTTACGTAAAATTATTAGCCAACCTGGGACACTCTGAGTCAAGTTTACTGCTGGCATAACATTAACATTTATGTGCTAGGAATATTAAACACATAGAAGTATACTTCAGCATAGGTGCTGAAATAATGTCATCTTATTACAGTATCATGTGGGACATGTAGCTATTGTATCATGTTTGATAAGGTTATACTTTTATTTCTTGAACTACTAGATAATAAAGGAAAGTTAAAGACAAGTCCATGGTAATGAGGGTTTTGATTTTACAGCTGTACCTGGAATGAAAACTACCATATCTCTGGATTCTTCAACAATTAACTGAGATGAAAGAAATAACATATTATAAATACTCCAGAAAGTAAGAAAATCCCTTCTGTTAGGGGAGTGACTACATGAACCAGCTGGGGTTTGTGTTTAAAATGAAGTCATTAATGCCCTTTGGCTGGAACTTTAAGGTGGAACTACTTTACAGTAACTAGGATGAAAAAGATGATAACTACATGCCATATAGGATGCAAAGGCAAAAGTATTTGTACTATATTCCATGAATCTATAATAATTTTGTACTCCTGTAGTGGGATTATGGAGGGAGAATGACTTTGAGCTTCTGGCCTAAAGGGGTGATCAGGCAAATCTGATTAGAACAGAATGGTCTCAGCAGGCACACCAGGACATGACCAGCCTCCACCCAGCTCACATTCTGTCCCCAGCACCAGCTGAAAGAAAACCATTAGGGAAGATTATAAAAATGTAGTAATTTCTCACTATTTCCCATGTGCACAGTCCAAGCCTTCAACATTTGTGTCTGGCGTTTTTTGGCTGCAAGTGATATCCATAATGGACTCTACACCTATGAATTTGGCTAATCATGCTATGACTGTATGTAAGTGATCACAATGAACCACATTTGTATGTAAATACCTGTTTTTGTTTGGGGGTTTTGTCCTTGTTAATTTTTCAGTCTTTAGTTTGTTTAGGTATATCTCAGTTCTAATTCAAACAAACACTTGCTACTCATTTTCCTTCTCCATGCCGCTCACAGACCATATTTCACATATTTTCAAGTAATTCTTTTCCTCTACTTACTAGGTCTGTACAGTTATGGGTCTGAACTACTCCTGATTCAGATTTTGAGAGAAAATGGAGGTGTGGCAGAAAGGCACAGCAGGGAAACTACTTTTTTGAAAAACGAAGGTAGGATTATATCTTTTATTCTCCAAGAATATTTTTTAACTCTTCAAAGGCTGTATTGTTTTTCTGAAACTCACCAGCTGACAGTTTGATACCATGGCCCTAAAACATGCTTCCATGTGAAGCAAAGCAAAAGAGCACAGTTCATGTTATGGTAGACAGAGACCATGTAGAAATCCTGAGTTAGGTGTAGAAACATACTGTATTATGAACATATATAACAATAGGCAAAGCCCAGTCCATTTATTGAAAAATCAAATTATTTTCTTGTCCTAGGTGTAGCTACCTGGAATATTTTGGTGCAGTGTTGCCCCCTTGTGAAGATTCATAATGAAGGAAATTTAAAGTTTTAATAATTAATAAAATATTCCCTTCAAATGCTGGATATATAAAATAGGGTCCATATTCTTCTTCTTTAAGTATGTTTTCCTGTATCATTGCCATTGCCATTTTTAATAGGGACTTCTCCAAGCTGTAGACTATTGTTTTAGTTACTAGTTGAATACCAAATAATTCAGTAATACTTATATTAAATAGATGACACATATAATTTAAAAGATTAGCCAAATAGATGGAAAAGTATCCAATAGATATGACAGTTTCATGATCTGTGTCAGATCAGTTTATTTTGTTGTGGGCTTGCTTTTTTGATTCATGCTTTCTTTACACAGCAGCTTATAACTGGTTTCAGGAATTTCTTTTTAAAATCTTTTACATGTTGTTTGATATTTCAACTATCTATCCATTTTCTGTTCATTAAAATCAGTGCTATCTTTTTATGCATCAGCAAACAATTTACATTCTCCAACTCAGAGTATTAACTCAGAGTATTTTCTTGTTTCAGTTCCAAATAAGGATGTTTGTGAGCAGTAGTTCCCAGATAGACTCAGGAGACTGTAGACTTCAACAAAATGTGCCAGGGAAAATAAAAAAAAGAGATCAAGAAAAATTCTCAGCTGTTGTCACCCTTTCTAGGGGGTAAAACTTGAGCAATGCAAATATCTAAAAGAAAATATTTTGGCTGAAAATCAGGAAGGAGGACTGCAAAGGAAAAGTGAGGAAAGAGCTTCTGTGGGCTGGAACAATGAAGGAGTGAACATTTTAGGTTAAGATAAACATTGGGAAATTAGCATTGTATTGAAAAAATGGGAAGATGACAGTCACCCTAGCAGTAGGAAAAAGGGGGATGAGGGCTCATTCACAAGTTCTAATTCTCAGATACAGTGTGAAATAATTTCTTTGCTCCACTATGGAATGAGAATTGGGATGAGGTCTGTGAAACCTCACAGGGCAGCTCATCCATCTTGTTTCTCAAATCAGCACAGGTCAAAGGCCTTATACTGTTTACTTTAAAGGTTTTTTTGATGCCTTGGGAATAATGAGCTTTTCTGTACAGTCAGAAGTGAAATCCCATCACTAATGGGAATGAGGGGAAGATGAGATAATATTGGGTACCATTGCTCTATGAGTGTGATTTCAGGGGACAGTTTACATGCATATTGCTTGCTAGTTTTTGGCTAACAGCTTTGCTTCTATAAAATAGGCCAACACACAGTTAACCCTGCACAGAAATGATAAACAAGTTTGAGACAGTATTTTAAAAAGAAAAGTATCATCAACAGACTTTTCCTACATGTATAATATTGAAGGATTTTTTTAAAAGTAGTTTCACAAAATTCTGAAATATGAAATCCAGAAAGTATATCTATTTAATCTATTTTCAGAAATGCTGGTAGAGACAGTTTAGCTTGCTATATAGGTTTGCAAAAATGTCAGGGATTAGGTGAAATAGCAGTCTGAAATTTTAAATATTCTTTATGCTTACCATAAATTCTTTCAGAAAGTTACACTTTTGGAAAAAATTGGTTTGTGAGGGAAGCAACTGATTTTTTTTTTTTTTTAAATATGATAAATATTGAAGCCCAATTTGTGGTATTCTCATATTTTGTTAATCCATATCTGAAGTATTTGTGTTCTTTTCTGTTGTGGTTTGTTTTTTTTTTTTTTTTTTTTTTTTTTTTTTTTTTTTTTTTTTTTTTTTTTTTTACTTTGTTANNTTTTTTTTTTTTTTTTGGAATCTACTATGATAGGATGATACAGTGGCGTTTACACTAACTTTCTTCACAGAACGTTACATTAACAAAATGTAATCTGAAATCTAAACAATTCTAGTTATTAAATGGGAACTTTTAACTTGGTTGGGACTTCTCAGTTTTACACTCTATGTTTTGAATGAGATCTATATATTGGAACCTTCATTAACTTTATGGCACTTTTTAAATTACCAGTGTATGTGTTGGATAAATGTATTTAATTATATTTCCCTCTCTAAATGTCTCCTCAGTTTCAGACTTGATGGGAAAGCTTCTACAAGTAACAGAACACAGCCTAGAAAGGGTCACAGTGATCAGTGCTCACTATCAAGTTTGTGAAGTATCATTCAAATTGTGCTTTCAACAAGTTTTTATGTCTCTGAAATTTCATACAGGCACTCCACTTGTTCCTATTAGAGCTGAGCAGCTTTTGGAGAAATTTATCTCCTTAGATTCATATTGGCACAGATACTATGGAAGTTTCAGGGCTTTGTGATAGAGACTGGGAACTGGGATATGGAGCAAAAGGACAGCCAGGTTCTGGAAAATGAATGAGGAACTGGGGAATCACACTGGGAGGAATTTCAGGCAGTATCTGTCTCTCTCTTGAGTCCAAGGTGAGCCACAGAAAGCTGACTTTCCAAGGTTAAAATAAGCTTTGTGTGCACTGTCCACAGTGCACTGCTAAACCTGTGGGTTGCTGTTCTTGCATTAGCTGGAACCTTTTTATGTGTGTGGCTCCATTCATGCAAAAGAACTCCTGTAGCTGAGTCTTTAAGTGATGAGTTTGTGGGGTCAAAGGGGCCCAGTAAAAACATGTTAGGATGAAAAATAGTCTACTGGCCAAGAAAAACTCTAAAAGCATCTCTTCACTACTTGCTATTGGGCTTGATTCAGGTAATTTGTGTTTAGAAGGTAGGCTATTTCTCTGACTAATGACACTCAACCAGTTCTGACCCTTCAGTCTGATATCAGCAGTGAGTCTATAGTCAGAAGTTAGAGGTGTCTCAGCAGTTAGAGGGCCCAGATCAAATGAGGGCTTCCACAGGGCTTCATCTTTTTCAGAGCTCATGGGGAGCAGATATGAAAGATGCAGGTAGTGAGAACTCTTATGTGTAGAACTGAGATGTAATGAACATTTATTCTCTTAGTTTCCAGAATGCACATTCATTTTCCTAGAAACCACAAAAGCGATACTAAGAGTATAAAAAATTAGAACAGAGCTTGAGAAAGAAAACATTTGGGTTTGGTCTTTCCTCATATTTTCACACAAAGTGTTTTGGACATGGAATCATAGAATCATTGAGTTTGGAAAAGACCTCCAAGGTCATCGAGTTCAACCTTTAACCCAGCACCACTTAGTTTACCACTAAGCCATGTCTTCAAGTCTCACATCCACACACCTTTTGAACATTTCCAGGGATAGTGACTCCACTTCCCTGGGCAGCCCCTTCCAATGCTTAACCACCCTTTCAGTGAAGAAATTCTTGATGTCCAACCTGAACCTCCCCTGGTGCATCTTGAAGCCATTTCCTCTTTTCCTGTCACGAGTTGCCTGAGAGAAGAGCCCTATTAGGTAGTTGTAGACAGCAATAAGGTCTCCCTTGAGCCTCCTTTTCTCCAGGCCAAACAATGCCAGCTACCCCAGCCACTCCTTATTGCATGGCTTACTCTCTAGACCCTTCACCAGCTCTGTTGCCCTTTCTCTGGACACACTCCAGCAGTGCCCAGACAGTAATGATCCAGTCTTCTAAAGCCTTCTTTAAACAAAAGATCAAAGCATGCTCTGGAATGTTGCCATCATTCTTACCAAATCTGGCCATCATATAGAAGAGATTATAAAATCGAGGTGACACCCCTCCCACTCCTGTGTTTAAACCTCTCTCTGTAATGCAGTGGTGGAGGAATTCTGGTCTCTCTCCCAGTTCCTAAAGCTGCTGATGTGTCTTACCAGTGTCTGTTAAACAAAAAATGTACAAGAGTTTTCTGAGAGAAGAGAACACAATCCAGTATATCCAGTATCTCTCTTTTTCCATCTTGGAAAAAGAACAATTTCCTTCAATGACCTTCAAAGTTGTGTTTTAGCGGAAGATTTCACCACAGACTTTCATACCATCAGGGTAGTACAGCTCTCATTTCAATAAAAACATTACAGGAACTATTGACTTGAAAAAGAATGATACTTTATTCCCCTTTCATATTAATAATCATGATGTTAGTCATGATGCTAAAAATTATGTTAATTCAGAAGTCTGACCTTCCATTCCTTTTTGTTTTTACATGAAAGCAGTTTGATGTTCTTTGTTTCATCAGAACTGAAATACAGATCCTGAATTCCTTTTGAAACTCAATCTGCATTATAACATTGCTTTAGGAGAAAATTTGGGCTCTTTAAAAATACCCGTGTAGATGTAAACCTATTTTTTTCTGAGTTTTGCATGAGATCTAATTGCACAGGTTAGGTTTCTGGAGAAGTATATTCCCATCTTCTGACCCAGCTGTTCAGCCTGTCTGTATTTCTTCAGCTGAATAAAAAACTAAGAACTCCATTGTTTTGACTGTGTGGCTGAATATAAATTGACAGTCTGCCATAAATTGAGAATAGTAGGTAGGCTGTTACAAGTTTTCTGATTTAAGATTCTTTGTTTGAAGTTGATGACAGTAATGTACAAAATAGAGTAATTTGTAGTAGCAAATAAATGACTATCAACATAACTGCATTTCCAGCATTTCTATCTGTAGTAAAAATAGCTTCAAAGAAAAAGTATTGCTGGAAGTTATTGAGCCCTCTGTGACAGTGTGCTGTTTCAGGATAGTTAAGAATTCTTTCCGGACTAATCAGAAGTACAATATCAAATGAACAGGTAGACATGAAACCAGTCAAAAATCTTATGAAGCTAGGCAGATTGAGAAGAAATAAAGAAATGTGTTGTAAAACTGCAGTCATACATAAAAGGAAACTTTATTTCCCTGATCCAATCTGTACTATTCAAATTCCCTGTAGTTTTTTCCAGGCTCCAGTAATCCCATAAATAGATTAATTAGAAAACTATTGACTGTTTTAACACCTTTCAGTTCTCAGTTGATCCAGATCCTGCTTTAAGGACAAACAAATCTTCAGTTGTGATATGTGTGTGTCTCACACAACAAGCAGTTGTCCAGCATATTTTCTTTCCAAAGAAATGTGCATATTAAAAATCTATTAGGAGTCAGTGTTGATCTTCATTTTGTTCAAGTCAGTGGACAAGAATTTGGTAAAAGGGGTGGTATCCTTCCTTTATTTTCTGACTCCTCCATCTTGGATTGTGAGAGTTAATGTTTTAGTTATATTTTTCTAAGGAAAAATGTCTCAGTACATTTGGAATATCAAAATATCTGATGTATCAGACAGTACACTTTGATCAGCCCTGTGCTGCCATTGTTCCTGCCTGGTTTTGTTCAGTGTGACATTTGAGTCTGCAAGTCTTCAGTATAGCTAGATGAGGCAGCTTAACTAAATTGATTATACAAATAATAGTGATCCGTGGTGCTTTGTTTATGTTTCTATATGCCTCCTCTGCTTTGTACAGATGTTAAAAGTCCAGATTCTGATGTACTGGGGTGTATTGCACTCTGCCCTGGGACTGCCTGTATAGACATAAAAAGATACAGACATTTGCAGAAAATATCCTGACGCAGATTTAATGACAAGGCAATGATGCACTGACACCCACAAATGTCCATTCCTGGCCAGTGAGTACAGCACATAGACTGACTCATTTAGAAATAAAAAGTTGACTTTTAGAAGCTAAGTTAGATGTAATAAATATCGTTTATCTTGAAAGTATGTAAGGAAGTCATGTAATCTACTGCTACAACCAAGCTTATAGCAGTTTGGAATGAAAGAGTAAAGGCTCTCTTTGCAAATTGTATTCTGCTATGACTAGGTGGCTCCCAGCATGGGAGCTTGGACCATAGATAATAAGTGTTGACACCAGACTCTTTCATGTGTTTCTTACACTTAAAATGCTTTTCTTTTCTATTCATGGCACTTATGCTCTTATTTAATAAATACTTACAGAGCTGCTTTATTACAGACATAAAAGCAATCTCCCATCCCATAGAGAGAGTCATGGGAATTTCACATTTGTGTTACTTCTTCAAGAAACTAGACAGACCTAGAACCTGAAGAAAACTCTGAACAGAAAGAAAGAAGATTCTAGTGACTCCCTGACAGAGATGCTGTGACTCCCACTGAACTACATGACTTTAGTTTGGCAATAGGAAGTAAAAATAGCAAATAAGCTTCCATCATTAGACAAAATATGAGAAATACCAATTCATGTCTGCAGAACTGCTGGGAAACAAGAAAACCATCAGAATACAGATAGGTGACACATAGGATGTGCTTCATCTTAGAATAGTTACTCAGAAATTCTATTCTCATTTGACTCTCCCCATTGTGTCTAGAGGGAAGATGAATGGCAGAATATTTCAGTAATTAAAGCCTGAGTCTTAGGAGATCTGAATGTCACACCTGATCAGCTATACTGTCTCCTGTAGCTGGTGAAATCAGGAAAAAATCACTAATGTCTGGATTCCTCCCATTAAATTTAGGCACTAAAGGAAGAGTAGATTGTCAGTTGAGAAAAATACCTAGTCCTATAGGGCCAGGGAAATTGAAAATGGGTTGAACCATTGACTGTTGGGTGTGAACACTATTTTCTGGGTCTTAATCACCCCAAATGCCTAGTGGTAGGTGTAATGAGTTTGGGCTTTGGAGACTTTGGTTTCTATGATTAATAAGAATGCTGCAAGAATGAATAAATACTTTTAAAAGTTTTTGTCTATGGCATTATATACGTTAACTGTACAATGACCCAATATATGGAGATACACTACCTTACAGTGACTAGTATGAAGAATCTTTAATTTTATCTGGGTCACCAGGCAACAAATAGAAGCTTTCTGATATTTCTTTCCTTCATATTTACTAAACTTTGTCTGCCACACACAGAGACACTTTTATTTGACCTTACACTTGAGGCCAACCTGTCTGAATATTTAGTGCTGTTGAACAGCCAGCATCTGTAGTCAGGGCCTTGCATAACCTCTAAGACCAAGGATGTTTTTAGCTGGATAGGAATCAGAAGTTTTCTGTTGCCAGTTTTTAAGGTTTTCTGCCCAAACATCTACTTTATTTATGCACCAGTATCATCAGTAAGACTGACATGACCCTGGAAATATGGTACCTAACTAACACAGGAGATTTATAGAGGAGAGGTAAAATAGAGATTGCATGCTTCTGCAAAGCCTAACTATTGAGAGTCTGACTGCATTTCTGTTTGTAAACTTGCAAGTTGGGAACAATTCCACTAAAGTTAACAGTTATATAGAATACAAGTGGTGTTAAGTAAGAGAAGAAACAGGCTCTTCCTCTCACCTTTCGTAGGCTCATTATGGCTCTAACATATGGATTTAGGGTATAAAGCCATGAGGGTGCTGTAAGACCTGTGTCTCCTCTCAAAATCACAACTGGCAGAATGTTGAGGGTTTTTTTAAAATCTGTGTCGAACAGGTCAGAAAATGAGACTTATCCCATCCTTACTTTTTTTCTTTTTGTCTTTCTCCTTGTTCTTGTTTAGCTTTTGGGGAAAATGAACTTGCAGCAAATCCAAGGAAATGAGAAGCTGGAACTATGTCTAAAGACATATTTAAGAAAAGTCACCAAGCAATCTATATCAACAGAAAAACAGCCATCCTTCCTTCTAGCATAGACTGAGATTTTCAATTAAGTGTGTATCTAATGCATATTTAATCCAATAAGTAAATTAATATTACCCAATAAAATTAATTATATTAACTAGGCTTTTGATATGTCATATTAATCAACATTCCTCTTAACTCTGAATTTGTCCAAATAGCTAACATTTAAAAATTTCTATTGGAAACAAATGCAAGGTGTTTAGAGGTAGTCCACCATCCTCAAAACAGCAGTTAAAGCATGTAAGCTAACCCTTTAAATACTCAGAATGGCAGGACTGCAAGCAAATGTATTTAGCCTTGTATTTTCTGATGGGATCTGGGCAAGTCAGATAAGACCTGATGGGTATCTCCAGTCTGTTCCATACGAAAAATAATTCTGCTTAAAAAACCCAGAAACATCAAAACCAGACTTGAGACTCCATATGACAAAATATTCTATATGTCACTTGTTATATGAGGATATAGTGTAACTAAATTGTCTCTGTCATCCTGTGGTAGATTAATTTAAACATTTGACTCATATTCATAGAAGAGAACTGGGTTTTTGGAAGAAGAGGATGCCAGTCTTCTAGCCCTGTATATCTTTAAATACCTTTATAAATGCCCAGGTACATACACATATATTTTTAGAATCAATTTCAAATATTGACAAAATTATCCTGTACTTTACATTAAATATAATTGTTTTTTACCACTCAGCTGGATCCTCAGCTTCCATTATTTATATCCACATCCTTGTTTTTCTTTAGTGAGAACAAATTAGAGAAAACAATCAGGGCAGTATTCATCTGTAGGCCGTGCTCTTTTTAAGCCTTAACACAGACAACAAGATGTTTTGCGAGGTCATTCTGCTCATGGATGTCAGGAGCCCTCTACGCAAAACACTGAGCTAACTATATGTGTCTTCTGCTGATGTCTCCTCCATGCATGTGACACCTTTGGAGAAACTCTGCTCCCTCCCTTCAGCTATGCATCTCCTGTCTGTCACCATGAGGGTACCACAAGGAGTGGGAGTCTCAAAAACAGGCACACAGGATGTTAAGTAGTCAACTCTCCAATTCTACAAGTAAATTAAGGCCTTATTCCAACAGATGATTTGATCTTGAATGTAATAACACAAATGAAAATGCTCACTGATTTGAAAAAGAGGGTGAGGACTAAGAAAATATCTCTAATGTCAAAAAAAAAAAAATGCCAACCCCCTAAGTAATTATTTATCTTTTATTTTTATCTTGTGAATATCTGAAGTGGAAAAATTGAACAATGCATGCATATTCAGTGAACTCATGAAGATTTTGGTCCCTTGATTTATATTAATTTTTAATACTTCTAAAGATAATTTAAAAATTAATTTCANTATTTAAAAAATTTTGGAATTTTAGGCTGACTTTTTTTCTTAGCAGATAAATGTTTTCTTAATGCTAAAAAAGCCATTCTGCTCTTTGCAACTTGCCATACATCACAATCTGATTTAACTGAGGATGCAAACAAATGATTAAATTTAGGATGCTAGACTACAAAAGTGCCTATATCACATCTCCTCAACTGTAATAAAGGTTTAATTCAACAGTTTAGACTGAGCAGAAAAGTATTTATCTCTTTAACTAGTTAGACACTTAAAAAAGTTGGTGATTTTACGATGTCACAGACCAAGGTCTTTTGAGGTTGGATTAGGAAAAAAAGCACTGGGCATTGAGTGAACTACAGCGTGGTACTCTTCCACTCTGAAACAGACTTTTCTTTTCTTTTTTTTCCAGAAATGACAGAGCATCTATTTATCAGGAGGAGACTAACAACTATTACATTAAATTTATACTATTTGTATGGGAAATTGAGAGGAAGACTTCAGAATTTTTATACTAAAAGTCTCCTTGTAATAATGATGTATGGGTGGTTTCATAGTATTTACTCCAGCTGTTAGTTTCATCATATAAAACCTTGTTTAGCATCTTCCTGAATGCATAATGTTGTTTCTGTAACCCACTATAACAGTAATATCAACACTAAAGGATAATTCCTGACAAAACTTTTAACAAAACGAGAGAGGATTGATAAGCATTTTACATGTCTGTACTTGATAGTGTAGATTTATTGTGAAGGAATGTAAAACTTGAAAAATTTTCATCTGGAATGTACTTTGTTTGCCTAATTGCTTAGAAGTAGAATTTTCCAAATACACTTTCTTTCCAAGTGGGGAATTTTTTCCCACTCCTTCAATAGTAAATTTGATTTTCTGTTATTTTGCTTGGACCTTTCATTAACACTGAACCATGTCTAAGTTCCTGTTACACTGGGAAGAGCAAACACAACCTTGTGAAGGACTGTCTTGCTAGATGTTTATAGAAATACTTTTCCAATAATATTAGTAGAACTTATTACCTCCCTCACAGAAAGTAGCATGCCAAAACATTTCCATGTGACTCAGTAACTTTGATTATGTGCTGGTGTTTTCCCTTCATAAATGCAATAGGACCTTACCTACATCAAAGACGGTAGCCCATTGACAAGAAATCAGCTTACTGTGGTGACTTCTGACAGGACCTGATCAAAGGGCCAAAAGCTATCAGCTCTGACAGGCACCTCTTTTCCTTTTGTTTGAGCCCGGAAATGAAACAGCTGATAGCTGCCTTTTGGTCCTAATCCGCGCCACTCTGCTTGACAGGAGATGAAAGGTGCACCAATTATGGCTGGTAATAGCCGACTATATATGCACTCATTACTGTGGTTATCATTACAAATTGCATGATACTCTTTACCTGAAACTTAGGGAAATATTTCACTACAGCAAGATTTCTGCTAGAATTACCACCTAATCTTTTTGTACACCAAAAAGAGCCTAAAGTAGAAACACTTCCAAAAAGAAATTCAGTGTGATACAATCACAAGTCCAAGAACTCTCATAATGCTAACAGCTGAAGATTTGTTTTAGCACATATTATGAAGAATATTCAACACACCCCCTTTTCCCCCCTGCTTATTAAAACTGTGAATACATGCCTCCCAAATACAAATCTGCATGCATGAAGACAACATGAAAATGGAAAGATAGTATATCAGTAACCAGGAATTATAGGACTATAATAATATCAAGTTGTTCTGGAGGCAGGAAATCACAAGCTTTTTTATTTCTACAACATTAACTTGAGATAAAAAACTTTTAATAGCAACATGAGTCCAGTAATGCAGAATTAGAAATGGGAAAAGATATGAGAAGAAAGAGTGAGATTCATTGCAGTCTACTAAGATGATCTGTCAGTCATCACACTTGCAACAAATAGCAAATAAAGGCTGGATGTTTTACTTCTAATTTATCAAGAAGGTGGAGTACTGAGGAGAGGTGTGAGATTTAGAGGGAGGAGGAAAACAGGCCAGTATTTCTGTAAATGTACAAGTAATAACAACAGACGCATCAGACAGTTTTGAAATGTATCACCAGTGGCACGTGACACATTCAGTGTTTAAATACTCTTCTTTTGCAAACAAGGTTCAAAGACAAGGCAAATTCTGACGTAATAATCATACATATATATTCACATATGCTTGTGCTTATATGTCTATATGATGTGCTTTTCCTTCAACCATACCCTCAAAGCATTCTGACACTGAATTTTTGCATATTATCAGAGAGGAACTTATGTGTCATTAGTGAATTCAAACTTAAATCAGTTCTTTTTCCTGTAAAAACTCATGCTGTTGCCTTCAGCAGCAATACTTGTTGTTGAGTTCTTTACCTTAAGATGATAAAAGGTCTACAGTAGTTTTCTTCTTAAAAGACCACATTATATTTATTTCCAGAATGAGAATATCCTGGCAATTTTGAAAGGCATAAATTAAAATTTTGAAGAAATTTCTTCTTACAAGGTTTGTTAATGAAGAACGGGCAACCCACTTTAATGAGGATCTGACTACGAAATCAATTTTACCTGAAATAATCCTAGGACTATTACAGGGAATAGTCTAAATTAATTTGGAACTGTTTGGTATGTACACAGATGGCATGAATGAAAGAATGAAAGATATCCACATAAACAAGTCCCTTTACTCTTGCACAGAAGAGACAGAGTTTCATTCATTTCATTATGGTCCTGAGCAGGAATCCTGAATAGATAAAAACTCTTGAGTTTATTAAGACTGCTGAATTCGTTTAGACTCCTGAATATAGAGTTCTTGTTCATAAGGTATCTGATCTTAGGCTTGATTCATGACAGAAAGCTTCTCTCCAGCAGTCACAGCACACTGTTCAACCAATAAAGCACACAATTTTTGATCTGAACTACTAGTATCAACTATTATACATGAAGAAATTCAGCTTTGATGTGTCTTCTTCAATTTAATCATGGTGAAATATATTAAAAAAACCAGATGTAGCAATGTTATTTACAAGAATATTTATAGCATATGGAACCTTTAGTATAGAGACTATTCAAGAAAGGCCTTTATGGTAAGACATACCCTCAGGAAAAGCCTTTGTCTCATGTTTAATAGAACTTGGTTTAAACCTGGGTTTGACTACCTGGGAGTCTTCATAAAGTCTGGTATTTGGTGTTGGTTTGGTTTCATCATACTTTTTTCCTGGTTTGGATCCAGAGGTCAATAGGTCCTTATTTCCATCAACTGCCAATGTAACTTCTTACAGAGGAAAAAGTTTGAACTCCTGCACGGACTTAAAGGCCCGTGTGCATTTTGTGGGCATTGTGAGGTTTACTAGGGGATAACTGAAGTCCAGAAACCTTTAATGCCCTCTCTTTTTAGTGTTAATGTCTCTCCTTCTCTACCATGGTATTGCATTGCACTTTTATTATTTTTTTTTCCAAAATATGAATTATAAAGAGAGAAATTAACAGATTTTTATGGTCTTACCTTTTTGTTTTCCTTGAGATTACAGCCCTTCTATGTGTACTTGTCTGTATTTAAAAGAAAAAGCCTTCTTTAAAATGAAAGGAAAAGAGAGGAAGAAAAAATAATTCCTGGGCACTACTAGGTAATCCTTCAACTTCTTTAAACTAATAGCAAATATGTTAGACTGGCTTTATAACTGTTTATAGCTGCCATATGGTTCTTATATCAAGAATTTTGCTGTATTTTTAGTAATTTCAAAGACCTACTACAAAAAGAAATGTCTTTTTGATTTACTCATTGAAATCAGTAGGAGCTATAGTATACTCCTCAATGATGTAAAATCAATACTCTAATTACAGCAGCGTCAAGGGTACGTACCATATTGAAAAAGAAACCTTGACATATGGCTGTAGCAATTGCAAACTAGTTATGAAGCATGTGTGACAGATAAATGACTTTTGACAGGAACCCTATTTAATATTGCTGTTGTACACAGTAGCAGCAATTTGCTTAATGGGGCAGTGACAGAGACCCTGAAGTACTAGTACAATACACATAATAAAAACTTACTAATAATTATCCAGGTTCAGGTTAGTAAATGGTGCTGAAGCTGTACTATTTTAGTGAAGTACAAAACTAACACATTATTGCAGTAGATCACCACTGCAAAACAGATACTCATTTTTTTTCTGGTCTTCTTTTACATCAGATCTTCGAAATATCAAAGAATCACAGAATATGCTGAGATGAAATGAACTCAGAAGGATCATCGAGTCCAGCTCCTGGCCCTGCCCAGGACCATGTCCTAGAGTCACACCATGTGACTAAGGGTATTGTCCAAACATATCTTAGACTCTGTCAGCATTGGTCCTGTGACCCATCTAGACCTCCCCTGACACAATTTCAGGCCATTGCCTTGGGTCACTGATGACCACAGAGAAGAGCTCAGTGCCTACTCCTCTTCCCCTCATGAGGAAGTTGAAACTGCAATGAAGTCTCCCCTCAGTCTCCTCTTCTCCAGGTTGAACAGGCTGTGACCAGTGACTGCATTGTTTTTAAAGTGTTTTTCAATACCTCCCAGAATAATCTTCTCCATAACTTTACCAGGCACTGAAGTGAGACTGACAGGCCTGTCATTTCCAGGGTTCTCCTTCTTGCCCTTCTTGAAAATCTAGAAAACATTCACCAGCTTCCAGTCATCTGGGACCTCTCTGAATTCTCAAGACCACACTGGTGTACCCCAACATCTGCAAAAATGTTTGTCCAGGGGACCTCAGTAATTCCCTGAGCAGCCTGAGGTCTGCTCTCCTCATGTCCAGAGTTGCGGTTCTGCTGGCACTTTTCCTTCTGTCAACAGAGATTTTAAACTCAACCGCTCTGTGGTTGCTGTGGCCAAGATGACCACCAATGTCCACTTCAGTCATGAGATCCACTCTGTTGACAAACAGCAGATCAAGCAGGGCATCTTCATGAGTTGGATCACTCAGGGAATTGTCATCAAGGTTTTTTAGGAATCTTCTGGCCCAGGTTATACCAGTTGTGTGATGCTCCCAGGTAATTTCTGGCAAGTTGAAGTCCCACATAAGGACAAAGGCAGTTGACTTGAAAGTGTCCTTTCATTCCTCAAAGAATTCCTCAGTATCATGCTCCTGGCTTGGAGGTCTGTAGTAGACTCCCAGAATGACACCCCTTTATTTATTTGCCCTTTGATTCTTACCCAGATGCTCTCAATTGTGTTATGGCCAAGTGTGAGATCCATACATTCTAACCCTTCTATTACATACAGTGCCACCCCTCTGCCTCTTCTGCACTGCCTATCCCTCCTGAAGAGCCAACAGGGCACCCCAGTCACAAGACTCATCCCATGAAGTTTTGCTTATGCCCTTGCAGAGCTCCTCTTGTTTGTTCCTTATGCTGCATGCATTAGTATAGAAACATTTGAGGTGTAGTACATTGTAGCCAACACCTCTTGAGGGTGATTGAGGGATCCAGTTAGTGCTCATTTCCTCAGATTTTGGCACATCACCCCATCGCTCATCACTGTTGAGCCTGGTATTGTCCCTTTCCCATTTTTAAGATAGTTTAAAGCTCTATCAGTGACCCTTGCTGGCTTCTGCACTCAAATGCTTTTTCTTCTTGGGTATAGGTGCATCCCATCAGGTGTCAGTAGACTCAGTGTTGAGTAGATCACCCCATGGTCCAAAAACCCCAAATTTTTCCAATTACACCAACCTCAGAGCCACTCATTGACCTGGACGATCTGCCTATTCTTATCAATATTATTCCTTGTTACTGGAAAAATTGAGGAAATCACTACCTGTGCTGCTGATCCCTCTACCAATCATCCCAGGGTCCTGAAGTCTCTTTTGGTTGCCCTTGGACTTCTTGTTATTTTGTTGCTGCCATTTCGAACAATCAGTAGCAGATAGTAATCAGAGGGCCTTACTACACTGTAGAGTTTTCCAGTAATGTGCCTTATCCAAGCCCCTTGGAGAAAACAGAATTCCCTGTGGGTTGGGTCTGGTCTGCATGTCAGGCCCTCTGTTCCCCTTATAAGGAGCTACCCTACCTATTTCTCTTAATAGGGTTGGTCTTATGCAGGCTATAGGTGGTATTGTTTTAGGAGGCCTCTCTACCCCAGAAGAACCTTCACCCACCTCATCATTTGTCTGGCCTTCTAGTTCCAGAGCCTCATACTGTTGCAGAAATTGCCAGTCCTACCAGTCAGATTCTGAGAAGGAGGAGGAACCTTCCTCCTGGCATGTGCAGTGACCTGTTTCCAGCCTTCATCTTTACAGACCCTTGAGTAACAGTCCTTTGAGTAATTACCCTACGGGGTTTTCAGTCCACCACCTTCCCCACTACAATGAAGGTTTGAAACTTCCAAGAGTCTTGAGACTGTAGCGGCTCTGAAAATGATCAATCTCTCTCTTGCTCTGTCAGTGGAATACTACAGTCTGTTCACTTCTGCCTGTAGCTCCTACAGCTGGTGGCACAGCTTTTCAACCATGGCCACCTTCTGCAAAATAAATATTTGTTGGCCCCAGCCTCACAAACAGGCATTAGGCAGTCCTGGCAGCCTGTGACCTGGAGAGCTGCGTCTGGCCATCAGCAGGTCTGGCTGGCTGGAGGCCACTGACACGGCTGGTTCAGTGACTTCTGCAGCTCTAAGGAATCGAGCTCTACAGCATATCAGAACCATAGCTGAGGAAGCTTAAACTAATATGTGATAAGACTGGGGCTGAAAGGATCTCTTTGCTTTTCCTTACCAACTACTGACTCTCTTTGCTGCTCCTGGATGGTCAGAGAGGAGCCCTTCCTGCTTGCCCTGCCTGTGTGAACTGCCCAGTAAACTGCCCCACAAAATGCCCTGCCATGCCTTTACTGCCCTGCCGCACCCTCACTGCCCTGCCACACTGTGCTCCAGGTCTCTCACACTCCCTGGAGCCATTGAAAAGTCTTCTGGCCACTCCCAGCACTGCCCTCTCCTTGATGTTTGGCTGCCAAGAGCTTCTGGGACATGGGAATGGTACTTGGGACTCAGGGCTCCCCTTTACAGCCTGGTCTCACCTCCTGGGCTTCTTTCCACTCAGGGCGCTTGAGCCCCAGTGACTATATACTATGTTTCTAGTGAAATGTATCACTGTTATATATGATGCAGTATTTCTAATTCTTCTAACTTTTTATTGGAGTAACTATGGGTTACATTTCTGATGACACTACAAATTTAGTTATTAAAAAAAAAAAGTTTATATCTAGTTCCATGCAAAGTTTTAGCTCAGATGCTAAATTTACCGTAATGAATTCTATTTCTATCCAAAGTCCTCATCATGTGGCTATCACATACACAGTGTCTGGCACTGTTCTCTTTGTGATTTTTGAGGAATATTTCTTGATATGAGCCTTAGTCTGAGAAAAGCAAATTTCCCTATTATTGAATTTATAGTGACTACCTAATTACATAAGAATTTAACGGTACTTTTTATGTATACAAAATAGGATTTTCCAGAAGATAATGTACAGTGGACAGTGAACAGTCATCTGGATTTTTCTGTTATTGAGCTATCTGCTGATTTTTTTTTTTTCAACATTTCACTCTATATTGCTTTGACATGGAACTCATAATTCCCTATAGTCACAAAGATCTCAGAAAAATAGTTCAATGATATTAACTCCAAAAACTTTCACTCCTCCTGAAACATTTTCAAGGTCCATTAGGAGCATTAATTAATTAATTGTGGTCTAACAGTTTCTGAGAACACTATCAGTTATTATCATACCAAATTTTTATTTTCCTAATTTTTTGTTCTCATGAGTTATTTTCATTTTATATATGGAAATGTATGTGTACATACACACACAAAAACATACATATGCATCTATAATATATATGGATATTCTGTACAAAGATATATATATATATGGATGGATGCACATAAGCAGTACCTAATAAATCAAAAATCATAACTTCAAGTAGATTCATTCAGGTTCAAATGTTCTTAACTTTAGGAATACTTAATTGACTTCCTTGAAGACTTCAACAGTCTCAAAACAGAACTCAATGGAATTGTTAGTTCCAAAACAAGTTGTTTTCTTTATCAGTCTTATAGCACTTACCATTGCAACATCAGTGAAACTGGGTGAAATATGCTGGTGAGAGATTTGTAATGGGGAAAAATGACCTGTTAGTATCTGCTTCAAAGGGTTACTCTCTTCCACTCTCTCTGCTGTTATCTTTTATTAATGAATTTGACACAACTTTGTTATAGGAAGGAACTATACTAACTATAGGAGGTTACTGATCAGGCAATGGGGTCACTGCAACTTGCTTTTATATATTTGATGACAACACAGATCCACAGAAAATCCCTCTTAAATATTTATTATTTTATTTATTATTATAAAAACAACTGTCTTTGTATTATATTAAGACATTTCTCAGTGGATCAGTGCCGAGACGTATCTTGCAGGAGATCCAGTGTTCACTCAGTATATTTTCAGGACATGTACAAATAATTTTTGTCAAGTTTTTAACAGAATTGGCAGGGTTTAAATAAACAATAAAAAAGCCAAAAACCTTCACTGCTGGACAACTACAGTTGTGTATTTATGCAGATATTATTGGAACTTGTGAGAAACTATTCTAATAAAGAAACCTGAAACTGAGTAACTCTACCAGATAAGTGCAAATATAGATTGACTAATTCCATAACAATTTATTCATTTATGAACAAAGTTGAAGTAAGGAATTAAAATCTACAAATAAACATATAGTAGTTGTTACAAATATAATGTCTTCAATAACAAGGTCTGCAATCCATTGTGGTACTAACATGCTACACTCTGATGCACATCTGAAGTGCAGCATAAGACTTATTTTCCTTGTCAATACAGTTTTATTTCTTGAGGCTATCTAGTGATGAATGCTGTTGTTTGTGCTGGCTCATTGACACTTTTACTTATGTAGACACTTTCAAGCTACTGAAACCTCCAGTCTCAGTGTCCCAAATGCTATTTTTTCTCTTTAAAAAATGTGACGCCTGCTCTATCAGGTTTAACTCAAACTACCCAAGTAGTCTACCCAGACTTCATAGATTCATATATTCATACTCCATATATGTTAGCTAAGCAAATGCTTCCACAAGGAATCAAGGTGACCTGAGAAATTGTATGAAGAGAAAGCCCCTATATAGAGTAAGGAGTATAGATAATGTAAAAAGTGGAAGATACAGATTCAAAATATTTAACCTTCCTGTGAGAACCTTCACCTGTGAGGTTTAAGAGCTGTTAAAGTTTACTTAAACTGTTCAAGTTTGCCTCTTTGTGACTCTTTTGTTTTTTCATCGGATAACTGCTGAATAACATCAGAAATAGTTGTAGGTATTCTGCTTTTTGAGTCAGTTCAAAAAAGATTTCTAAGGTCATGTATACCAATTATAGGGTCTGTTGAGGGAAAGGTGATGCATAAAAACAGGCAGCTTAATTTTTTTATTTTAAAGTCTACCTACCATGTTGTACTGTAATGGGTGGCAGGATTGTGTTGTAACTCACTTGAGGTTCAAACTGGCAAAATGCTTATGCTGAAAAAATGTGTCTCCTACCCTGGGCCATGCAGTTGGCAGCATCTCCTTACAAGTTTTTCTTCACAGTGTGCAGTGTGCTAGGAGGAGAGGTTTTGAAAAATCTGCTCTAAAGACCCTAAAATCTGCTCAAGTGCTTCTTTCCATTTCAAAGTAGAAATTAAAATTACACAGAATCAAGGGCTTTTCTGCTTCTCTCCCCATCCCACCAGCAAGGAGGCTGGGAATTTCAAAAAAAGCTGGAAAAACCCAGAGCAACTGACACCAGGGATATACCACATCTCATGGCATCATGCTCAGTATATAGACTTCGGGGAGAGGTTGGCGGGGGGGACCACTGACAAGCTTTTTTTTTTTTTGCTACTTTGTAGACAAAAGTTAAATTTAGAGAAGAAGGTAGAGGTCTTAAATGTAGTAAATTCCAGCAGTGGTGAAAAAGGTGGGCTGCTGATTACAAGAAACAGGGCTTGAATTATTTTTTTATTGGTTATCAGAGAATCCACACATGAGATCACTGAAATCCAAGCTGTAACAAACATTAATTATACTGGTCACATAACAACTTATACATAACCTGCTGCTAAGTAACCTGCAAAGTTTTTAGAGGGAAATAAAATCCCTTATTGGGCTAGCTGATACAGTTGTAAAAAATGGACATGTCTCGGGTACATAAATAATCTTTTGTGTAGACATTCTAATCTTTTGTGTAGACAATCTTAAAGCAGATGGAGAAGGGGTGTATGTTGATTTAGCTTTGGCTGTTTTGACTGCTGCAATTTAAATAAACTGGCCTCAAAATTATTTAATGTGGTATAAGCTTGGATATGGAGAAGGCTTGAGCAAAAGAAGTTAGCTATAGCTCTATGTAGTTGCAGCCACTTCTGTTTAAAATCCCCAAAGACAACCTGCAATCATAACAGCACTGTTACAGAACTCTGAGAGATCTTGTAATTCAATCTTGTTCCTGACAGTCATTCTATTATGAAATCAAATTATGATTTCTACAGAGTCGCACCAAACAAATCTGGAGAAGAGCCAGAGAAAGCTCTGGGGAGACCTCATTGAAGCCTTTCAGTACTTAAATAGAGATTATAAAAAAGATGAAGAGTGACTTTTTACATAGGCAATTAGTGATAGGACAAGTGGGAACAGTTTTCAACTAAAAGAGGGGAATTTGTATTAGATGAAGGAATTCTTTACTCAGAGGACTCTGAGGCACTGGAACAGGCTGCCTGGAGAAGTTGTGGATGCCCTGTCCCTGAAAGTGTTCAAGGACAGGTTGGATGGGGCTCTGAGCAAACTGGTCTAGTGGGAGGAGTTCCTGTTTATGGCAGGGGAGTGGAATGAGATGAGCTTTAAGGTCTCTTCCAACCCAAACCGTTCTGTGATTCCATGAGTCTGTGAACCTATAGCTGTATTTACTGCTATGTATGGTGGGGTTTCCAGTTACCAAAAGGGCACTGATGCTCCAGCTCACAAGTATATCGTCTTTTCACCATGTTTTGCAATACTGCACTCTACACTACCATAATCACAAAATTGCAAAGTAAGTTAGTTGGAGGGGCCCTCTGGAGGCCATGTAGTCCAAGGGTTTTCTTACAGTTCTTGTGAATTTCTGTTTCCAAATTTTTGCCCATTGCCTTTTGTCCTGTCATTGGGCACTACTGAGAGGAGTCTGACTCACTCTTCTTCATTCCCTTCCATCAGACATTGATGCACATTAGTAAGTTCCCTAATGAACATTATCTTGTCCTGACTGAAAAACCCCAGCTCTTCTCATAAGATGCTCCAGTCACTGAATCCTTTGTGACTGACCCTGGACTCACTTCCAGATGTCCATATATTTCTTGGACTGAGAAGTCCAGAACTCGATGCAGTTCTCCAGACATGACCTATCAGTGAGAGGAAGGGATCACCTCCTTTGACCTACTGGCAACAATTTCCCTAATGTAGTCCAGGGTAGTGTTGGACTAATTTACTACAAGAACATACTGCTGAATCCTGGTTGGCTTTTTGTCCACCAGGATGCTATGCAGAGCTGCTTACAGGCAGTTGACCACTGGCATGTACTGGTTCCTGGGATTATTCCTCCCTAGCTTCAGGACTTTGCATTTCTCCTTGTTGAAATGAGTGAAATATCCCCTGGACCAATTCTCCAGCCTGTCACTCCCTCTGAATGGGGGTCACAACCCTCTGGTATATCAGCCACTCCTCTCAGTTCTGTATCATCCATGAACATGGTCATGGTGTGCTAATGGTATTCTCGTGGTGTCCAGATTGTTAATGAAGGTATTGAACAGGACTAGCTGCAGCACTAACCCCTGGAGTACACCATTACCTCTTGGCCTCCAACTTCACTTTGTGATTTTGTGTCATGTTTCAAGAGTGAAAAGACAATAGATTTTCATATTTCTCCCAAATTATAGAAGAAGCTTGAGGGCTAAATTGAAGTCTTAATTTTGTAAATAAATTACATAACTAATCTTTCCTCCTTCCTGCCTTCCTCTCATCTGCCATACAAATCACTTGCCAAGAAATGACAGAGGTTATTTATGATACACTGCTTAGGTAATTCACAATGTATAGGCCAGATTTATTTGAAAAAAATTTGTTCACCATACGTGTTTACAGATTTACCAAGCTTATCCAATTCCTGATGAAAATCCATGACTGAATATCCCTGATGGAGAAGAAAAGGCTTTTCCTTCACTTATTACTACTTTTACTGTTAGTTTTCAGCTGTGCATCTCTCTAGCTACACTGCACAAAAACCAGCCTTTTATTGCCTTGGGAATACTTGCTGGTCTTTTCAAATTGTGGAAAATAGCTGTTACTAAATTTTTTGGTCCTTGAATTAGAGGAGGTAACAGCTATTGCCAGACAACTGTGACAGAACATTCATATCTATCCAGCTAAACCGTGCTTAGCTACTGGTGGGGTTTTCTCTTTCAATTTTTCCTTTGTATTAAAGCCCACAAATGTTGCTATCCAAGTGAGAATTTGTTATATTACTTCAAAGTCTTTTAAAGAATGGAGTTATTTTGTTGCATGTGTAATTATAGTTATAATCCTACATTTATGAAGTAAGTGGAAGGGAGACCTATAACTTTATTAACCTGCAGTAATAAAAATATATTCTCATTTCCCCAGCTCTTGCCTTTACAGCTGTTGTTAGGAATTGATTGTTGTATTCAGATGATGTTTGAATGTATCTGGAAATAATACTGACATATGTCTGTAAGAAGGTTAGAACTTGATAAAATAAATTGGTTTTTTTTTAGTGACAGAAAGGAGTAAGGACACACAATATTATTTGAATAAATAAACAATAGGCACAATTATTGTACTTTTTTTTTCAGAACAATTTATGCTAATACTTTGTTTCTGAACAATTTATATTTTAATACAACTTATTTTCTTGATAATTCCATGACAAAATAAAAATACTGCAATAGTTTATGTTCCTTAGAAAGTTTCTTTGGGTGATAATATTTTAACCACAGTATGTGTAGGAGTCAGTAGTCTGAGATTAAAGCTAGCAACTAATGTATCTACAATTCATTCTCAGAAACCAAGGATGGAATCCAGCCCTTACTTAGCTCAAAGTAACAGTGATAGATTAATGTAATTTGGGGGGTTAGTTTATGATTTTCCATCATATTTAGTTGGTCTGCCTCAAATATGAGGATAGCACTCCTCTTCTTTGCAAGTCTGAAGTGGAAAATCTTTGTTTTAAAGGCATAATGAAGAATCCAAGTTCTCTCTTACTCCATCTTTGTCAAAATGGAGATCTTTTAATTTCTTCTGTACTGACCATATTTTTACCCTCAAAATAAGTTGAAATGCACCTGACTGTAAACAATGACAGCCCTATTACGTTGTCTTCCCAGGTTGACATATTTCTGCTTAGAACATTAAAAATAGGGGGGTTTTCCTTCCATGTGTTGGCTCTCTGTCTCATTCTGTGTTTCTTATCCTCTTTGCTACTAAACATAACAACCAACTATGCCTTATACCATCTGTAAGCAAGCGATGGAAATCAGGTTGAAGCTAGTCCTTACATCAAGACTCTGATTTTCTGGTGAGCTCCATTAAGCATGGGTGTCACACAGAGTTTCATCTTGTCTAGTACTTAATTTCAGAGTTAAAAAATGCTTTGGAACTTGTTATTTATAATTAGACCAGAAATATCAAAAAGTCCCCTAAGTTATGTCTTCCTAGTCTCATCTTCTTCAAATGTAAGCTAGGAAAGATAGGAATAAAAGCTCATTAATTGCATTCCTAACTCTGTCTGTACTATTTAATGCAGTGCCATGTAGAGACAGCTAAAAGCTAGACAGGACACAGGAGGAGACTCCTTCCAGTTCCACAGGCAGTGGACTTATAGCCAGCACTGATATCTGAACAAAGATACACCACAGCATGTAGAGTCCCTCAGACTCAGTAGAAGTGCACTTGTCTAGCAAAAACAGCTCAACAACTACTCAGAAATCTAACAAACATGAGCTTTGCCTGTTTCCCGTTACATTATTTTATAGAAATTTACATCTGAGAATGCTAGTAACACTGAAAAAGTTTTTTGTTGAATCAAATCCAATTGAAAGTCTGCATATTTTATTAACCACATGTATTCTATTCACCCCCCCAAACCCCTCAATCACATTTGTCTTGAGAGCGATTTTTATCCTTTGAAGATCATTGTCTACGTAGATATCTAATCATGCACTGTCTAGAAATGGTTACGGCAAGTCTCTTTCATGTTCAAAGTTAGCAATTTGTAAAAGAATTATGTCTTCAGTAAACGTTAACACCATTAAGCAATTAAAATCTTTAATATATCTGACCTCAGTGTCTCAAAAGCAACAGAAATATGCAGGAGGCCAGTTCTGTGACTGGCAAAGGACATTGAGGGAAAGAGATGTCTCTTGGACATTTTTCTTCAAGGGAAATGTGATTCAGAATTTCCAGCATCTGCCTCCTCACTATTTTAGAAATTTTAATCCCATGGGTAACAATAGTTCATACCTTAAATTCTTTTATGAGAATTAGAGCACACACAAAATATGAAAATAGAGCAATTGCTAATTCTCGCTCTAAGACTGAAGGAAAGACTGGAAACACAGCTCTCCTTAAAAGTGTGCATGCAGTGTAAGAAGGTTTCAGAGGAAGAAAATAAAGCAGTTGGAATCATACACTTTAGAAAGAAATTCAGTAAGTACTAGGATAACAGTAAAATGTAGCAAATTCTGTTCTGAAAGCTAAAATCAATGGTAGATTTACTAAAACTAAAGAAGCAGGAAATTTAAGGCTGATAAATAGAGTACTCTTTTTTTTTTTTT
>VXBX01000013.1:54415-96390 GCA_013400415.1 Scytalopus superciliaris
TTTTTTTTTTTTTTAGAAAACATGCAATTAAGCAGTGAATTGCCTGCTATGGAAAGTTTATTAGCAAGGATTTCAGAACTCCCAAATCAGTCATGAGTCTGGGCAACATTTGGTATGACTTACTAAATTTTGGTGTTTTTTCAGCCTCTATATTCACGTCTAAGCTGCAGACAAATTGGACATACATAATTTTGGAGTCTTTCTGGATCTCCAAAGGAAGACTTCTGTGGAGTATCCGTATTTAATTAGTGGAGTAAGGATGCTGCATTATGTGACTGTGCTTCTCCAGGGTTGCCTACGAAATAAAAAGGATTTATGTAACTGGAAAAGAGATCAAAGAATGGGAGGAATTCTCTATCACACTTGTCTACCACAGAGCAAACCCTTGAAGAGATAGAATTTCTCTTTTTAGTGCAGAGATTAGGTTAAACATTGAGTAAACCTGAAATACTTGACAGCAACACTGAAAAGTAATTATCTTGAAGAAAAGACCTATTAAGTTCAGCACAAATTAGAAAAAAAGCTTTCTTTGCAATAGGTCAAATAACTTTTTTTCCTGCCTTCAGCATATTTGCAGCTAGTCTCAAGATTTTTTATATATTGCTATATATTCAAAGGATTTCATCTATTTATTTCAGTGGCTAGTAAAAATAATAATGCATAAAGATTTTTCTTAATTGTCAGCTTCCTTGCAATGATTTCACATTCAGTCAATACTGATAGTAGTATGTGATAATAATAGTGGCAGAACTAATTAAAGAATCATATTTTAAAATTTTGGGTTTTTTTAAAAAAACTTACCATTATGGACGATTACTCTTATTTAACTGCAGTTTTCATTGCAAGATAGAATTCGAGATTTAACAACATCCAATAGTGCCAAGTTAGAGCTTTCACATGTGGTTGACTTTGACTGGAGCAACATCCACAGTCACGCATTTTGGCCTTCTTAATGTTTATCAGTGTTATGCAGCTGTTACTTTTCCTAGAGAAAGTGCCAGCAAAACATAACGAGGTTACAGCAAACTCCAAAAAGCAAAAACTTTCAAAGCAAAAACTTTCAAAGCAAAATTAGAGCACTGCTGTTAAACCTCAGTCAGTTTATTGCTTATTTACATAATATTACCCTAAAAGCTTTGTCTTAGGTTTTTACTTTGAAAACTCGTCCTCTCTGGGGAGGCTTCATAATACTGTCTCTCTGTTTCTCTCCAGAATTCACACCACACTGAAAAGTCTTAAGAAAGCCAAATTGTGAGGTTGCAGATACTTTTCTTCACACTGGGCACAGCAATAAATACAGACTTGACTGGCAACAGTGTTATACCAATCTAGGTGTATTTCCTCCTTTCTTAGATAAGTAAGATATTTGGCTTCTGAGTTACTAATTCTGCATTGAATGCATTGTTTAGCAGGTCTCTAACAACAGCAGTTAACCAGTTTTACTCAGGTTAGATCCTGACTTCTGAAAGAAATGACTCTTTAACAGCTACTGTATACTGTTTGAATGAGGAACAGGCGAGCTTGTTTATCTCTGGCTTCTTGTTACCATAACATTTGCAAATTACTTGATTGTGCATCTTTCACCTCAGGCACTGATCTTGCGAGCATTTATACACCTCATTGCTAAGAGGCGAGGAAGTCTGAAATCAGCAACGATTTGTCTCCAGCAGAATTCATATCTGCATCTTATCTGAAGCGGCAGCAAATTCAGTGATCCATTTTGTATAGTCATACCTGATTTGTTTGAGATAAAAATTAACTTTTTTTTTTTTCATTCTAGGAGACTCAACTGGATCCTGACAATGAGTCCAGAACAGTATAGATGTTTCCACTCTTGAACACTTTTAAACATGTGTGAGTGTGTGTTGTGTGTGTGTGTATTCCTGTACACAGGGCTTTGGAATTTGCAAAGTGGAGTGCTGGAGTAAGGCTGAGATGTACTTCTGGATAGATTTAATCTTATTCTGACTCTAGTTGTAACTTTATTCTGTTTATACCACTATAAACAGAAATGCATTGTGTTATCCCTCTTACAGTTCACTGTAAGGACTTCAAATATGTAATCAATGAAGACTGTAGTAAGCACTCCTCCCTCTTCCCAGATGTCTTCAACTGAATTTTTTTCTCAGAAAGTATGTATATTCCAGAACAGGGAGCATTTGTCATGAATGATGCTGAAAATCAGTGAATTAACTGCACCTTTCACGCAATTAAGTCTCCATCAGGGAGCAGTTCTGTTTTTCTAGTTTGTCTATCCTCATGTGCTTAATTTGCCTTTCACTATCTTTTAAACGCATCACTGCAAGACAACTCCCCGTAGCTGTAATTTTACTGGTTGCCTTCTTATTTTTTCTACTTAAACATTAGTATAATAGTTTGGTGTTTCATTTTTGGTTGTTTTTTTGGTTTTGTTTTGTTTTTTTTTTGCCATAAAGTTTGCTTAATATCTTTTTCTGTAGAGGAGAGATTGCAAAAATGACATTTGGGAAAAGGGAACTGAGAAAATTTCTCAAACAAATTACTCTAGTATCATTATCCAGTGTTTCCTTGTTTGTATATCTGTACTGTAAGCTCTAGTTTGAGTTTTTATACTTGTCTGCATTGATGTTCAACTACTTTTTCATGAAATACAGCTCACTTCTTAGTCTCTCCCACGTTTGTTGGTTTCCAGTAGGAAAATAATTTTGCTACCATTTCATTTCTACCACCAAGATTCATTGTGAATAGGAACTCCAGTAGCAATGAAAATATTACAATTCTTCCGTGTACTTCCAAATAAGAAATCCCTTAGTGATCATTAGCAGTCACTTTTCCAAAATTTCTTAATTAATGGCCCAATGGTACCAAGGTCACCAGCAAAAGATTATGACTTGGTTTGTTAAATTCATCTCTTGAAAATGCAACGTGTTTCAAAAAATAAAACATTTGACGTTGGTATTTGACAAGTAGAATTCCTTGTTTACTTCTTTTCATGTACTGTTAGTGACACAGGCATTAAAATAGAGTTCCCATAAATAAGAAATGAGACAAAAATCTGATACTATTTCAAGTCAACACAATTTAAAGCTATATTCCAAGAATAATGTAGTCCAGTAAAGCACAAAAAGGCAAAGATTTTCTAATCTACATTTGTAATATATCATTCTGTCACACTGACTCGTTTGGGTTTTCTTAGAAAGAAAGACCTTATGATTTCACAGTTTTTTAACAGCTACTAACAACAAACAGCAACTGGAGACCTGAACTAAATAGATTGAAAATTGATGCCTCAATTTAGTTCCTACAGGACAGGGTAAAATTTCTGTTCCCACTGAAGACAGGAGCTTTGTTATCATATTTACATTTTCAGATTTGAGGTTTTTCAGTATTCAGTGACAGAAATAATCTGTTTTTCTGATTTCATTTTTACTTCCAAGGCCAGGGTGTTAATTTCTTTTTCCAATTCTCCTACCTATTAACCATGTTGGTTTTGTCATAGTGACCCTCCTGAAACCTAAAGTCAAATATTCATTTAACTTCTGTTCTATACCTATTAAGTCTTAAATCTCAAATCCATTCGCACTGCTTACTAGCTCAACTTCTTTTGTTTTATTTATGTTGCTAAATAACCTTCTATTCCTTGTTTTCATTTCTTTTGAGAGGTCTAACTCAGCTTGACTGTTGGAAATTCTCACTTTCTGGCCTCCCAAGATGTAGCTTTCTTTGCTAGTTACCTCCCTTTTACCATTTCTCCTAGAACTACTTCCTATTCCAAAAATATGGTGGGAGTGGACCTGGATCCCTTTGGCAAAACTTTAATCATCACAGAAACCAGGATTTTGGGATCATTTGGACCCTGGGTTATGACAGATAAGTGTCTCATCCCAATATCTTTAGCTCTCTTCACCAACAAAATTTCTAGCTTCTTAGTGATGTTCCAATAAGTTTCTCCTTTCACACTGTGAAGTTTCTTGTAGAACTAGTTGTATTTATCTTACAGTTGAAACTGAATAAGCTGGTGATCCATTGGTCTGAAGATATTTACTTTATTGCTTCCCCCATTTACATTTAAAATAGAATCCACTCTTCTTGCTTTAAAACCTTTGGTGCAGAAAACCAGGAAAACTCAGCTGGGAATTTTTTCTAACTGGGCCAAATGTTGTCTGCTAATAACTGGAACCCAAATACCTTATTTTCCATTAGTTGTATTTAAAAGGTAGGATTATTAAGAGAGTTTGATTATTCCTACAATAAAATTCTGGTTTTCATGGCTTATAATTTTTTTGTTCAAACTGGAACATGGACTTGAATTTTCCACATCAGGTGTCTGCCTCAGGCTAATCTTCTGCATTGTTATTAGCACTAGCAACAAATCCACATAAAGAGTTGGGCAGCTTCCTATGGAGTGAAGTCTGGCCCATTTTGATTACAAAAATTTCCCTAGGCCAAAGGGACTGGATCTTTGGTGTTCTTTTGTAGAAAACTGGAGTTAAAGATCTTGAGAAATTTGGAAAAGGGCATGAAATTCCCAAGCCTCCTTCTCTATGGCCACCAAATGCACATTATATGAACAGAAAAAGTATGAGGGCCCTTTCATGGTGATTTTTATAGTTAATAGTTAATTCTAGTTGCAGAAATCTGCTGTTGTACACTTTAAGTTTTCCAAATTCTTGGTGGTCACCCTGAGTGTCAGCAAGGTGTTGCATGTCAGAGTTTTTGGTTATGCTGGTACTTTACATTGTTATATCCCTGTGTTTTATGTACACAGTTGTAAAAAGTAATCCACTCTATTCCTGATTTTTGGAGAGAATGCTACTTGCTATTATGTAGGCAATTGGTTTAATAATTTTATATTTGGGATAAGACGCAGGAAGAAGAGGCCATAAGCCTGCATTGCAGTAAACCCAAATATAAATGTGTGCTTGTTAAGTGAGAATCCTCAGTCCAGTCTGCTGTTAGAGGCAATAAGTAAAGTAATCCCTTGGTATATAATTCATGATTTGTATAAAAGTGGACTGAATTGAATTTGCACCAAATGTTTCTAATTTCCTGGAGTTTTTTTTCTGTTTGATTTGCACCCTGAAGAACAGTATTAACCAAAGGTTTCATTTTGTGTTTTTATTACTCCTGTTACTCTTATTTTTTTAAATTCAGTTCCGTTTTCTTTACAAGCTGGAGAAGTAAATCCTTTTAGCTATTACTAATTGGATCCGGGTTTAGACTGCAAGTTTTAGGCATGAATGAACAATGCTTTACATATGTCTACTACTTGCAGGGTTACTGACCTGAAGGCACTCTTAAATTTGCACAGGTCACTGAAGTCAGTAATTTGTAGGGTGAAGCCTTGTCTGTGAAGACTAGTGAAATAAATAGATTCTGCCTGTTACAAAAGTAGGATTTGACTTGTTATTCCCTGCAGCATTCCTTGCAATCTCATACAAATGGTGAAAATGCAAATCTTATCTACACTTGCATAAAAAGTACCTTACCAGTGAGAAGTACTCAATTTTTCCAGGAGGCCTGGATGTGTACTGTATATGTCAAGAGATCAGGATCATTTTGTATGGTATCTCTGGACACCACTGTGAGGGAGCAGTCTGCATCCTGGTAAAGAGGAAGAAAAGTAGTATTTTTAGATAGGGGGAGAAGTAGTAGTTTTAGATAAGTTTTGCATTTCATAGGGTTTCAGGTGAAATTCGTCTGTTCACTCAGAGTTCATGCAGGTTAAATTCATCTGTTTTCTTTGGCAGTGCCTTCTGGAACATTTAGCGCAAAGTTCAGAGAATTCTGAATTGGTGGGTTTCTCTCTGACAACCTGTGATTGACTTCTGCATAACGATGAATTACCATCATGATAGATGTGACTCATGGAGTTGATACTGATCTAGGACAACAATTTTCTGAAAGGTTACATTTACCTATTTGAGCTGTTTGCCTTTCCCTGCACAGTGACCAGTGGCATTTGGGGCAACAGCAGTTACATCCAAATTTGGAGAATTATAAAAAAAGTAGTGTTTATTCCCACACTAATTTTCCTGAAATCTATAGGCCACCCTGAACTGAGGCATTTTAGATCACATAAATCTGAAAAAACCATGAAATATATTAAACCACATAAAAAATGTTTAAAAAATATTATTAGGTGTTCCTCCATTGGAAAGTGTTTCAGTATTAACTTTATATATACTGTCTTTGGCTGAATTTGATTATAATTTTTAATAGGTTTTGATAGTTTAATTTCCTTTTTTCTTGTCATATGCTAAAATTTTATTTTTTTTTTTTGCTAAATTTAAGTGTTTTACTGTTTTCCTAAAAAATTGTGTAGTTATAAGTGAGCTACAGGCCTGTTCCATACATGTAGTGGGGATTTCTTGATGGACTCAAGACAAAGGATACACTTTAATCAGGCTTCAGAAACTGCCGTCTGTACAATGGAGTTGTTAAATTGCAGTCTCATCAGGAAAACAATGTCACTTCTACATCTATGGCACTTCATAAATTTTAAAACCCAACATTACCTCATGTGTAAGTAAGCATTTCTTAGCTATATTAACAGACTATTGTCTGAAAAATAGGCAAGGTTTTCTGAATGGTCATTAATAACCTCCAGTTGCACAGGTAGTAGTTGACTAATTGCTTGTCTGAAAAAATCGCAAATAAGTACTGAAAAGGGAAGAAACTTGGACTCTGGGCAGCATCTGAAATGGTTAAAGAAATCCAAGAAATACAGAGGTGAAGTGACATCCAGCAGTCATTCTGTCTCACAGCATGGAAATAAACAATATTTTTTTATTGTCCTTGATATGCATATCCTTTAAATTCCTCCTGTGATTTTGGTTTCAACACCTTTAAATGTAACTTGTTGCATTGCATAACTGTTATTACAGAATTTTTTATACCTTAAGTTTAAATTTTCCTCTCTTGGAAATTATGTCTTGTCCCAGAATCAGTATATATAAATAAGAGTGATTATTTGCCACTTTAATACCATATTCTGCCTTCAGTTCTTTCTTTTATGAAGCCCTTTCTTTCATTCTTCATAAATCTTGGGATAATTTTTGACTTTTTTTGTTTATGTCTGGAGTTCTCTTCTGCATCCTGATCTGTTGAATCCATCTTATACTGAGTTCACTAATACTAGATGTGGACTCCCTTTCAGTATGCCATAACGTGACACTCAAGCCTCACAGGTGGCTATTATTAATAGCCACTATTATTAATGTTCATGTAAGTATTATCTTCCCCTTTTTGACAGAACATCTCATCTTTCTGAAATATCTTTGCCCAACAAATCTTTTACCCTTTCCTTGTGCATTTGATTTCTCCTTTTGATATTTAGTCCTATGTGTATTTCTGTGTTCAGACCTACCTTTGTAGCTTCTCTATTTTTTCAAGATCACCTTGAATTTCAATTCTGCCTTTTGACATTAAATCCCTCACAAGGTGTTGTCATTCATGAACTTTCTACATACACCTACATTATTGGTTAAAATATTGAATAATATCAGGTCAGTCTTATGAAGGGCATTATGTAATATATCTATCTATTCTCCAACAAGCTATTAACAAGTTTTCTGTGCAAGATTTTACAGCAGCTTTATTCAGACCATATTTTTCCAGTTGGTTTATGAGTGTCATGTGAATCTGACATCTATTACTTTCTCAGATCTTGTTATCCTGTCAAAGAAATTGAATTACATTGACATGAGTTATTCTTGACAAATTCATGTTGGTTGGGTTTTGTCTTTACGTGAATACAAATTGATTATTTAATAATTTGCTTCAGTTATCTTTCTATCAAGGAAAAGCTGACTCTTCTGTAGTTTCCTATGTCCCTTTTAACCTCCCATGCTTGTTCTCTGACTTTCTAGAACTTGTTCACCTTCCACAGAACTTTCTCATTTCTCCAGCACCTCTAATGAAAGGCACCAAATTGCTTTGATTAAGTCTGTAAGTACTTTGGGGTGATGCTTGTCAAGTCCTAATGACTTGAATATATTTAACTTATTTAATTGATTGTTACATTCTCAGGCTGGTTTTCCTAGATCCTCATTAATAATAATTAAGTTAAGCATATGGACACAGCCTTTTTGTGAAGACTGAACAAGAGAAAGTTTTAAACATTTCATGCTTTCTTTAACAGTCCATTAGTTGCTCAGTTTTCTTATTATATTTGCTTCTACTTTTCACTTTTACCTAATGTTTTTATAGAAGTTTTTTCCATGTATTTTTTTTTATTGTAATACATATGCCATATTATATTTTCTTTATTTGTTCTCATATACTTTTGCCATTCATTAGTCTTTAGCTTTAGTAGAGTTTTCCATAATATTTTTATTTTGGTAAAGTTTTCCTTGGTTTTAGTTCTTATACAATTTAAATTTCATTATCAAATTATTAAAAGCATATAAGTAATAATATGTAATATGCAAAATAATATGTAAAATATTAGCAATACATAATATGTAAGTAATATAAGTAATATGTAATATGTGTAATATGTAAAATATAAGTAATAATGATGCAGGCATATAAGTAATTATTTACATTTTTCTTCTGAAATACAAAAGCT
Organism: Scytalopus superciliaris; assembly: GCA_013400415.1. NCBI lineage: Eukaryota > Metazoa > Chordata > Aves > Passeriformes > Rhinocryptidae > Scytalopus > Scytalopus superciliaris. The sequence continues at coordinate 62,967 of VXBX01000013.1, forward strand.
TTTCATTGCACCTTTCACACTGTCTCTTTCACAGAGACAGATGCCTCATAAAGTCAGTGTTGAGAGACTCACATAAGAATCTGTTATTACAGTGATACTAGCCCAACTCTCAAGCCTGTCTGCTCTCCTGCTGAGAACACCAGCTCTGTGGAAGAGTCCTGAAGCTCTTCTTAAAAGAATATGGCAGCAGAAGATGCAGAGCTTTTCCTGGTCTTGAGGAAATTAGAAAAAAATCTAACTCCACTGGGAAAGGAGTACTGGGCTGCATTTTTTATAGTAAACTGTTACTGGATAAAGAAAAATATTGTTAATTATAAACCCTGTTTTCCCCACTTCAGCTGCCATCAACGTCTTTTCTGCATGCTTTCTGTTTGATTCCTTAACTGTTGAATTTCTAACTAGTGAGTGTCCCTAAAATCAACCCTAACTTTTTAGAAAATATCTGAAAGCATAATGTTATCTTCACTGAGGAAATTCTAGAACCACCCATACAGTAAACATTAAAGAGGGAGGAAGTTCAGAATTAGATATTTAATTGACAATTACCTTTTAAGTGCTTTATACGGCTCAAGCTTTGTGGTAATCTTTGGAAACAGATATGCTGGCTGTCAGATATAGATTTATTATTTGCTACAAGTGAACTTTAGAATTCCAGGTTTGATGTTTCACTTACATGCAACATCCTTCTTTTTATACATTGCTTAGGCATGTTTGGTTTATCCTGAGACTAAGGAATTTGGTGTACAAATTGTTTCACTTGTTGTGCACTGTTCCAGTCATTCCTAGTGAGCAGGTATTATTGAGGCTCTGTAGAGTCTGAAAAATGGTAGATATGTATAAAAATAATGAGCAACCTATCCATGTGCACTTGAGAGTATCTTTCCCAAAGACTAAGGACTATTCTTCAAAGGTAATCAGGAAATAAAGGTCTTCTACTTTTAATAAGTGAATGATGTTCTATTAATTTTTATGTCCTGTACAAGACTACCTGTGAAATATTCCTTAATAACAAAGGGGTCCAGGAAGGCTGAACATACTTTAAGAAGGAAATTTTAGAGGTGCAAAAGCAGGTCATCCTTGTGTACTAAAAGATGAGATGTTGGAGAAGAAGACTTCCCTCTCTGAGCAGGGAGCTTTTGCTAGAATTGAGGTAAAAAAGAAGAGTGTATAACCTCTGGAAGAAGTGGCAGGCAATAGTACAAGCATATCACTAGGTTATGTAGAGAGAAAATTAGAAAGGTGAAAACTCAGCTAGAACTCAATCTGGCCACTGCTGTTTTTGTAAAGACATTAGCAACAAAAGAAGAGCTCCAGAAAATCTCTGTCCTTTATTGGATGCAGGAGAGGACACTGTAACAAAGGCTGAGGAAAAGGCTGAAGTACTTAATGCCTTCGTTGCTTCAATCTTTAACAGAAAAAATGATTATTCTCTGGGCAACCAGCCCCCTCAGCTGGTAGACTAGGAGGGGGAACAGAACAGATCCCCTGCAATCCAGGAGGAAGTAGTTAGTGACCTATTGATCCATTTAGACACACACAAGTCTATAGGGTTTACATGGGATTCACCCAAGGGTAGTGACTGTGCTGGTAGAGGACCTCATCAAGACCGTGGCTATCATTTATCATCAGTCCTGATTAAATGGGGAGGTCCCGGAAGACTGGAGGTTAGCCAATATAGCCCACCTACAAAAAGGGTCTGAAGGGAGGATCTGGGGAACTACAGGCCTGTCAGCCCGACCTCTGTGATGGGGAAGGTCATGGAACAGATCATCTTGAGTCTGATCACCAGCACATACAGGACAACCAGGGGATCAGGCTCAGCCAGCATGGGTTTAAGAAAGGCAGGTCCTGCTTGACCAACTTGATTGCTTTTTTTGACAAGGTGACCCTCCTAGTGGATGAAGGAAAGGCTGTGGATGTTGCCTACCTGGACTTCAGTAAAGCCTTTGATGGATGGATGTCTGGGCCCAGAGAGTGGTGGTGAGGGGTGCTACATCTAGCTGGCAGATGATCTCCAGTGGTGTTCCCCAGGGTTCAGTATTGGGGCCAGTCCTGTTTAGCATCTTCATTGATTTTATGATTCTATGAGGAGTACTTTTTAGAAAAAAACACATCTAAATGAGTCACTGTAGGTTCAGGACTCAGGCTACAGGTAATTCTGTTCCTGCCCACAAACAAGATGCTTTCTGAAAATATTACTGAATAGGTATGATATTTACAGTAATGTAAACAAGAAAAAACATTAAAATATGTTATCTTAGTGCTTATTTTATAGGTCATACAACATCAACAGGAGTTCCAACATGCTTAATTTTTTCACTTGTGTTAAGGATAGTTTTTATTAAAATTCCAATTTAACACTCCAGTAATTAGAGTGGAGGCTTTCTTCTAGTAAGAAATTTTAGATACTTTTCCATGGGCAACAAATGGGAATGACTGAATATCAGCTCTACCAAGCCTTTCCAGTTTGACCATACTTTCACAGGATCACAGTACTGGGTATTTAGTCATGCTTTTTCGTAAAATAGTTGTTCTGTATCATGACCATTACACATAGCACCCTCAGCCCTGGCCCTGCATCACTGACAAAGGACAGCACCTTTTTTTCCTCTCAGGAGTGAGTCTGGGGATCACCACAGCCTTTTGTACTTCAACCCCTCACTTAGTGGTTGACTGATCTGCTGTTAAAGCACAAAGATGCATCCTAAATGAGGTACTGGAATGCACAGTTCCTGCTTGCAAGAGTTACCCTGTCATAGGCTCAATCCTGAAGACTACAGTTCCTCTGTGTTGACTAACCCTCAGCCTTGCCTGTCTCCTTTCCAGGGGTAACTGGGAGCTAGACTGACTCCCAGTAAGGCTCCCCTGTGCAGTTTCAGGAGCTAGAAAGTTTTCTATTCAGTAATCATTGTCTCCAGCTTCTGAGTTGGTTTGTCAGCGGGGTGCCTAAAATCCTCATTTCCTTCCCACTCTTCCTCTCCACCTCCCCCCATTCTTTGGCTTTAACAAAGCCAAGTGCTTCAGTATGAAGCAGGTGTGTTACACATGTGCTATTGAACATCTGGCTAAGCCTCTATGGGGGCCAGAGAAGTGTGCAAATCCTAGAATGGGCAAATCTCCAGGACAGAATATGAATCGCTAACTCTGTAAGCAAACTATTTCTGGTCTCAATTGAAATTCTGGCTTACAGCTCTCTCATTCTCCATTGGCCCATGAATTGGGGTTTTGAACTGCCTAACTTTAAAGGCAGAGTATGCATAATATGATTTATGTATGTTCTCAAAAAATATTAATTTATACATATGTTTTCACACCTTGAAACAATTATGGTCCCAAGAGTGGTGGGCTTATAAAGAAAACAAGTAAGAGGAAAAATGTCATTTTGGGTCTCAAATATTGCTATGCATTCATGATTTCCTTTGAAACAGAAGCAAGTGTGCATTTGAATGGGTAACCTACTCTTTCCTTCTATCTAATGTGTGATTTTGGTCACACATATACACAAAACATCAGTAACTGCTGCTTTCCTTCATCATGATTTGTGCTGCTTTCATCAAATTGTATTTTTACAGACTTCTATGTGAATCATATCTTTACATTTTCATCCTGTTAGTCTCTTGAGAATTTATTCCAGATCAGATATAAAACCAGAAGAATGTATTTTCTGAATCTAATAATGTTGCAGCTCATGTCGGTGAAAGGTTCATCTGGAGAACTGATCTCAAATGTCAGGAAGATAGAAATCTAATGGAGTTAATGCTATGGCATTTAAAATATTTTTGGCCCAACTCTCCCGTAATCAAGTGATGAGATTTTGATATCATCAAGCTAGAACTTTTGCTCTGATTTGACTTTATTCAAGAATGTCTCAAAGTAACCTCCATTTACACAGTATTTTTCTGACATATATGAATCATTTTGAAGATGTGGCCAGAAACTCAAAAAGATGGTTTTGTCCCAAACAGAACTTTGATTTCACTCCATGTCCTTTCTGTAATTCTTAATGCATGAAGTGCATAAAATGCAATTAACTGTGTAAAAGTTAAATTTTGTAGAGAAAGTTTTACTAATATTCTGCCTCAGAGTAAAGAATCTCTGAGTAATATTCTCCTTTGCTTGGACACAGGGTAAGACTTAGTAAATAATGTCAAATCCTCAGAGTTAAACAAAATATTTTTCAGTTCTGGTAAATGCAGAGTACTTGAGAAACCTAATGCATTTATACATTGATACAATTTTCTTCAAAATTAGTAATGACAACATTAAAAAATTCATCACATTAAATATGTATAGATATGTTCTTTAATATTTGGTTAATTTAGCTTTACCAGAGGCATAGAAAGAAAAATTATTTTCAGTAGATTTTTAAAATGGAAATATAATCTTGGAATTCTTATTTTTTAAATAGAATTTTAAATGTAGTTACAGAGATTGGAGCCGATTGATTTCAGTACGTTATTGCTTTTTCTTTTTTGTGAACTTTTGGTACTTGGAAGAGACTGTAGAAAACTTTTTCCAACTTGATGTAGCAAATCCAGTGAGGACCTGCAAAACTGAGTTAGCGGATTTATGTGATATGTTTCACTGCCTCTTTCACAGTGGCAAAGGCTAGCAAGAATAATAAAGATTACATCGTGATATAAAAGAATTATTTCTGCTGTCAGACTTGAGGGGATGCTCTTTGCTCTGAGCCCTTTCGGGTGCCGGCAGGGCTTATAAGAGCCTCAGAAAGGAAACATGATAGCCGAGGCTTGGGGGTGCACACAAAGAGGCTTTATTCAAACCGTCCCGGGGTTTTAAAGCCCTGGGGCGGGCCCAGGGAGCAGGGCTATCATTGGATGAAGTTCCGGATGTAGGGGAGTGGTTTGGGGGCCCGGGTAGCCAATGGGAGAGGGGGAGGATCCATACCCAGCAGGAACCAGGGATTGGGGGAAGGATGGGGGAGGCGGCCAATAGGGTTAGGGGAAGGGCGGAGCTGCTCTCAGGGGAGCAGGGCAGCCTGGCAAGGTCCCAGCAAACCACGTGGTCGCTGCCGGTGGGCTGCCTTACAGAGCTTAAGGGGACACTTATTACTATTAAACACAAGAGGTAAACAGTTCTTTGCTTCTTTGGTCCTGGAATGGTTTCTGTGGTGATATTTCAGTTCTAGGGATGCATTTTTCCATTTATCGTAGGTGTCTCTGTTCCCCACATTCTGCAACCAAGTTTGATGACGGTTTAATGTCTATACAAGTCTTGTCGTGGTGAAAGTTTGGGGTCTTAAAACCAGTGGCCCAAATTCAGCGTTGAAGTAGTAAATCTGATGTGCTGAAAACATTAATGTAGAATGTCTGTCATTGGACCCCAGATATATATGAATGTACTGAATATTTCAGTAGATGTTCAATTTTTCACCAGATTCCATTGTGCACTCTTGGAGTAGGAACTTTCACTATTGCACATCTCACCTCATTTTTGATGTCCACCAGCACCTGGCAGTCCTTACCTCTTGCCTAGGCACTAGAGTTTCACAAAATCTCTGCTTATGATGGACACAGATGTTCTTTTACTCAGCTTTGCTGCCTTCCCTCCTGCTCCTGACCCTCCAGCATCCTCTTGCCGCCACCACCACTATGCTTCAGTGCCTTTCTTAAATTGTGGGGCTGAGCAGGGAGTCACCCAATGGACTGGTAACTGTGATGGCTGTCTAGGGAGATCACTTAGATAACCCTATCCAACTACTGAATTCTTTGTAGTAAAAGGCAAACCATTTTGAAAAGGTGAATTTGGGAGCAAATATGGCACAGCTGCAGTACTACAAAACTCTTTTCATGTGGCTTAGTGTTATAGTGTCAGAGCACCACCAAAAGCACACTACATTATTTTTTAACACAATAACCTGCAGAGTGATAGATAGAATGTAAAAGGTTTACTATAGAAAAAATATATAGACTTTTCAGCAGGAACAAGTAGGAGAGTGCTTGAGAATGACTGTTTCAATTGCTTGGATTTTCTTTGATCCATGTGCAGGATCTTGGAGACCCCCTTAAAGATGTCTTTAATTCCCTTGAGAGGAATGTAGAGCACTATTACCAGGAATGTTATGCTTTATCAGTTTTAGGGCTGTAAATACAAAAGGTGAAAAAAAGCCCAAGCTACCGTTCAGAAATGGAAAAACAGACATCTGGAGGAAAACTATGCTCTTAAACCTAAAAGGATTTTTAATGCCTTTTAATGTGAAAAAATATGAAATTATGCAAATCTTAAGTCAGTTTTCCTTGTGATATATTACAGATGATGAATTTTTAATTCAGACTCTCTCATTTCTTTCACACTGAAGGTGTTTTTTTATTTATAGTTCTGATTAACAAAGCAATAACCAGTTTGTACTAAGCAAACTATGAAGAGCTTGTTTCATGATGAAATCTTCAGTAAATATGTTAATATGTACATACATATATAATAAAGAAAATCTTTGAAGAAAAAAAATTCTTCAAATGGTCCTTTACAGAAAGCTATTCCTGCTGAGCTTAACAGAAAGTTCTTTTCCTTTACTAAAATAAATATATGCTAAAATAAAGCTTTCTTTATGTTGTCATGAAATAGAACAACTACAAGGAAACGTAATTCATGTGAAAACAAAATATATTACTTGCAGAATGATGTTCATTCTAACCTATTTTTTTAAAAATAGTACCTTTGTACAAATACTATTTGGTCTTACCATACTGTTATTACAATTTTTACATTTCAGTGTTCAGGGCAGCTGGTGCACTTTGCAACATTGTGCTCTATACCAATCAATTGTGCTATGTGTACGTACTGTTAGAAACAAAACAAAATAACCCAGTTTTACCAGCACGAAACTTCTGGAAATAGGGTTCTTTTATATATTAATAAGCTGTTATATGCTTTCAAAGAAAGGGAAAACTACTGCCTGGATAGATTAGTAAGATTGTTTACTACCTTTTCATCTGAAGTCTTGTTTTAAGGCCTGTGGCAAAAAAAACCAAACCAAACCAAACCAAAACACAAAACCAACCAACCAAAAATCAAACAATCCCCCCTCCCCAAATTAAAAGATTTTGAAAACAGATACATGCAACTCTGAACTTAGATTAATTCTGTTTCATCTCAAAGCATTTATTTCAGTCAGACCAATTAATTTTGCGACATTTAAATCTGAGAGCATATTGTTTTGCCAATTGAGTGCAATGAAATGAAGCCTGATAAATAAATGCAAAAAAACCCTCATAACAGTTTTCTTAAATTCCTCCTCCCCCAAACCAAACCAGAGTGCATAAGGTTTTTAAAACATTTTGAATACATTGCTATTTCAGTTTTCAGAAACATAGAATTAGTTTTTGTCCCCCATTCTTCAATATGTTTAAATGGCATCTGCTAAGATCTCACAACTTTTGATCTCAGATGAAAAGCAGCATAGGAAAGATAACAGAAGACATTAAGGTATGTTTGAGGTATGTGAAATCTGCATGTATTATACAATCAACCAGAATAAAAGAATATTGCTGGGGTCAGTAAGTCAGATGCTTGAAATTTAAGAGACAACAGATTCATAGTCACACAAACCGTCCAAATTTCTACCCCTTTGGCAACACACTGAGAAAAAAGATAATGTTTCCATGCATTATGCATATCTATCTCACAGTTTTGGAAGCTTTGGGATGTCCATAGGACAAAGTCAGAAGTGTTGGTGGTATTGATGCTACTGTATCAACATATTGGCAACATTCTTACCCTTGAATGACTAAGTAGTGAGTTTTCATGGCAAGGTTTGGCTAGAAGAGGGGGCAGCGAGCTATAGGGGTGGCTTCTGTGAGAAACTGCCAGAAGCTTCCCCCATGTTCAACAGAGGCAATGCCAGTCGGCTCCAGGATGTATCTGCTGCTGAGCAAGGCCAAGCCCAACAGGGTAAGTTTATGTTAGGAAGAAATTCTTAACTCAGAGGGTATTGAGGCACTGGAACAGGTTGCCCAAAGAAATTATGGCTGCCCCATCCCTGACAGTGCTCAAGGCCAGGCTGAATGGGGCTCTGAGCAAACTGTTCTAGTGGTAAGTGTCCCAGCTCATGACGGGGGTGGGGGGTTGGAACTAGGTGATCTTTAAGGTCCCTTCCAACCAAACTGTTCTATGATTCTTCAAACCAGTGACTCTTGAGGCATAGCCTCCTGGTGTGCTTGAAAGTTAATGCTTTCCTTAGTTTTTTACATTTTGCAAAGACATGGTGGCTCAGGTCCCAACCTTCCTAATGCTTTATCTGATCTATTTCATAGTCCCAGCTAACACACAGAAAAAAGTACAACACAAAAGAAACACTAGAAAGAAGTGTGGTCCCTGGATTGGGTGAGGCCAAACAGTCACACATGAGATGACTTGTGATTCTCATCTGCTTTCACCAGCCAAGAAATTGTCTTGCCATCTGGGAAAGTTAGCACAAGTAAAGGGAGGGGAAAAGCAGTGGCTCTGGGAGTTATGCTGTGACTGCTCACTACCCAAGCAATGTAGGCTGAAAGTCTTTGGCAGAAACTGTGCATTTAAAATTTCCTTCTGCTGGAGGGTAAACACAGGATTAATTTGGGGAAAAGCTATAATTTGATTAAAGAAGATAATTCAGAAATTGCTCAGATTGTTTAAAAAAGAAATTAATTACACATGGATTTGATAGAAAGGGTTTAGTTGTCTGGGAACAGAGATGTTGACTAAAAAAACAAGGTGTGTTTGTAACTGTATTATGGAGAAAAGACAACACTGTGAAATCTGATAATGAAGAACAGGCAATGAAGTCATGGAGAAAGGATCATAGAGGGAGAAATTAAGCATTAGAATGGGTTGAATGCCTGGATTAGAGGTATAGAGTTAGGAACCCTGTCCTTATAATTTTTTTTCCTCTTATATCTCTGTTCTATTTTACTTACTCTATTACATGTTATAGCTGAAATGGCAGAGAGATCCCTGATTTCAGGCCATCCTTGACATTTCCTTCTTAGCTCTAACCTGGGTAAACCTACCCTTCTTGGTGAGGATTTGTAAACAGGAATGAGGAAAACATTCACCAAAAACTATCCTTGCCAACAGAATTCAGCTAAATTTTGACATGCCTGCCTTGTGGAGTTGAATTCATAACCCCAGCTAGGTGTTTGCAGTCCCTGAGCAATGGATAAGATAGAAAGGTGCCGAGGAATTGAATTTACAACAGCCAGCATTGAATAGGATAGAACATCGAAGCCAGTAAGTGGTGAATATTAAAGTGTTTCTGCAATCCACTTTTCTCGTGAGTTTTATGTTCTTCACTGCGCCAGTGAACCTGAAATTCACAGCCTAAATTTTTCACATAATCTAAGATGTCAAGCCATCCTATGGGGTAACTAATGCACTCAAATATAATGGTGGTAGTAGTAGCGTCCAATGGTTGTAAACTTAGCAGTTTATAATAAATAGTCTTTTGGTTTCAACACTCACCTGTGAAATGTACCTTGCAGAAGGAGATCAAATACTCACTTCCAAGAAAAATGCCCTAGCTGTAAGACGGAAGAAAGACTTGTGGCAGTCCTTGGTCCAGAGCCCAGAATCTATAACTCCAGTGTCCAATATCTCTTCTGTGGGCTCTTAAGAGTATGCTTGTATGAATTGGGAAAAAAAGCCCATAATTTTTATGTTCTTTTTGCACAGTGTCTAACATGAGTAGGAAAGGTTGAGTATGTCTTCTTGCTTCAAGTTTGACATTTAGGTTATGTTCCTGGGCACTAGAAATATTTGTTTGAGACTCCTTCTTTTACCCTTCTTCATAATTTTCAATTGTCCTTTCAATGTACCTTTAAGATTTTCTAGAGAGTTTGAAGGGAATTTTGTCAAAATGTTTTTGCTTTAACTTTTTATTAATATATCCTTCAGGTGAAGAGGTCATGTCAAGATTCAGAGTAATTACTTCCTTCCTCTCCAAAAATAAACCCATTTGAGTTGATGTTCTTTGGGTCTTCATTTATCAAGAAGGTTTTGCTTTCAAAAGTCATGCAGCATCTGAAAATTGGCACTGTTATTCCTAAGAAATCTTGTCTATTTTGACATAGGAGCACCCTAAAAAGTATGTGTTTATTGCAGTTTTCTTAAAATCCTCTATGCCCTACTGGAACTTAATAAGATACATTAAATACAGCTTTAGGATTAAATGACTAAATGGGCTCTCAGATAAAAAATTCCAGACATCCCAGGAACTTGTGGGGTCCACACAATAGTAATTTGAAAACAGCCACGGTTTTTTTAATAGTTTTAATCATAGAATCATAGACTGTTTTCAGTTGAAAATGATCTTAAAGTTCTGACCCTCCTACCATGAGCAGTGGTATCTTCCACAAGCCCATGTTGCTCAGGGCCCCATCCAACCTGGCCCTGAACACTTCCAGGGATGGAGTATTCACAGCTTCTCTGGGCAACTGGTTCCAGTGCCTCCACATTCTCTGAGTTGCAGAGTTTAATTTAAATCTCTCCTCTTTGAGATTAAAACCATTCCCCCCTTGTGCTATCACTATCTGCCCATGTCAAAAGTCACTCTCCATCTTTCTTCCTTTAAGAAGATGCAATGAGGTCTCCCTGGACCCTTCTTTTCTCCAGGCTGAACAATCCTGGCTCTCTCAGCATGTCTTCATAGGAGACGTGCTGCAGCCCTTTGACCATCTTTGTGGCCNTCACAGCTTCTCTGGGCAACTGGTTCCAGTGCCTCCACATTCTCTGAGTTGCAGAGTTTAATTTAAATCTCTCCTCTTTGAGATTAAAACCATTCCCCCCTTGTGCTATCACTATCTGCCCATGTCAAAAGTCACTCTCCATCTTTCTTCCTTTAAGAAGATGCAATGAGGTCTCCCTGGACCCTTCTTTTCTCCAGGCTGAACAATCCTGGCTCTCTCAGCATGTCTTCATAGGAGACGTGCTGCAGCCCTTTGACCATCTTTGTGGCCTCCTCTGGACCTGCTTTAGCAGGTCCATGTCTTTCCTGTGCTGAGGATTCCAGACCTGAGCACTCCAGGTGGGGTCTCACAAGGGCAGAGTAGAGAGAGGAAATCACCTCCCTCAACCTGGTGGTCACATCTCTATTGACGCCATCCAGGGTGCAGCTGGCCTTCTGGGCTGCAAACACATATTGGCTGGCACATCCCAAGTTTTTTGTCCACCAGACACCCCAAGTCCTTCTCCACAGGATTGCTCCCAAATGAGTTCTTCTCCCAGACTGTACTCATTTTTGGAATTGTCCCAAGCCAGGTGCATTACCTTGCACTTGGACTTGTTGATCTTCATGATGTTCTTGTGGGTCCATTTCTCAAGTTTTTCCAGGTCCTTCTGGATGGTGTCCCATCCTTCAGGTGTGTGACCTACCCAGCTCCATGTAATTTGCAAGCTTGCTGAGGGTGTACTCAATCCCACTGTTTATGTCACTGATGAAGATCTTTAAGAGCACTGGTCCCAGGACAGAGCTCTGAGGGACATCGCTCTTCACTGGCTTCCACCTGGACATAGAGCCATTGACTACAACTCTCTGACTTCAAACATTCATCCAGCCAATTCCTTATATATCAAACTGTTCACCCTCAAAACACATATCTCTCCTATTTAGAGATAAGGATGTTGTATGGGACCGTGTTGAAGCCCTTACAGAAGTCTAGGTATTGACTGACATTGGTCAGTCGTGTCTTCAGATCATGACTCCACTTACTTGGATAATAAATCGTAATTGTTTAACATAGAGGATTTAGCTTCTTTTTTCAGACCTTTTGAAGAGTAAAGAAACTTAACTATGAAGGCATCTGGTTCTGAGGAGCTAAAGAGTGTCTGGTAGTACCTATTTTACCATTGAAGTATTAAGGAGATATTTCTGGTATATGTATACTCTGGACAATTGCATGAAGATGCAAGAAAGACACAAAGCTATTAGAGAGCATCCAAAGGCGGGAAATAAAGATGGTGAAGGGCCTTAAGGTGAAGCTATATGAGGAGCAGCTGACATCACTTGGTCTGTTCAGCCTGGAGAAGAGGAGACTGAGGGGACACCTCATTGCAGTTACAACTTCCTTGTGAAGGGGAGAGGAGGCACAGGCACTGATCTCTTCTCTGTGGTGACCAGTGACAGTACCTGAGGTTGTGTCAGGGGAGGTTCAGATTGGGTATTGAAAAGAGTTTCTTCCTCCGGTGGGTGGTTGGGCACTGGAACAGGCTCACCAGGGAAGTAATCACAGCATCAAGTCTGACAGAGTTCAAAAAGCATTTGGATGATACCTTCAGGCACACAGTGTGACTCTTGCTGATAGTCCTAAGCAGGGTTAAGTGTTGGACTCCTTGATCCTTGTGAGTCCCTTCCAACTTACCATGTTCTGTGATTCTGCTATTCTGTGAACATATAGCTTAAAAATTTGTTTCCTGGCTCTCAGATATAAGAATAACTTCTTGACCTTCCAGAAAGGCACAAGACAAAGCAGCCTTAACAAAGTAAATTGGGAAAAGCTGTACCATAGCAGTGTATTCTAATATAATGGTTCACCTTTGGTCTCTACAGTGTGTCTGTGGCACCAGTTCAACATAGCATTTAAATGTATGCAAATGAAAAGCATGATTTACTACTCAGAAGCATCCCTGGAAACCTTTCCAAAGGACTTTTAGATCAGGCAGTCTATTTTTTTTCTGCAGCTATTTAATTCCTCCTCATTTCTGTAGATTTTATTCTTTGGTTATTATTATATATTCACATTATACATCAGCCTGACCACTGTAAAGTTCTGCCAGCACCAAGGTTGGATATTTTTTCTCCCTAAATATTATTGAATGTTGTTTTTACTCTTGTTATCTATCTATACAAGAGTCCATTTGTACCTTAATGGTAGCATTTTCCTTCTGCAGAATCCTTAATCCACTTGAATTTACTGGGACCTCACAGGATTGCCTTATCATTTGGGGGATTCACCTCAGACTGTTTTGATACTGGCATTCTTCTTCTCTTGCTAAGACAGATAAATGAAATCAGAATGAGAATTGCACCCACTGTACTAGCAAAACACTGTGAACTCAAGATTGTGGGGCAGAAAGGGAATGCATGTTCAAATTGGTAAGTTGTGGCAAAGTTGCTCATCATGCTGTTATGATTAAATTGCTGAGAGACCATGAACCAGACAGTTTTTGCACTCTGGAGAGAAAACCAACTAAGCAGTTGCAGTATTGGACAGAAAATACTAGTGAACTGTTTTCCTCCAGATATGCAGATAGGCATAGCTTTTCTCAGTAGTTTACAATGAACACATTATTCTGCTTCAAATATTCTTCAGACCTGTTTTGCATATGACAATCTATCATTCCCACACACTACTAAGTCATGAAAAGTACTAATTAAAAAAAAAAAAAAAGTTTTTTTTTAAAGCAGAGCACAACTACATCAGCTGTGGATACTGGTTTGATTTTAAATCCAGAAACCACAATAAAGGCTGCTTTCCTTACGTCAGATGTGGTGATTAATATGTGGTAGACTTGGGCTCCAGATTTTTACAGCTCTGTTAATTGATCATGAGCCAGAGCCTGGGGCTGTATAATTAAGTTAGCTGGGAAATTAATGCAGGAAATGGCTTCTAGATTTGATTGGCTTAAAAATCTATGAACACACTTATTTAATCCTTTTGAATTAAACTTGGTGCCAAAAAAATTATGTTAACTACGTCTGCAATTTCATAACTTCAGGGCAATATTCTTTTTCTGCCTTTGAAATCAGTAGTGTTTGCACAAAATAGAGTCATCTTAGACAATCCAGTAAAAGGTCTCTTTATCACTGGCTAGAGATGCTGTATTTTCTGTGTCTTTCTCTGATGCATACAGACACATATATTAGACTAACTGGGACCTAGGGACTCAATATCCTTACTTACAGCTCAACAGTGGGTTGCTGTGCCTGTGCAGAAGCCCTCTGAGGTAAATCAAGCTTCATGTTGGTGCCAGTTATACCTGCACATTGTAGGACAACAGGAACAGTGATTCTATTCTTCTGGTCATCTGAATCTTATGTATTGTGCCCATAGTATGAAAAGTAACTATGTTCTTTCTCCCTTGTTTTCTGGCATTAAATGAGACCTCCAGACACAATTAGAAATGATATATCAAAAACATCCATAAGAAGAGGGTAAGAAGTGAGTAAATGCTCTCTAGTCTTGAGCTCCGGCATTGATTTCCCTTAACTCAGGAATAAACACGGTCAGCGGTTATACTGAAGTCATCATAATTAAAGTCAGTGCAGTCAGTCAGGGTAATACTGGACATGACCAATCAAGTTTAGGCTTAGTGAATAGGTGAAGATACCAAGTGTTTTGAATAAAGTTGTTTTGTTTTCATTAAAATCTGAAATTAATTAATGAGCATTAGTTTAAGTTATATGCTATATCCATCTTATTCTGTCTTGGGTTGAGTTTGCAATTTGATACCACATAAAATGACTGTTACTCAGCAAGTTGTAGGTCTTTATAGGATTACTTTAGGGCTGCTTTTCCTCACAGAAGTGAGGGAAAGGGGGAAGTGACATTATAAAGCTAAGGGAGAAAAAATCTGTTATGAATAAATAAAGGTGAAATAAGAAATAGCTGTCTCAGGACTTTGTTGCACTTTAATTGTATTTTCCTTGTCAAAGGAAGAACCTTAATCAAGGGACCTTTAATGATTCTATATGTGGTGTATTAAATATTTTCTTAGGAAAAAGACAGGCAAAATAAAAAGCCCAGTACCAAAAGTGCATCAGACATCAGCAATAAATAAACCAAGACTGAATGTAATTGGGGTGAAAGGTTGTAGTTGTATAATTAAAGTTGTTATCCTAAGGTGATGGCCTAACATTACTAGCATTGCCAAGAGGCAAGTCTCTTTTCAAACTTTTTTTAAAAAGCTGCTGTGATTTGAAAGTCTTTCACTGCTTTATTTACTTTATTTGGGAGCTACAGAAACACCTGACCAGAACTGAGTTGTCTTGCCTTCCCCAAAGTTTTTGTTAATTGTATGGTGAAGCAGAATGAAACCTCAATATATATATACCTGCATATCATCCTAAAGCAGCAGATGCTAATCAAATTAGTAAAAGGATGTATTGTTGCTCTGGGAATTTAACAGTTTTAATGTTGTCACTGAACATGAACTAAAAGCTTCCACATTCTTAAATTCCTAACTGGTATTTTAAGAGTGGAGCATGGTAAAAGAAACTTAATTAACTTTTTAATGGGGATAAACTGTTCTGAAAAGAGACTTTTTACAATATTTTTCTACAGCCTTGTCTTTGACTGCATGAGTTATCAATTCAAATCTTAACAATTTTAGAGGTTCAACCAATAAAATCAATATTTATTTCTAGAAAAAATTCCCAATTTTGAACTCCTATACATAGTTATGCATAATTATGCAAAATATGCATAATCAAAATAAATATAAGACCTTTCCCAGATATTCTTCTTCTGTAGTCAACAGATTTAAAGAAAGAATCTTTAGAAAACAAAAAAATCTAATCAACATTTCAGACATTGCAGGTAAAGTTATAGAGATGAATAATACTTAGGTAGGAGGTAGGAAATTTTTAGAACAAAACATTAGCAGAGTTTATTTTACTACCTTCTCATCTATTTTAGTCCCTTGCAAGTTCTTCTTTTGAGTGATGTACTCATTATTTCCTTTCTGGGAAAAAGTTGAGGTTTGTCTCTGCCATCACAAACAGTAATAATGGATAAGAATACAGGGTTTATTTTCTTCCACTGGCATTGACTGAAAAAATTGTAACTGGGGCAGTTTCTTTTCCTTCCTGTATGTTGTGTTGTCATTTACACCTTTATGAAAAGCACAACTAGTGTCATTATGTTTAATTAACCTTTACTATGTACTTTGATCTGTTGCAAGTTCTGTGAAACGCACTGTTTGTGGCAATCTGTGTCAGAACTGAACCTTATCCAAAGGCTTATGGTTTTAAGTTAGCACAGTGAACACACGAGAACTTACATGCAGAGGATTCCATCCTGTGATTTTCATTCAGCCATAATTTCTATCCAGCTTGAAAATTTCTGTGTTAGCTCCAAAAAATTCTGTTTTCCATTATGTGGCTGTGCCAGTAATGTCAATGCTGGGGGTTTTGGATCAGCTTTTACTGCATCCCACACAATTACACATTATGTTGTCTATAGAATCATTTTGGAACTGCCTTATAAAGAGTGGGAGATAAAATTGTATGTAAAATTCTGATGGGCAAATAAAAGTGAAATCTAAACTGTGATACTGATCTTTATTAGGAGTATCATCCATTTTAGATTTTCCTGAACGTGTCTCCTTTGCCTGTTTGAAACTTGTTTCTGAACAGAAATTGAAATATATAGATATTTCTGTGGGGAGTGCAATCTGGATCTAACACCTCTGCTGTGTCTGAGCTCACAGGTGTCCAGTGCACACGTAGGAAATATCATATGCAAATCCAACACTCTACATAGCACTGGGTTATATATTTCTGTGCAAAAACTCCTGGGCAGAATATTTTCAGGACTTCTTGGCAGAAGTAGGGCAACATCCTAAATGTTATCTGAATTCTGTATGTTTGCTCTGTTTTTCCTAGGAGCATAGGGCTGTAGTAAGTTTTGCATCTTACTCACCTAGTTAAATATTGCAAAAATACAACAATATGTCCATATATCTACACAAATCTATAAATTTTCTAATGTTACAGAGAAAAAATTCTGTGAATCCCACATTGCAGAATCCAGAAGACCTGTTGTTTGTTGATAGTTTTGAAGGGGGATGAGAATGATGAGAGTGAAGTTAAAGTTCCTCGCCTATTAATGGCAGAAGTGAAATTTGTCAAGGAAGAGTGATGGGTGCTCCTTCTCCTCCTTAGACATGTCTGAATTTTAAGCTGCTCTCAGCAGTGTGCACACTGCCAGTCACTTTAGTGAGGATGAGTATCACGAAGGAGGTATAGTGTTGTAGGGCTGGCAATGCTAGAATTGAAAAAAAGGTGGTTAATAAAGTTGTAAGAAATATTCTGAGTAACTAATTGTAAGTGTTTAATTGCAATGTTGAACCAAAAAAAACCCAAGACCTTCCTGTAGGCAAGGTGAAAACGTGCCCTTCTGCTGTCTATCCCAATGTGTTCATCATAACAACAACTCTGACGAGGTTTCTTCTACAACTTTTGTATGCTGGAGAGTTAAGAGAAATCTTAATAACATGGATATCAAAGACTCATCCTACTGCCTCTGGTCCTGGTTGCTGTTCCTTACAGGAGTATTAATGACAGCACCACTTAAAAGCACAGAGCCTCAGTGATAAAGCTCCTGTTCAATTTGATGCATAAGAATTGTGCTTTCTGCATTACTGCAGACAATGGAATCATTAACTCACTATCAATCATGTGGCACATAGCACAGCCCGCTCTCTAAGAAGAAGCCATGGGGCATGAGTTATAAATAGCAGACATAAGTCAACCCCCTTGACCAGCCGTAATTGTGAAAGAAGGACTGTAAACTGTGTTTCGTCTTCTGCCCACGCTTTCCAAATCACACCAGTGTGTACATGTAAATGCAGTCAGGGATGTTCTGTTTTATTAGAAGGCTCTGCGGACAGGCCTAGAACTGGGTCCATTCTTCTTTTCCAAGTAACCCTTTTAGATGTCTTGAGTATCTCTGTGCAGTTTGAGACAGCTTTTTCTCTGTTGTAACAAGATAGAGTAAGTTATTTTGACTTATTGAGGTATCAGGAAGCCTCATTCTCTCTGTTGTTCTATTGTCTGTGCTGGGAGAACACCACAGAGAGTGAGTGTATGTGGGTAGGGAACTAAGGTGACAGGGCAGAAAATAAATTTACCTTGTTGTAGCTCCCAAATGTATTAAACCTAGATAGGCCTTCACACATAGGGGTTTTAATTATTAGGGATTTTTTATTTCTATATTTGCGGTTTAGTTCCACAAGAGCTGTTAAATAGGAGAATTCATATAGCACTCTTCTCACTTTACTGATTCTCTTCCATGGGAAGCAAATTAAAGATAATTTAATTGCCTTTCTTAGAGGGAATGAGATCACAAACAAGCTACAAACTCCTTTTATAGTTCTCTGTCACCTGGCATGAAGGGCTAGTATAAGCTTTTAAAAGTAGGCACTTTTGGCATAAAAGTGAAGTGGTCAGGGTCTGTGATTCTTCAATGACTTCCACTGACAGCTTTATCAAAATTAAATTGCCCATTCTTCTATTCTGTAGTAGAAATCCTGAGAGAAGATAGCAGTGAAATAGCTCACTGTTTTCAGCTGAAATGTACTCCATCCCTTATGCAAAGGGATTTGCTGTAGCAAAGGAGTGTAATTTACACCTTCCTGTGACAGCCTTTGTGACTTTGACCTGGAAAGTAGAAAAGAACTCAGGCATACTTACTGAAGGCTGCTATAAATAGATTTAAATGCAGAGGTTTATCTTAAGCTTAACAATAAGTTGTCTTTACAGTGCTAACAAACTGGACCACACAGCTTTGTTTTGATTTTTACCTGAAGTGCAGACCTGTGTGGTCTAGATGGATGATATCAATTGCATTTGAAAGCCTGATAAAATGGAATGCAGATGATTTATCTAGCTGATACCAACCTCTTGATAAAAGACAGAGCCATTAGTAAACCCTGGCATATATATATCATTCTTATTCTTCTGAATGCATTGTAAATGCTTTTTGCAAATGCATGCATCTTCCTTACTTTCTGGAGCTTTTTCCCAGTGGTTTAGAGCAGTCGATTATGGTGATTTTTCTGCAATTTGCTTTGAGACATTGTAACTGAAGCATGCTCTGCAGATAGTCATGCATTAATTAGTGTTACATACTCACATACTGTACACACTTCCGCATGCTGCTTCTGTCAGTGGCTGAAAAACTCACTGGCTGAGAAAGTATTGTATTAAAATAAATGAAAACTATTGCTTAAATCTCTGGTGCCTTGAAAGAAGCACCTTCAAAGGCCTAAAACAACCCCAGAATTTCAGGTAATCATGCATTGCTTCTGCTGTTGTAAGACCATGCTAATGTAAGTGAATAACTTAACACTTAAGATGCTACAGTATATGGCTTTTTAAAAATTGCTGTTCCCTAGATATATATTTTACAAATACTATATTTTATGTGAAGAATAGGCAATACATGAAAATTATTATCACTGAGCATGGTTTCTGCATGCTGCAGAAAACTGTTTGAAACTGGTTGGAAAGTTGAAGAATCAGTGTAGTGAGGGATGTCATAGGGACATTAATATTCTTTTGTTTAGTGAGAAACATTCTGTTAAAGTCTCCTGGTTGGCAACATACACATATTCATAGGTATTTCTGAATAACAAACACAGTGGAAAGGTTCTCAGCATTTTTTAAAGAAATATAAAATTCTGATGAAGTAAAAAATTACTAGAGAGAAAATTTTTTTTTTTATTTTATTGGTGTTTATTTCTCATAGATGCCCATTTGTGACAAATTAGGCTTTCTAAATAAGTAATTTTGATGTTAAAATGTGGAATTACTCAATCTGACACTTTTGAACTTTCATTCAATGCCTGTGATTTATTTATTTTGGCCCAAATTGGAATGTTGTAATTCTGTAAGATTTACAAATTTAATTTTCTTGTGAGGTGTGTTGGACAAACATTTTGAGAGGCAAGACATATGACTTTCAGGAATGAAACTCATCATAGCTATAATGAACATGTATCACCTGAATCTGTTAAAACCAGGTCACAGGGTAGTGAATTCACTACTGCTGTATGTTGATTTGCTCATGACAAACTGAGAATTACTGTGGAGCCATAATTCAGACTTTGCCTGCTGAGATGATGTGATTCAAGGCATTGGCAGGAACAGAAGTAGACCTCATTCCTGAACTGCATGCATTTCACAAGTCTTGCAGAGCACAGTCACATCTTGCTATTTTAGAAAGTCAGTAAGCATTATTTTACTGATATTGCAATTAGATTGTTGATATTTCCAGCAGAGCAAGGTTCACATTCTGTGCAATGTTTTGTGTGGTCAGAATAGGAACATGACTAAACACTTTTATAGTTTTCAGTTTCTGGACTGACCCAGAGGTCACTGTGACTTTTCTAACAGATGATATCCTCTCCTTCTGCTTACAGCAGTTTTCTCTCCTTCCCTGATTTTCCATTCTGAGATTAAACTGCTTCTTTTAGGGCCCCTTCATTGCCAAAGGGACCTATTAAAAATGGAAGAACTATGCTCTTTGTCTTTGGTCTACTACTCCGTAGTACAGATCAGAGTTCCTCTAGCTAACTGTAATTTTCCTCTTGAGATTTATGCCCAGGCTGAGCTCAAGAGCAGACAAGTTGTTTTTGTGGTCTGTAAAACCACAAGCAGCTGGAGAAGACCCATTAGAAAACAAAGGACTCCTTATATCTGAACATGTCTAGCATCTGCAGAGGCATCCACAATAGCTTGCACCAGTTTTTCACATGCAGACTTCAGGATCTTTGAGGGAAACTATATGAGATGCAGGCTGTCATAGTTTAGGAATGGTATTCCCCAATTTAATACTCCTACTGAAAAAGAAAAACCAGGAGCCACTCCCCTCTTCCCACCTCCTCCACCGAGAGAGAAAAAAGGCAGAGGTCAGGGATTGAGATAAGAACAATTTACCGGAAATGGCATTAAGATAAGAAAAAGAACAGTAACAGCAAAAATACTAACAATAATGTTCAAAAGAGAGAGGGGTTTGCACGCAAAAGTGCTCACTGAGCCCGGGACAATGAAAAACAAAACATTGGCTGACAGACTCTCCACCCACCACACTTTCCCCTGACTGCAAACCATGCCCACCTTCTTGGAAACAAGAATCCCCTACTTTCACCCACACTGCTCCAGACTCCTCTCCCTCATGGCTACTGTGAAAAAATTAACTCTGTGCAAGACAAGGCACACTATATTTTGTGCCCATGACTGCTTTTTAAAACTGATGCAGATTTCTCTCTTCTTCTTGTGGATGCACTATGGCAATGCCTTTTAACCGCATGACTACAGATTAATGGTTTTACAAGGACATTGGTGGTTGTGTAAGCAGCAAATTATACAAGAGGAGATGAAATATAAGTAATCTCCTATGTAAGACACTTGCCTAATTCTCAGGAGAGGTTTCTTTGCCTGTTGAATTCCCCTAATATTTTAAGGAAGAGGGATCTGATACTTTTTTTTCTAGTATTCCACAATATCACATTGTTTAACTCTGGAGATGCACTGTTCTTTTATAGTGTAGTTCTTATGGCTCTTACTGTAGGCTGCCTATATTAGGCTCTGCAAAACTAAAGAGAACTAGAAAGCCTTTGGTTTTAAATGACATTACATGTTATATTCCTTCCCTTATCTTCTTCACCAACACAAAGCGAGAGTGAAATCAAGAGTTTTGTAAAAAAAAAAACAAGTAACAATAAAATGGCAGCCAGCATATAGTTTTCTTCTAAGTATTATTCTTGTGTGATTAGTATATGAATGATCCTCAAGTGCCAAAACTTCCTGGCTAATACAGACTCAACCTGTTACATGAACATGGGTTTTTCCTTTAGCTTGAGCAGTAGATTTTACTAGATTGGTAGCAGCGATCAATGCAGGGATCAACAAGACTCAGTCAGCAGAACTGCTGAGCTATCATTCTTTCCTTCCAGGTAGTAGGAGGAATTAAACATCTTAAACTGTCTGCTATACTGTTTTAACATGGGAATAGGAATGAATATTGCTCACCACTATTAGCCTAGGTGGGAAATCTAGAGAGAGACTAAAAGAGTTTTAAGACAAAGGTGTTAACATGTGTTGATAAGGTCAAGACTTGTTTCTGCAAGAGGGAAAGCTAAAAGAAACTCTACTTTCTGAACCAGCACCTATACATATAAATGAAAAGAAAAATACAGACATTTTCAAGTCTCCAATAAAATAATGAAATGCATTAAGTAAAATTGTTGTATGATTTGAGTTCAAATAAAGTTATTTCTTTTTACCATAGAGAAATCTGTTTTTATGCAATAGATATATTATGTGTGTGCACTTGAAATATGTACATTGCAGACAAACATATCATATAAGTGTATATATATGCATGTATATAAATACAAAACAACTTCTGAATAGCAATAATATGCCACTTTTAGCATTATTAAAATGAAAAATCTATTTTTTGTGTAGAAAAAATTCATTACCAGAAAGAACACAATTCAAAATATTTCTTTGACAGATGCTGCTAAGAGACTATAATCTTGTTCTTGAGCCTTGGGCACCCTAAGACCTAATAAAATCCAAATAGAAATACACTACTGCCTACTAATGTACAAAGTCAGAGAAATAAAAAAAGAAGCAAGTTCCGTCTGCTTTAGAAGTATCAAACATGTTGACTAATAACTGATCTAAAGCTTGTGGAAGTCAATGACAGTTAATTGCCATTTAATTAACTTTGATGAGTTGTTAATCAATCGCCTAATTTACACTGGATATGTGGACTCCTTTGTTTTTCAACTTAGATTCATATATATTAACATCTCCTGAGTCCTCCTGTAAATTTCCTGTTATACTAAAACAGCTATGATTGATCTGGTTTCTAGGGAAGCCATGGAAAAATAAAATTAGAATTTAAGATTTGTTTGGCAATTCTATGCACATATTTTGGATGCCATGAATACAGCACTAAGTAAATAAACAGGAAATAAATCAACATATTATTAAATTTTGTAGAAGTGAGTGGGCTGCTGAGTAGCAATAGAACAAAAGATTGTGAAAAGCAAATCAGAATACCATCAGTCTGTTAAAGCTAATATCCTTTCAAAGCCAGACCATTAGTTTTAGTGCTGAGTGACACCTTATCCTGACGAGAATGAAATAAAACTGACTGTTGACATATGTTTATTTCAGTTATGTTTTCTTCTGGGAGAAAGAAATAAAATGAGCAACTATGAAAATATTAATTTTTTGTTTGTTTGTTTGTGGTTTATTTATTCTTCTTAAAAAGTGCATCCAAATCTACTTTGGAACTTATCTTCTGTGTAGAAAACTGTACCTGATGATTCATAGTGCATCAGAACGAAAAGAAAGTTGGAAACAAGTGTGTGTCCCATGAAATGGAATTCTACTTGTAGCCTAGATTTATCAATTTTCATGAAAATTGGAACTTCATTTTCAGGTAAAGTTGAACATAAGAAGCACTCTCAGACACTAACTTCTCTCTGGACATTTTAAAACAGAAAAAAGTGTTTTGCTTGATAGTATGTTGTGGCTCCGACATGAAGGGATAAAACATTTATCAGGTGGTGTATCTGAATGGTTTTCCTGGCTGTGTCTGTTTCAGAGTAAGTAATTGCTTTTAATGCTGCCTTTACACTGAAAAGCCACATTATCTGTTTCCTGTGGTGGAATAACTTTTTATATAAATAGCAGTGGATACTATGGAAAACCTAGAGGTTATTGCTTGAACTATAATTACTGCCTGATCATTAGTAATTATTGCATGAGATATTGCAGAGCATGTTCTTTGACCCCAAGAAATAAAAAAAAATAAAAAAACCCAAAAAAACAAAAAACCCAAAACAAAACAAAACAAAAAAAACCCAAAAAAACAAAACCAAAAAACCCCACAACCAACGAAAAACACTGCCCAACAACTGCAATAGACCAAATAATTTATTTTGGATTATTTGATTGTCAACATATTACCTCAAGGGTCTGACTCATCAAGCCCACTTCCTATCTAATTAATACAGCAACATATATAACAACATATATGATATGACTATAGATTTTTCCACGGTTCAGATTCCCAACTTTGATTGCCCAGATTTGTTGCAATTATCAATTATTGATTAGCTCACTCATTATTGAAAGCTCACTAAAACTTTTTTACATTAATATTATGAGAATTTACACTGTACATATGAAAGAAAATATTTTTCTGCATTGGCTTCTGTGCATTGTGATCTATTTGAAGCAACTGTTTTTCAAATAATTAGTGAATGCTGGAATTAATTATAACAAATTATTTATTTGAATCAGTTTTACTAATAAGGGAATGAGCTTGGCAAAACAATAAAAAAGGAAGAAACTCTTAAGTTCCATGATTTTTGGGCTTTTTTAAAGTCTAATATCTTTGTGAAGTTACAAGTGGTGAGTTCACCCAATTTCTTGTGCAAAGGTCGTTGCAATCAACAGGTATCTTTCCACTGACTTTGATACACATCGATTCTGAGCTATTATGTATCCCTGTGATGCAGTCAAATCCTTTCTATGCAAGCCAAATGAAGCCATGAGATACAAAATACTGGCTTTGTATTATTTTTGTGTGCTTCATGTGTGTGGTACTGCAATACAATATAATTGAGATGATATGCAAATATTATTCTCCAGAAAACCGTGAAGTGGATTACATCAGCTATATGATACATTTACTACATTACATTTGTGTGGGCTGTATGTGGCAAGGTTTTGGGGAGCATTTTGCAGGGATGGCTTCTGTGAGATGAGACCAGAAACTTGCCCCATATGGGACAGAGTTAGAGTCAATGCCAGCAGGCTCCAAGATGGACTTACCCTGGGTGTATCTTGCCACAGCTGAGCCAGTCAGAAACAGTGGGAGTGCCTCTGGAACAATATATTTAAGATAAGGTGTGATGGGTTGGATAAAGCCCCAAAACTTAGATTAAGGCCTTAGTTTAGTTAGGCCTGAAACCAAATTTAGCAGGCCTCAGTTTTTGGGCCATGGGGCACTCCGTAGATTCAGAGGGGCAAGTGTCACCTGACTTAAGCAACCAAAGAGGTATTTCATTATCATCTGACGTCAAGTCGAGTATAAATCTAGTGGGGGAGGTATCCTCGCTCTCTTGCCCTCCCTCTCTCCGTGCGGTGTGGTGGGGAGGACTCCCTGTTGCTGCTCCCAGAGTGACAGGCCTGGCCGCTTCCCTGCCGAGATGCCCACAGCAGTTCTGGTCTCTGGGAAGTAAATACCTTTGCTTGATATTGCTTTGCTGGGTGCTCTTTCAGGGGAACGTGTTTAGTTTTGTTTCGTGTGGGTTTTGGGTGGTGGAATCTGTGTGTTATTGGGGTGGATAGCTCTGGATGAAGTTATTGTTGTTTTTTTCTTATATTTGTACATAGATGTGTTGTAACTTTCCTGTAAATATATGTATATAGTTTTTTTCCAGTTTCAGTTTTTTTTCCTTCCCTCCTTTCACTGGGACCTCGTGTGTCTTTGGGGGGGGGTTGGCATTTTGCCAAGGTCAAACCCACAACATAAGGTAAAACCCACGGCACAGCAACAGCTGGGAGAGGACTGACAATATGTGAGAGAAATAGCTTTGCAGACACCAATGCCAGTGATGGAGGAGGGGGAGCAAGTTCCAGGCACACGAGCAGAGATTTCCCTGCAGTCTGTGGTGCTGCCCAAGGTGAGCCAGGCTGTTCCCTGCAACGCGTGGAGGCCCATGGTGGAGCAGAGATCCACTTGCAGTCTGCATTTGTGAAAATACTCTTTGAAGTTCAAATTCCATATTGAAAGCCATCATGACTGCATGAATCGTAGGCATTGTAATTATGTGGTTTTCCTTCTGAGGAGAATCTTCTGAGCACCAGGGCCTCCACGTGCCCCTTAATGGAAGAGAAAATTCAGGAATGATCAATGTCAGAATAATCTCGTCCTTTGAGTAGAAGAGGGAACCAGAAAAAACTGGTAGAGAAAAAATGAGCCAGCATGGACATGTGATCAAAGACAGCCAGCCTGTGGTTATGGCCAGAATAACTGAGTGAAGAAAAATAATAAAATAGTAGATACTGGATTTTTTTGTTTAGTTGGGGTTTTTATTAGGTTGCTTTTTTTTTTTTAATTATTCATTTGTTTGTTTTGTTTTAAGAAGACTTTTACATCTTTTTTTTACTTTCTCACCATCTTAATCTTGACCTACTAAAGAAGCCATTGAGGAATATTTTTTAAAAGTGGGACTGCATTCATAAAATAAATAAACAAATAACAATTTTTTTTTCAATTCCGTATTAGGATGCTGTTTTGTCTACATGGTCTTTTAAAACTTCTTGGAAATTTCGCTTTTTGCATGCATGCCATCTGTTTCAGTGTTGCCTCTGGTGGGAAGCTGCCCATGTTGCCTATCATTTCATGTCGAGTCACCGTTACAAGGGACTAGGTTTTACTCTACTAATTAGTCAGTTAAAAAAATTCAAATTATTTCCTTCTCTGTCAGTGAAATAGAGATACAATTTCATTTCGTGCAGAAAATCTTCATCTTTTCTCCCTAAAGCTAGTTTTAAAAAAAGCAGGGTAACTGCTCACATGGCACAGGGGATGAATTTTATTAGGAAAAGGTCTGGGGTAGTTTTCTGTTTTAGGATTAGATTTCTGGCTAGTGTAAGTCAAGACAGTTTTATTTAAGTTTCAAGCCACCTAATAATAATAGACTGTTCATAAATCACTAGTGTGGTTTTCCCTTCTGACTTTCTAATTAAAAAGCATTTATGTGGTCAGAAGAAGGGGCACTCAAACACACATGGAGTAATTGGCATAAATCACAGAATCACAGAAGATCCTGAAGTGCCACATAAAAGACTGCCACCAACCCTAAACAAACCTAATAGGCTTTGGGGAATGAAGAAAGAGTGTATAATTTTTGATGTTATAATAGCCATTTCATATTTCAGTATGAGCATGGCAGGAGTTTAAATTGTTGTTCTTCCAAGAAAGACAATTTTAGGATACCACATAGTTATGCAATGATGTGATGTTTGTTTCTGTCAGTTGTACTGGTGTCTACATATCTTACTTATAAAACCTATTATGCCAAATAATACTTTTTGTATTACTACAAAACAAGTATATTTTACTTTACTACTTTTTCTTGGAATCTGCAGCACTTCTGTTAGCTTATGCTATTTGCTATCACTATTAGGCACCATTTTTTTGGGATAATAGATCTGCCCCTTTCAGGTTTGAGAAGTTTGAGTCTCTTCTGTGATGTGTCAACTTAACAAAAGGAAAAGGTGTAATGCAGTGAGAATTACGTTACAAATGTTCTTAAACTTGAACGGAGTTATCTTGAGCTCCCACAAAGGGAAGAACAGCTTCTGCAGGTACTGGGACTCGTGAAGTGGCCTATTTTGATGCAGGGCGGCTTTCCCACCCAGTGGGCTGAGATGTCCAAGAGCCATAGGAAGGATCAAGTAAAGATTGGAAGGGTGAAAAGAGGAAAGCATAAGTCTTTGTGTTTAAAATGCTTATTGAGTTGGAAATGCAGTTAAAATTAAAAAAAAAAATTGTAAATTAATTGGGATAATTTATAGATGAACAACTGAATTCCTCAGAGAAAGGTAATGAGAAGTGACTGCAGATGTTTAGTTAGCAGAGCTAACTGCTTCTAAATGCCTTCACAACTTAATTCCTTGAGGAAGGAGAGTGAGCTTTTGGTCTGCCACTCGTAGTTACAGTTTTTAATTCTCTCTCTCTGAAAGAACAAAGAAACTGTTGGGTGTTCCTGTTCCTTGACTAGTGATTGCATGCAAGGAGTGGGAAGTTTATAGGAAGTTCAAAAGAAGATAGTACTTCCATTATTTGAAAAGTACTGATGTAAAATAACCTCATCTGTGCAAGTAAAACGAATTGGTACTTCCTGGCAGGAGTAAAAGTAATTGAATCTATATTTCTGTATAAACATGCACACATACTTCTGACCACATTCACATAAATATATGTAACATAGTAAAAGAGAGCTACAATTCTTTCTGTATTTTATTGGAATTTCTTTGTGATGATGAGAAATAAGAGAATATTGAGAGTAAAGTGCCCTCGGCAATATTAATTCTACTTTGCTGACATTGATGTAATGTATAGTCTTTCCTTAAATAATCCTGTGTTATGCTTTCTCCCCTTCACAGGATGTCCCCATTTCAGAAGTTTTACTTATTGTCTTTTATCCTTCCCTCCCCTTCAGGGAATGTCTCAGGCTTCTAGGTTGCTTCAAAGCCTCTAGTAAATTTTCTAAGTCCTCAATTGAACATATAAATGTTTTTTGCTATGGTAACCAAGCCAAAACTTAAAAAAAAGTCTTGTGTTTCCACTTCAATGCTGGAAACCTAGGTACAAATTTATCAATGAGTTTATGTTAGCATCCTGTGTATTATAAATACAGGCATAAAGCTTCAGTACTACAGTATGATGTATTGGCTAATGGCATGTCTGGAATAAAGGTAGGGTTCACCCTAATTTTTTGTTTTTTTACATTACTGAAACAGAATTAGGATTTTGGTGGTCATTTTTAGTTAGAATTAAGTGCAGTGAGGGTCCAGCCAGGACTTTCTCATTTTTTTCAAATGCCACTAGCCCTGTGTCTTAGTCAGATATGGTGAATACTCACAGAAAGCGAATGGAGCACATGGGACTGAAATCCTGTTTATTCTCTGGTTACCATAATCTCAGATTTAACACGGCTTCCTGTGGATGATGCCTTCTCAAAATGTGAGGAGTAAAACATGAGCAACCTGTCTGTTTCTAGTAACACAATATCCTTCTAACTGCATATTTTCCTCTTACAAGCTTAAATTACTTTATATTAAATGAGAACTGTCATGACACAGTAGTGTAATTGAGGCAGTGTGCATAAAAAGGGGAAATTACAAAAAAAAAAGAATTATTATTTTTTAAAATAATAGCACTTCAAAGAGATTAATTAAAATATATACATAATATTAAGACAGAACTGGTGACAGAAGGCCACAAATTGTCATTGTATGCTAAACATTGTAGTCAATCCAAACAACCTCAAATTCAAATGTGGTGACAAGTTCTAAATCTCCAACTGTGAGACTAATATAGAAAAAGGACTTAGGCGTGGAGATAATTGCAAAACACAGAATGAAAGAGTGTTTTCTTCCATGCAGCTAAATATATTTTGGTTGTCTAATTAATTTACTTAGCTATAGTTCATTGAGTAGGACTGCATCAAATATTCCAACCAAATCCTTTTTTTTTTTTTAACAGAAATTTAAATAAAAATTGATTTTTTCCGTAAATTTTACTAGCTGAATTTCATTTGTGTTGTGAGCTGTGGAACATAGCAGGATTATTACTCTTTTGTTCTTATATTCTAGAAGTTCTTGTGGTTTTAGTCTCTAAGAATGACCCCACTGTGTTTGACATTGTCTACTCATGTTAGAAACTGGTTTGGCTCTCTATGAACAGAAGAGGTAGTGTGCACATTTTCCTCCCACTCAGAATGCTTGACAGGGTTCTCCAGATCTGCTGCTGGTTGGAGGGACTGCTGCCTTTTGATCAGCCTTGCTGCTTGTGGCCTCGTTTGGTGACACCTTGTTTTGGAATAGTCTGTGACTGTTCAACCCCAGCCCACCCACATCAATCACACTTTTGAAACTTTCTTCTATAGCCTACTTAAAACTGTTATGCAGGTGGAAGAACCCTAGCATATCCAACAGTTCCTTCTGGAGAAGCCATTCCCTGTGCTTGATTATCAAACTCAGCTGGTCACACAGAGACAGCTAAACAGTCATAGATGATACTAAGCCATAGAAATTCAGATGAAGGATGCAAGGCAGACAAAGCTCTCAAGGTTTAAAAAAAGAAGTGATACTTTCTGATTGAGGCAAGAAAGTCATGTTAATAGATAGTTATCTGGAGGCAGAGAATTAAGAAGACATAAACTATGGACAGGGGAGCAGCAAAGGTGTGAGAGAGGGCAGACAACCAAGTCACAGGGCTAGGTACAAAGTGAAACTGAGGTTAAAAGGCAATGAAAGAAGAACTGGAGAAAACAAGCAATGGGGAGAGAAGTCTTTCAAGAAACCCTGTTTTGAATATTCAAATATTCCTGATATGACCACACCTGTGGCTACTCCTGTCCTTTGAGATCACTGTTTATTCATTACTGCAGCTCTTTTCTCAGGACGACTATGCTCTTAAAACCACAGTCATGTGCACTATGGTATATTAAACCATAAAGGACATTGTGCGCTCTAAATTGAAAGAGATTTTCAAATGAAAAAGCAAAATCTCAAGTTTTATGCTAGCACCCCTCTGTACACAAATCCAGTCAGACTCTGGAATCCCTGGCTTTTCTTCCTGCTGTGGTTATCAGGCATATGTTTGGGATTATTATTCATTCATAAGAAATTGGCTGGTTAATGTAATTTTGGTCAAGAAATAAAGATTTTTTGAAGGAGAAGTCTTGCAGCTTTTCTTAAAGAAATTAATATTCTAGAATAACCTGCTCTCTAAAATCTCATTTCATTCTCTGTGAGGCCAGCTTGTTACATTTGTGGTCACAGCACAAGAGAACTTGTATTGTAGGACCTGCCCATATTTCTAGTGAGTAGAAATGTTTTCCCAAATGAGATAATCTGGGTAACACAAGAAGACTGTGATAAGTGTTAAAGAAGTCATGCTTTGGACCTGACAGTTTAAAAAAGTCTGTAGAGTGTAGAGCACAACAAATGCTGCCACTATCTTAAAGCTAAATGGAGAGTCTAGAAAATTGTCATTATGCAGATTACGAAAATCTTGATTTCAATGTACCAGAAACAAGCAACATACAAATTGTTAAATACTGAACTGTCACGAAGTAGACAAGTCAGAGAAAATGTGAATTCATTTAGAGAAGATTTATTTGGTTTGTGTAATAGGGAGTGTAAAACAGTAAGAGCCCAGTTGCCTAGCTGTCATCTGCCTCCAGGGTACAATCAAACACTGCCAGTGAATCAATAGCCTGGGAAGAGTTTTTTTTTATATAGCTGGAGTTTAACATGAAGCTGTAAGTGCCCCAGGTGGCAGAGTCATTTGTTCATTAGTGACTTTTCACAATAAACAATTGTGGTTCCATGACATGACAGCAGTAACTTACCAGGGTGGAATAAGAAATGCAAAGAAAGACCCAAATTCGCAACTCTGAAGAAGACCTCTGAGAAAGTTCTATAAATCCTAAGAAACTCCAGTCAAGAGTATAGCAACAGAAGCAAATAGTGCAGTAAAAGTCTATTATTTTATTCTGTTGCAGCCTGGCTGATCTACTTTATAAAGAATTTCCTCAAACTGCTTTTCATTAAAAAGAGAGTCTGGTATCGATGCACACATCACCCTGTGTGCTTCAGGCAGAGATTTAACTTTCACATTGTGCCTTTGTACTCCTTTTTTCCCTTTTCTTAATGCAAAGCCTATAGATGATCTGAAGGATTGATTCCAATGGGTACTGTGTTGCTAATTTATGAAATCTGTTCCTTTTAGAGATTATTTTGTTGAAATTAGTGTAAGCACTGGTGATGCAAGATAAGAAGAAAGAGCATTAAACTGTTTATGCATTTCTTCTGAAGTTTAAAAATCCTATTTAGAGACCAACTTTAACATGATTTAAGACTTCCAGCAGTGTTCCTGGAAGCATAAATAAGTACAGCTTGAAGTTGTGAGAGTGGGTGTACCTCAACTTCCTATTTCTTTTGGAGAGTGTGGAATGTAAGAGTGGAATTCAGATTTGACTGAATGTAAGGCTCTGGAGCTTGACATTTGCTGACTGTGTGCCAGCAGCAGGACCACACTTTAAAAGGACATACTAAAAGAGAGGGAAGAAGAATCTTTAAAACTGTGTTGTTGTGGGGTGGAGTTTACCTCTTTAACAACCATTAAATAACCAATACATAATTATCCTGAGATTTGCTGTTAACATAAATATTTGTCTTATTTTAGTCACTTTTTTAAGTAAAACAACCGAGCACCAGCTAAGCATTTTCTAAATCCTTTTGTGTTCTTCTAATGCTAATTATTCATTCTTCACAGCTTGCTCTGCCTGGTACCAACCCCCAGGTATCTCTGAACAGAACTTCATGGACCAGTCCCATCATACAAGTAGTAAGCAAATGGTAACTAGTGATAAAAGGCTAAATAAAAATGTCATTTAGTACTAAATACTGCAGAATACTAAATAGAAGTTTGATCTGTTCTTCTTTGATAATTCTGTTACTTGTGAAGGGTAGGAAAGAAAGCCATTTTACCTGCCGATCCAGCAGGTACCTTTTAGAAAAATCCATTTAAAAAATGCTGGGAAAACCTGACTGTCGAATGATTTATTCTGCCCCCCACACTCCCTTCCCCCACCTTCCCCCCTCCCCCCTTTATTTTTTTATGTGTCCATAGCAGTTTTAGTAAAGTTTCACTATAAGCTGAATTTCAGAGTTTAGCCTGTGGCACAATGCACAAAATCATGGTACAAGTGTGTCCTATGTGCCATTGTGTCTGTTCTTAGATTGTTCATTACAATGGTTTGTCTACCCAAGGAAGTGGTTGANTTTTTATGTGTCCATAGCAGTTTTAGTAAAGTTTCACTATAAGCTGAATTTCAGAGTTTAGCCTGTGGCACAATGCACAAAATCATGGTACAAGTGTGTCCTATGTGCCATTGTGTCTGTTCCTAGATTGTTCATTACAATGGTTTGTCTACCCAAGGAAGTGGTTGAAGTTTTAGCCGCTATTTACATTGGACACACTTCAGGAACATTTTAAACATGTGTTTCATTTTAAGAATGAGAATAAAGAAGGTCCAGATGTCCTCCTCAATTCAAGATATTTTCATTAACTTCTTTGGTTTTTCCACTGAAATTTGAAATGCTCTATTCACTAAAACTTCAGCTAGAAGAAGTATAAGGGCATGTACAATGATGGTGTTTCTGACCAGTTTAACCTTTCAGGCATTTCAGCAAGATTTTATCAGTGTCAGTAATGATGGAATTTCTGAAACAGGGAAGACTTTCATTTATCCCAGAACATAAAACAGTCCTTAGGTTAATACATTTTTCTTGAGGCATCACCACTTTAATGAGCACTGTTAGCTGTTTTTAGCAAATAGCTCTTCCTCTTCCAGCTTGGTATGTACTTTCAAAAGTCCTCAGTCTGATACAGAAGATATCTTCAAATTCCCAAATTTTAGGGGTGCAGCAAGAGTATCTTGTTGAATTCTATTTGTGACATTAAAGAGAAAAGTAGTAAAACATTGATTTGGTTTTATAAAATTCTGAATACAGGGATATAAGGAGAGATGCTCGGATTCAGAGGAGGCCATTTAGTCAATATTCTGTCTGGAAGAGCATACATGTCCTTCAATAGCAGTGGCAGTTATGGGATGTGGGGCAAGCATCCATAGTTCACCCCTAATGATTTCCTGTCCTCCATGCATTTTCATCTCAGGAGATCTTCTGAGCTTGATGTTGTTAATTTTTTAACTAACTTCCATTACATATATTTTAATAAAGTTGAAGAGAGAAAATTTTCAGCTCTGTGTTGGGTATAGGTGATAAAGATTTAGTACCAGAGGGACTTCATAGATGGCTTCTGTGAGAGATCAGGAACTATACCCATGTCAGACAAAGCCAGCTGGCTCCAAAACA
>VXBX01000014.1:0-43690 GCA_013400415.1 Scytalopus superciliaris
GGGGTGTCCGTGGAGAAGTTCTGTGTTTAACTGCTGCACAATCTGCTTCAAGGCATCATAAGTTAGAATAGCATCATACAGTGCTACAGTCTATTGAATATGTAGAAAAAAAACCCCAAACAACAGACTTTCCTTAATATCAAGTTCTCATTACAAGATATGATATCTGTGGGATATTATAAGAAGTTTTGAATATTTTTCTTCAAACACTGTTTCACCCTGCATGAAGCAAAGCTACAGTGTTGAGGTTACATCAGTCTTCAAATCAATCCACCTTGTGCCTCAACCAGCATCATAAGCACATGAAACCCCACTTCAGACTTGCACTACATACCAGAATTCATCAAGAAATGCTTAAGAAAACTTGTTTTCAGCCATCTTCTGAGAATGTCTGCTACATTCCTCCATACTGGCAGCCAGTGCTTTGCAAAATTTGCCTAGACAATTTGAAAGAAGGGGGTATTTTCCTGCACAAAGGCTAAGGACAGAATTTTGCCTGCCCACCTCCATTTTTTGTTTCAAAAATTCTGTAAAGCCTCTTTAGTCTCATCTCAGAGATGGCCCAGACTGTTCCCAATAATGTAACATGCAGTTCTGCTGTTAATTTGAACAGAAAGGCAAGGAATGATTCTACAACCCAGTGAAAAATAAAAGAAAATTAATCCAAACTCTTCCCTCTCTAATTTATACTTTTCTACAAGAACTCAAAAGCAAGATGTCAAAAGATGGTGTGCTGTCTATGTGGCAAGGTGTGTAAAGCTCTGCATCTCTTATGCTCAATGAAGATCTCAAGTGAAATGTGTCAAGAGGTGCCTAAAGAATCTGTGATCATTCACATTATCCAGGAATGTTTCTTAGTAGAAGCATATTAGGAGACAGTAACAGGGTGAGTTGATTCTGTTGCCCAAATCAAAGTCTGAGAAAAACCCAATGAAAACTCCATTCGAGGACTTCTTTTATAAGAGTAGTTGGATCTTAGTATCAATTTCTGAGAACACTAGTGGTTGTTGGATGCCCTCCTAATCTTGGTCCTTGATGCCTCTAATCTAAACTATCAGCATGGGTTTAAATCTATAATCCTAACTGGAGCTTTATTTCACTTCTGCAACTTTCAAGCTTTTCAAAGGCAATGACATTTTCAAAGGTTAAAAAATTAAACCATTGCATTTGTAGTAAAAAAGTGCACCTCAAGTTCACTGCTGTACTTTCTACTTGGCTACGGAAGCTATGCATTAAATGAATATCAAAAATTGATGTTGTTTGGCAGAACCACCTGTTACTTGATAGCTTCATAAATCTACTTTGAAACCATGAAAAATATCCAACTTGATTCATACAAAATTTATTAAACTCTCTTCAGCCTGACTATTAGAAGCATGGTCACCATTCACTGATGAAACCATGACCAAGGAAATGTAAGCCACAAGCCAGTGTAGTAAATGAGGTTAAAATGGCAGTGGGATTGGTTAACAAGGTACTTTGATTACTTGTGCATAGAAGCAAAATGAAAGGCACCTTCTCTGTCGTTGTGTTTCCAACACTGGTTATTTAGGCTAGGAAAATGAAATAGCTGTTGAAAACAAGCCATTGACACTACCCTATGAAAAACAGTGGAATGGATGGAAAAGGAACTGGGAGCACTCTCTCCTTTGCTTCCTCTTTTGCTGTTTCTGGGGAAAGCTACACACCTGCACAGAGCCAAGCTGAGCTGGGGCTTCAGCAGCCAGTAGGCTTCCAGGGCCTGCCACGGGCAGTGGCTATTTCACAGACTGTCTATTGTCTTCCTTCACATGCCCTTCTTTATTCCTCTCTCCTTGGACTTACAGCAGACCCAGGATGTGGTGTCAGTGTGAATTTTATTCATGTAACAGCTTGCTTAAGAATTTAGCAAAACTTTTTTCACTGCATTCCTGCAGTAGGGGTATGCATTTGGCTGTGTGACTTCGCTGGCTTTAATGGGAGTCATGCAGCAATATCTGGCTCAAATGGGTTTGTCTGCACATTCCCATGGTTGACATTCACCAATAGGGCTGTGTCCAGAGAAACATGGATTATCCTACTCTCTTATGATTCTCCCATACAGCAAGGTAACATAATATTTGTCTATATTTCTGTCCATTTTCACCTTTACCTTTGCTCAGACAAAAACGCTACACTGACAGATCAGAAACTACCTCCTTGTGCACAAGTAGTTTTCAAATTGTTTTGCAGCTTTTTGCAGCTCTATCTGTTTTCAAATAAATTTACCAGTTCTTGCAAGGGCTGAAATCTGTTTGCCCTATAGCATTTATAGCAAAAAAAGGAGTTCCTGCCTGGTTACTAACTCCCATTTCAATCTGTAATCAACAGATGAAGAACTATTCGGTGCCCTGGACAGACTTTGTAGAAAGCCCTTCTGATGAGTCTGCAAACGTGTACACTGATGAGCATCAGTGTTGATGGCAGCTTGTTAAAGCTTACAGGGTTCCTAGAAACTTCTCTTGCTTACCCTACAGACTTGCTGGGAATACCACCATATGCTATGACATTTGACAGTATTTCTTCTGCCTGTTTAACACAGCACTAGATTAAAGCAACCTGTACCACAGTCCCGTAATACATTATGATAGCTATTACAGTACTTATGTACCATAGTACATTACAAGCTGTGTTGTAGCTATATTTAGGTCCCAGATTGTGAGGACAATTTTCTGTAGGTAGAATTGAAACACTGATTTGATGAAGGTATTAAAAATATTGTCAAAGAGGATGGATGAAAGAGACAAATGCTGTTGGACACAGCTTGGAGCTAAGAGAAACCCTTTAGTCAGGCTTTTCTCTATGCTGTATTTTATGTCAATATTTTAAAAAAAATAGCTAAAACAATATCATGTACACATACCATATCAAAGACTGGTATAAAACAGTCTAATAAGAACTAAATATCACTAACAATACAAGTATTAGATACAGAATGTGATGGGTGCAACATCATTATCATTAGCATAATCATCACCACCTTCATCAATAANTGCAAACATCCAGAAAGTTAGCTAAAGGCAAAATTAATTGATCAAGTCACTGGAAGAAAGTAAAATCTGATGAGCGTCAGTGCCTGCAAGGCCTGTCATAAGAATCACACTGGAGAGTTTGAGGACTGAGAACTGTCACCTAAAAACAAAAGGGGTCATTTGCAAGCTTTATGTAATGTCATGAAGGAGAAAAACAAGCTGCTCATTATTTCTGCTGCTCACATAGAAAGAAGCAAGAAGAAAAGAAAAACGAAACAATCCTGGCCAGTCAAAATTTGAACTAAAGCAATCTACTGCCTCTTTATACTGCTGAGTAGAGAGGATTGTTGTACATATTCAAAACACAGTGGGAATGCTATATGAAATACCTCATTTCCCTGCCCACAGAGGATTTGAGCCAGTAAAACTATTGAATAAGTACCATGGGATAATTATGGTGTAATTCTGTGTTTCTCTCTTCTTGAAACAAACATGACCATGGCAATAAAAATGTCACAGCTGAAAAGAGAAGGAAAAAATTAACTTCATCTTACCACACTCTCGAGATGCAAAAGTTAGCCCCCTAGTTCAAGATTACCCTCCTTGAGAGTCACTGGAAGCAGGTGGGCATTTCTGAAGAATGACTCATCCTCCTAAAACATTTTTCTTGGATAGAAGGGATGAGTCACCACCTGAAGATACCTAGAGAGCACATGGGAGTAGTTTAGATTAGACGCCTAATCTATTAGTGCTGAAAGATAGGTAAAATGAATCTCTATTACAGTAACTACCTGATATTTCTCAGAATTCAGAAATAAATAAAAAATAAAATACAAAAGAAGATGCATGAATTTGCCTCACTGTGCTAGAATTACATTGCTTTTCAAAAGCTGACAAATAGTCACAGCTTATTCTTGACAGAATTCAAAGCAAATGCCATTAAAAGACACGTACCAAGCAGGTAAATGCAGTAACAAAGCAACATGTTACCATTTCTTTTATTTCTCACATTGCTATTACAAAAGGGAGACACGAAGTGATGTTCAGGAAACCATAATGAGTCCCATTGTTACCTTTCAAATACAAACCTGCTAAAGCAATATGCATTTCACTATAAGACATAAAATCCCACACAAAATCATGCTGATCCAAGACACTGGCACCAAGAACACTAAGACACATCCAGGCTGTTTCCTCTAAAGCCTACCAGTCCATACTGACTGAAGATATAAAAACACAAGTTCAATTCACTGCCTTGTTGAATGAATGTTTCAGACTGGTAGAATTGGATATACCTCCTGCAGGTTGCACAATGGTGTATGTTTCCCAACTCCTAATCCCTATTGGAGCTAGAGTGCCTTTTTTTTATGAAGTATCTAAGGGTGTAATATATAGAAACTGGAAGTAATAGGCCATTATTCTCAAAATGAAGCATCCTCTGTATTAGTTTCACATGAGGATAGCAATATATGTCTCAAATTATTTCTTCAGTTGGAAGAGGTTTCAGTCCACACGGCCATGCAACTCTTTTTGTGGGACAGGTGTGAAGGAACTGCCAGCAAGAGACTTCCACAATCCTTGTGCCATACTAGTCCTGATGGCAAGGGAAGATCAGAGAAGTAAAAAAGTCATGCATTTGTTATTTTTAATATTCCCTTGAAAACAAATAATCCCAATTTCTGGCAAACAAGTTTAAACTAATTCCTCAGATGCAGAGGAATATTAGGAAACAGCAGGAAACTCTGGACACCAGCATGTTCTGACAGGCATATTTAGAAAAAGGCTTCTTTTTCCAGAAGTGTAAGCCTATTACTGCCTATGCCATAATTGCACTTCCTCTGCATTTGCTATGAATGATTGCATTACTAGTATTGAATGAAACGGTCAGAAAAGCAATTAAAAAAAAAATGGATTTTACTATGCACATGAACACACCTGTTTTGAGTCCAGTAAACCAAAGTTTTCTATTGTGCTCTGAGCCCAGCAGGGTGTCTTACTCTTTCAGGTACAGTTCATATGGAAGACTATGATCAAATATCCCTGACTGGAAATAAGTTAAATTAAAATCCACTGGCTTGGATAAGTTCATTGGAAAACATGTCAAAATTTGATTTCTCAAGACTTGCTGCTACAAAATTTTTATCAAGTCTGGATAAGAAAAGTGTTATTTAAGTCATCAATGCATTACATGTACAAGGGTTTCTTGTTCTAGAGAAGCCATTATATTTCCATGTCTGAAATATTTACCCAGTTTTATATTTTCAGAATGCTTGGGGGTTTTCCCCCCTCTGTCTAGGGCAGCCTTTAATCAGAAGATTGGCTCTAGGGGCTCAAAGAGAAGTGCCTGTATCATGATATTATATGGTAGTATTTGATATTATATAATGATTAAGACTTTTCACTCTCCATCCCAAAATAACTCGGGTTTTGCAAACAAGGTCATTTGAAAATGCTACCATTTTCCCTGGGCAAGATTTCCAGCATCACAAATGACAACTTTGTCATTTTCCACTCTAACAGGGAAGAAGGCCAGTACAAAGGACTATAGTTATCTCATTATTTTTACATGTTTGAAAAGCAGTAAGAAATGTGTAGCAGCAGAGCCTTCCCTTTTCTGCTGGGCCTGTTTATATCTTTGAAGACCAATTCCAAACTATATGGTTCATTATATGGAGTTTTGTGTGGAGAGGTCCATAAGCATAAATGACCACAATGGCAACAACATGTAAGTACACATACACACATGATAAATTCCTCCTAAAAGTACACTCATCCAAAAAAATATCTAGTTCCGGAGAGTGTCATATCCTTAATACTGGTGTCTGTATAAGGGCAGAAAAAGCAGGACCTACTGCAGAAACATAACCTGAAATTTTCCATGCCAAATTATTCTTGATAATAATAATTACTCCGCCAGTAACAGAACTAAGAAATCCTGGTTTCCCAGTTTACAGATTACATATATTTATGCACCTTCTCCCACAATAAGCACATATTTCTCCTTGTTCAATTTATTTTTGTTCCTTATAGTTTGGAATGTAACAAAAGCCAGTACAAACAATAGCTGCCCTCTGTCAATCTAATACCAATTTTAAAGTAGTGCTAGTATTAAAATTTTAAAACCCAGCAATTTTCTGAAGGCCTATGACTCAAATTCCTAAAATAAGAGCATTGCTCCAGATATGCAATTGACCTATGGCAACACTGTAAAATCTTAACTGCTGCAAGACTGAAAGCTATACTTACTATAATCGATTAATCAGACTTCCTGCAATTTATTTATTGCAAAGCCTTACTTAAATGATTTACAGCCTACAACATAAAATGAAGATATAATTAAAGAAGAGAACATATTACTAACAGCACATTTTTTTAAAAGCCATCCAGTAGCTTGATACATGTAATAGAAGCAGATCCAGCAGAGACAGTGGTGATCTTTAAACTGAGCTGCAAAGTTTCTACATGGCTCTGGGTGGGAGAGATGTGAGGGGTTCAGATTCCCACAAATTTTGTCCCTATTTTTAGGACTATTTTTACTTAACTTATTCTCACTGAGAAGTCATGGGGAAACTGATTCTTAAAAAAAAAAAATGGGTCCTTGCCCTCTCTAAAAGCTAAATCCATTTAAACTGGGTATGGTTTAACATTCAGAATCAGTCATCCAGAGTAGTTTCCTTTACAGTGTCAGAAGATATCTACTGGGGGGAAGGGGGGAAGAGAGGTCAGTGCAAGGAGAGGAAAGAAAAAGAAAAACAAATCCAACCACGTTAAAAAACCCCTGTGAATGAAATTATCAGAGCAGCTAAAAAGTATTTGGATTCCTATGCTAAAATTATTTTGGACATTCTATTCTTAACTTTGGGAATTTGACATTCATGACAAGAAATATTTTTTAAATTCTAATATTTAGAATTTTTTACTTTTTTCCAGACTGCACATATAGTACACATACCATGATTAGTGAGTTAAGTTGTATGAAATTGATATTATATGTTTATTAAAGTTTATGAAGTCTATTGAACAAATATTGAAATTCACCTCATGCAAATTCTATGCTAGAAAACTGCACCACTTAAACAGTTACCCAAATCAAACACAAAAAAATTAAAAGGACAAGACCAAAGGAGCTTACTGAAATATTTAAAAGATTATTGGAAGTAACTGTGGGGTTTCATTTTTTACCCCTTTATAATTTGTACCTTGTATTTAGCAAAGCCGGTGGATAAAGGCAAAGCAGGAGAACAGAATGAAATCTCTATCCTCAAAGAGCTGAATATCCAGGTGTGGTTTTTCACTTAAGCAAAGTGCAAATACATATTTCTACTCTGACACAAAGTTGCATAGAAGACAACGTCATCTTTTGTGACTCAAGAAAGCACTCCTGTATTTTGCTTCACTCTCTCCTCACAACTGCAATAACTGTTCTTCTTTTAATATGGCCAAGATATATTACAGGTGATTGCTTTTTTCAGAAGAATTACGTACACTGAAATATATTTGGGAATTTTTTTCCCCTTCGTTATGATGTGCTTTATTTCTATGTTTGAGCAGAGGATGAATCTTGCTTTACATTCACTGTAGATGGTTCATGCTGACCTTTTGCTCCCGCAGGAGTTTTCCCATTGATCAAACAACAGCTTTCAAGGAAGGAGACTCCAAAACAGGCCCTGGGCATGGTACTATTTGTGGCCTCTGTGTCTGGGGATAATATTTCATCATTTTTTTGCACTGTGTTTTGCTTTACTTTTTGTCCATATTGCAGTTTTAGCCCCTGAGGAGACACTGCAGAATTTGTTGCTTAGTAATAGTAACCTTCATGGAAATTAGCTTGAGCTTCAAAAGAACAAAACATCTTTCATTAGTCACAGGTTTTCAGATAATGAATTCCTCTGAGAAAGTTGATTAGAAAAGCAAGCCTTCCAGAATCAAATGCCACTAACATTGACCTAAGATGAATTACCATCTTGAAAGGGCCATTTCTTTATGTCCCTTAAATTATGTTTGAGATTGTTTCTATCAATAGTAAGGCTCACCTTGACAGTGGCACAAATAAAGTGAAGTTTTATGGAAGTGGAATCAGCCTTTCATACAGAATAAAGCCAGAAAAAAATATTGCAGTCATGTAGTCTAGTCTCCTGTGTAATATAAATCACATGAATTAATTATTGTGCTAACAAAAGCACCTCTTAAAAATTTTATTTCAAATATAAAATGCTTTTAGAAATTTTATTTTTCCTTAAAGACCTGCTTTAGTTAAAAGAACTCCTGTTGTGTGATAAAGAGGAGGCGTTCAGGACCAGAGGAGCACCAGAATTGCTGCAGATTCCTATTGAGAGGGTCTGAGGCAAGGAACTGCATCTGCTGCCCTGCAGTGGAGAAAGTCAGCCACCTCTGTGGGCTGTCTCATGTCATCCAGGTAACAGAAAAGCAGCCACTCAGTAGGAATGCTTACAGGTCTGTGACCTTCCTGATGAAGTCCTGGCTTCCATCCCCTTCTTCACCTATCTGAAATCCTACATTTCCAATTCATGTGGAAGTCAGGGATCTAACTACAGAACATGTCTTCTTTAAAACACACTGCATGGAAAAGGCCTAATTTCTCAGCATGATGGTTAACACGTGCTGCTGAAGAGGCAAGGTGAGGTCTCATTGCCTCTCCCACCACTCACCTGGGAGGCAGAGCACATTGCAAGAAGCAGCAAAAGCTTTGTGGGTAGAGAATGCGGGACACAGGAATGCATGAGTTGCTGCTTTCTGGAGACCAGGACACGGAAAGCCTCAGCTCCCACTTACATTTACACGACTGCTATGGCATTTCACATCAGGTAATCCCTGAACAAAAACTGAAATCAGCTGGGCAATTAGAGCTCTCTCTGAGGATTCTGACTTACTCAAATGAGTCTGCAGAGTCAGGCCCCCTCGACTGAGTTCCTGGGCTTCCTTCTTACTTTAAATTTAGTCTTATAAATCTTCCATTGCTCCCTCTATCTAGTCTAAGAAAATATATAGAAGAGCAGCTCAGTCTATGCAAAGATCCCTTCCGGATTTCTGAATTTGACATAACAGAAATGGAATAATTACCAGAACTTAAAAACCAGGCTAGAAGGCTGGGTAATTTTAGAAGTGACCTTATAAAGTCTTGTCTATGCTGGAACATGAGAAAACACAGACCAAGTAATTAAAGGTACATGGGCAATGCATTCTAGTGTAACAGCACAAAATCGCTGTGTAGGTGTTCTCACATAGAAGCAAAGTGCTCTAATTCCTTCAGTTTGGGCCAAACTGAGCCCAATTTAGTTTTCCAGGTGAAAATTGTGGTAGACTGATTAAAGGATGGAGTCTGCTTTGCCATAGCCTCAGGCATGGAGCTAAAAAGTCTTGATGCAACAGCTAGGCTGCTGCAGGAGCTGAGCTGCTTGCAGAAGCTCCAAGAGGTACCTAGCAAGCCATTGGAGGCATGTGGACCAGCTATTCTTAGTAAAACAAGTTGTTACAACCAAGAACATGGCAAGGACTTTCTCTCACAAAAAAGGTCTGCCAGGCAGATCTTGCCATGGATACTGGGGAACCAGCCAATGGACAGTCAGGGTCCATCTTGGTACCCAGCAAACTAAGCCTGGGTATCAGTGAGCTGGCCAATGGGCATCCAGGGTCTTCCACGGCAAGAGTATTTAAGGAGGTGCCCAGGGTGGTACAAGGGTGACTGCTGAAGGCCTGCTGGAGGACAGCAGAGGACAGAAGAGAGGGCAGCTAGGGGGACAGCTGGGGGATGTGCTGCGGGATGTGCTGCAGGAGCTGCTGCCGTTCTCTTGCTCTGCCTGCCAGTTTGCTCCTCCGAGGCTACAAGATGACCAGGGCAGAACCCAGAGATTTCCCAGCTTGCAAGCCAGTGGCACTTCATGGTGGTGGTAACTCATGTCCTGTGCTTTTAACAGTGACCCTTAGCTTTTCCTACTTTTCTATCTTCCTTCTTCCTCTCTGCTCTCTTGTGTTACAAAGCAAAGTTGAATTACCATGCTGGAATCCAGGATCTGGCCTCGTTTGTGCCTTAATCTCACTGATGGGAATGTTTTCGAACTTGGTTCCCCTCTGCATCTAAGCGGATCTGAACAAAAATCCACACCATGTTTGAAAGTGCAGGAACTTCATGCCTCATCTACAAAGAAGCACTAGAGGAAGTGAATCAAGTTCTAAGATGCACAATCTTCTGTCCAGGGCAGTTATCACCAGAAATCAAAAAAGTGTCTAGGGCTTTTTCAGGCTGTTCCTCTCACTCCTTTCAGAAGTTAACCTTCCAGAAGAGCTCCTAAAAACCTAAAAACAT
Organism: Scytalopus superciliaris; assembly: GCA_013400415.1. Taxonomy (NCBI): domain Eukaryota; kingdom Metazoa; phylum Chordata; class Aves; order Passeriformes; family Rhinocryptidae; genus Scytalopus; species Scytalopus superciliaris. The sequence continues at coordinate 10,315 of VXBX01000014.1, forward strand.
CCACTCATCTCCACTGATGAGTGCAAAGGAGCCTCAAATGATCAGTAGAGCTGTCTATGTTGCTATAGTTGCTAAAATATCACAGATGTATCTCATCATATAGATTTGCTTCTTCATATGTCCAGAAGTGTTGCAGTGCTGATGGTAGTGAACAGCCCATCTCAAATTAGAACTTACAAAACAGGCTTTACGTTACCTACACCACATGAGAAGGCCCAGCCATAGGCATTTTCAGAGCTCAACCAACAGCTAAGACTGAAAAAAAAACCCCATAAATGAACCGAAAAGTTTTGGTAGGCCACTCCCTTAACCTAATAATTCAGTAGTGAAAATATTTAGTAAGGAGATATCATTTGTTCTGAGGATCCCAGAGGATTTTAAACAGTCTCTCCTCAGTGCTTTAATCAGTGGATTATAAAGACAAGTTCGGGGAACCAAATTCAGAATTACTATTCTCACAGTTAAAGTGTCAATAAAGAAACAAGAGATGGTGGAAGATATGTAATTTCATCTCTCTTCCTTTAAAAGGAGTTACTTTTACAGAAAAAGGCAGCACTGACACCCCAAAGAAGAGCAGGACTTAAACTATAGCACTGAGATTTTCATGTAGCTTCAGCGGCTCCCTCTTGCCATCCTGGGTATTCAGGAAATACCCTCAGCCACCAAACTCTCCCCTCTGTCTTTGAACCATAGCCTAGACCCAGTAAATCAAAAAAAGCTATTATTAAATTTATCACAGCTGTGATTACATCCCCTTTGGAGATCACATAAACTGACTTTTGGAGGAACTGTAATTTATTTCACCAGACCTCTCTTTCAACAGGCAGGCAAGTGCTAGTGGAATTCCTACTCATGTTGGTGAACAGGCTTAATTTTGTTTCAGGTCAACCAGAGAGGTTTGGATCGCAGTAATCTATTTAAGGCAGAGCACCAATTAAACAAGGAGTATGTCTCATTATTGCTATGTTCTGCACTCACACAACAGCAAAGCTGGTTATCGAGACAGGATAATAATATAAACCAGGGACAAGCTCTGCTTTGGTATCTATGAATACTATGTTACTTATCAGCAGTACTGTTAGTGATTTGGTATCAAGCTGCATTCACTGTCACACAATAAGGTAGAACAACCCAATGAGTTTGTGCATAAATATCCATAAATAAATTTTAAAAACTCTGTCTGTAAGGGACACTTAAAAAGTCCCATTACAACTCACATTTTCCTCCACCATACAGTGCAATCACTGACTTAAGGCTGCTTTCCCCCTCATATCTGAGTAGACTTGTGGTTGTCTCCATGAATGCCATTTTTCGTGCAAGCTGTAGGAACTTTTGTTATGGTGGAAGCTCATTGTTACATCCTGTGCCCAGAGCACTCACAGAGATATAAGTCAGCTAAGGGATTCTTATTCAGTCATAAATTGCCTGTAGAGAGATGTAGCTCAGTGCCAAAAGATGAGGGTAGAATAAAACCTGTAGCACTACTGGGGATAAAACAAGAATCCTGCACTAGAGGCAAACACCTGTGCTCCTGTAACAGCTCTCCCCTGATGGCACTGTTATAACCAAAGGTGGTAAAACTCATCCTTGGCCCACCACTGATGGTCCAACCTGAACTCAAGACAGGAGAGAATGGAGAGGTGAGAGGTTTGCTGGCTCCACAGCTTCTCCAGGCACCTCCTCCTTCTCCTGTCACCACTGTACCTGTTGCAACACAGCAGTGCAGAAGGTGCCACCTCGAGGAGGTTGGGGAAACAGTCTCACTATTAGGCACGTGGGCAGCTGAGAAAGGCCATTTCCAAGCAAGCAGAAACACCACCCCCTCTTGGGCATTCTTTAGGGACCTGCCTTTGACTTTATCATTTAGAGAAATTACTCCAGCAGAATTTCTGCTAAATCATTAGCAAGCTGAAAAATGTCCCCAAAACAGCCAAGATGCTGAACATTTTTCGCTCTACTAATACGGGGAATAATCCATCACATACAAACATGCAGCACTTGAATCATAAAGGGCACTGTCTTCTGCTGATATGAATCATGCCATGCAGTACCCCTGCCTGGTTTATTTATTGCAGAATAACATGATCTTAATTACTCAATCCAAGCTAAAAGGTAGTACACCCGGTTCAGGTAGTATTTTAGGAAAGTTATTTTCTTTTTAGCCTTTCTCTCTACTTGCTGGACACTATTTCAGTTGTGTTAGATATATTGACATGTCTCTACGCCAGCGTCTCAGAACAGAGTATTCAGTAAAGGCTTTACACAAGAAACGTTTTGGCTTAAACAAAACCATCTATAACCAGCAATCTTTGTTATTTAATATACAGATAAAATAAATGAAGTGTTTGAAACTAGGAAGTTGGGCATTAAATCCAAGAAACCTGTGAATGCACAAACATAGAGTCAATTCTAAAGACTTTTGGTACCTTTTTGGAGAATGTTTATGTTTATTTTCTCTCCTTTTTTATTTTCTCAGTTGTTTTCACAGGTGTAATATGTACAGAAAAGACAACGCCATTCTACGTAACAGCTTGTTTTAAAACAGTAAGTCAAGGTTTCTCCACATCAGAAAAGAACTACTCCTCAAAAAAAAACAAAAACAAAAACCAAACCAAACCAAACAAACAAAAAACCCCAACAAACCAAACAAAACCAAAAAAACCCAGTTCATATTGGCAAAGTAGTGGCTCCTGAAAAACTGGACTTAAGATATTCTTCACCATTCTAATGACAACTTGTGCTCTGAATTTTTAGTTTTCACACAAAAATAAATTAAAATCCCTTTAAAGGAGGGCATTGTTTAATGATTTGAGACTTAAAAATCTCAAATGGTTGCAGAAAAATCATGGAAATCTTACAGTTTTTTAGGCATATGCCCAAAATAAAATATGAAAGCATTAAGCATACAAGTGAAAACAATAGTAACAGAATGCAATAAGAAGCAAACCAGTTTTCTTCTCTATATACAGAAATATTTTACATGAATAACAAGAAATGTCAAAAATACACAACTTTGAGTACAAAAGAATCATTTCATCAATAGATTTGTACAAATGAGAAGTGTGTAAGCAGCATGCTTTGACAGAATGAATTAAATTGCAATGTAATTCAAAATACATTCATTTAAATCCTCCATACTAAAAATGTCTGAAAATGTAACATGAGGGAACACAGATTAGTAATGACTAACAATTCTGGAGAGGAAGAAAGTTATAATTCCCAAGCAGAGTCAAGAAGGATTGAGGTTTTTTTAATCCTTGGTTTGGTCAAGCCCACTAAGATGCCTCAATAGCCCAAATTCTGCCAACACATATATGTTTTAACATTACAAATGTTAGCATGGTTATGCACGATCCTTGGCAGGATCACAGGCAGCAAGACTGAGCAGTTTAGAGGTCTAAGTTCTCGGACTTCAGCTGCAATTATCAAGGCACTGCTCTAGAGACAGTATATTAGACATAATAGCTCAAATAGTTCTGTAAACACGTAATTACCCTGGGGATACTTCTACACCACCTTGTTTTTTGAACACCCTTTTGTTCATTGTATGCTCTGATCACCTCAAAAAACCTGGGAAGTGTGAATACTGGATCACTACATAAATGACCTCTGAATTTGGGCCAGCAATTTGGCTTTCTTTTCTGCAAGGATCAGCAGTTGCAGTTCTGAGGAAAAACCTTGTTACAGTCACTGTAAACAAACACTTAATTATCAAGACAAATTAACTGTCTTTGATGTTTGCAATTTCTACTTCACAGCCAGTACTTAGTGGAGATCACAAAATCCCCACAAAATGTTTTCCCCTCCCCCTTCAAGAAAGTAATTTCACTAACTTTCCTGTATTACTCCTCTTCCTTCCTTCTTCAGTTCTGTGTTTTACAACACTTACTCAAATCTCTTACATTGTAGCGCTGGAAGACAGCAAAAATACCTGCTCCTGTCATTTAGACAGTGTATGCTTTCACTCTGCTGCATTAACTCTAAGAAGTTTTGCTGCTTTCAGAGATAAACAGGCATGACAGCTCTGAAACAGAAAATCCATACTAACCAGGTCATAAAATTCTGCTATCAATGTAAATGCAATTGAAAAATAAAAGCTTTACTGCAAAGACACACTAAAACACTGTTTTACAGTGGAACTCTTTTACTGTCTGTCATTTCAATCAGAAAAATCCATACCATGATCAGTGAAGTAGACAAGAAAAGGAAAGCGTGGACATCAATAACATCATTATGTAACTTTACATTTAATCCACAACCTCAGATAGCAGCGTCTTTTAAAAAATGAAATTACTAAATTCAAATTTGTTCCTTTTATGCTCCTAAAATTTAAATATTGCCAACACTTATCAATAGCTGTCAATGAGAAGAACAGAGATAACTTAAATCAGTTCTTCATTGAAGACCTAAATAAAATCTGGGGTGTGAATGTTTCATTGCCCTCAGGAAGCAAGCAGTCCCTGGACATCCACACAGAACAAGGCATTTCCTTCATGTAGACATGTACTCTGTGGATAGACAGAAGTAGATAAAATCGCTATTATTGTTCCTCAGGTACAAGAACAATGAAGAGGACCCCATGCTTCGTGGCACTGAAAGAGAGATGGAAGCAGGAGAAGTCCAAACTCTAGCTCTGGTTGAGTTTGTTGTCAATCAATGTCCCTGTTCCCAGTCATGGGCCCAAAAAGCTCTCTGCAAAGACACACAAATTCTACAAGCATTCTGCCCCAGCCTCAGAGCAAGTGGGCATCTGGCTTCAAAGCCCAGCCTAAATACTAGTTTTACTTCTCTCACAATAAATATTTATTTAGCTGATTAAAAAAATATAAAAAATTCTGAGTCTGGTTTGCCATCATCAAGTAAAATCTCTGCCTTTCTGCTTTCAAGGCAGGTACCAAGACAGCCTAACATTAATCAGAAAGGTAGTTTGTCATTTCAGGGAGAGAATCTGATGCCTAATAGATGAGAAGAGCAGAGTAAACCCTTGAGGCAGCTGCCACTAAAGAGACATAGGGACAACGAAAAAATCAATATAAAGCGGTATCAGAGGGAAAAGGGGAATTTAACTTACGACCCTGGCAAACTCCACTGGCTGACTGTTATATGGGGTAATGGCTGAAAGAGGGTAGATTTAGATAAGATATAGGAAGAAACTCTTCCCTGTGAGGGTGGTCAGGCAGTGGAACAGGCTGCCCAAAGAAGCTGTGGATACACCATCCCTGGAAGTGTTCAAGGCCACAGAGGATGGGGCTTTGAGCAACCTGACCTAGCGGAAGGCATCCGTACTCATGGCAGTGGGGTTGGAGCTAGATGATCTTTATGATCCCTTCCAAACCAAGCCATTCTGTGATTCTGTGATTGTCCATTTGTGGTTTTGGTCAAATACTTAAATTGTAAAACAAGCAAGTTGAGGATTTTCTCTTCCCCCGTAATTACTATGTAGACTAAATCCTAACCTCAGCTATGGGTTATTTGCTATCTCTTTGCTGGTTTACCCTACTGTTTCTAATTCTAACCCAACAAATGCCTGACAGCATGATTTCAGCAGTGTAGAGCACACCCAGCCATATATGAGCTCCAAGCAGAAACATCATTATACCAACACAGTGTAAATTGCAGGCCCAAAAATCACTATTTCGATAGGTTTTCAGGGTTTTGAGTAGCTTATAACAGCCACAAGTAATAACTACAATCATCCTTTGCCCCGTAATAATTTTCACATGAACTACTAAACCTTGTGTTAGCCTAAACCTCAGGTCATGGCATTTTTGTTGTTTTCTTTCCCTTCCATTCCTCCATTTTTGCCTTCTAACTCATCCGATAACTGAGCAGTTAATGTTAATTTTGACCAATTGTTAGAAAACCAGCAAATTTATAACTGCTATACTAACATAAATTGCCCTCCCAGAGCTTACAAGGGTCTTTCATTGAAACTCACTAACATTAATAATAATAATAACAATAATAATACACCTTCAATACAGAACAAAATATTCCAATGAACAAATTATATAGTAAATTTTGTAAAGTGCACAAAAATATTAATGGAAATATTAAAAAAAAAGTTTTCTAATGTTATCATGAAAACTTCTGAAATATTGTTAAATTAAATAGAAGTAATCTAATGAGACTTTTTGGCTCTAATATATTGGCAGACAGCAGCAACATTTTTCAGAAAAATTACACCAACTAAATACACCATATCTTAGCAGCATAAAAAAAGTCCCTACAATTAGATGCAATTGCAGGCCTAGTAAGCATAAACCTGACAAGATATTACAAATGCAGTTTTTAATTTAAAAGAATAGATTTTCATGGAATCCCAGAGGTAACATTTGTTATTTTGTTTACATTGTATTCTGGTAGTAAACCCAACTATAACCAATCACTTTCCCTCCCTCTATCTTTCTTTCCAAAAATTGCACAGAGTACTGGAAAATTCAATCAAGTTGTAAGATATGGCCACACTGAAAAAGCCATATGAAAGAAAACAAAATTCCACTTAAAGTCTAAAAACAAATAATCCCAGAAAACAACAATCCTTGTCAACCAATGGCAGTTTCAAACCACCGACCGGTGCTCCCCACACACATAGATGGCACTGGGTCGAATGCGGCGCCTCGTATGGCCAGGGAGCTGTGGCAGAAACTTGAAGAATTTAGGCATCAAGTCTAAGCATGCGTCATGAAACTTCTTAATCCTCCAGTAGTAAATCAGTGGGTTCAGTGCAGACTTGAGGTAGCAGAGCCAAAGGAGCCAAGTGCTTATCTCAAAAAAGTTGTGCTTGTAGTAGAAGTGGCTGTTGAACGTGGCAATAAGGCTGTAAGTGGTGAATGGTGCCCAACAGACTATGAAGACAAGGAACAAAATCAAGATGGTTGTGAAGGCACGAGTTTTAAAGCTCATATCAATATTCATCTGAAAAGGTCTCTGTAAGCTCATGAGACCAAGTTTGCTGGCCTGGCTGAGACATATGCTATCAGGGTGGCTATGGATACGAACTGCATTGTGGCGGACGGTGTTGAGTATGCCCATAAAAGAATACAGCATTACCAGGAATGGAATAAAAAAAGAAATTAGCAAGATAACTATCACGTAGGCTCGGTAACCTGGGCTTGTAGAGTAGCCAAAAACACACTGTGGTGCTCTTGAGGGTATCTGCAGATTAGGATTCCCTACTGATAAAGGAAAAGCAACAACAAAGGATGCTGCCCAGGAAATCACAATGAGAATCTTTGCACGGTAAGGGTTCAGTTTATCTTGCCTCTGAACTATGATAAGAAATCGGTCAATGCTAATAATAAGAAGAATGGCTACGCCCTCTATGACAAAAAGCCAGAAGAACATGGCGGAAACTCTGCAAAATATATCCCCAAAAATCCACTGAGTGGTAATGATGGTTATCAGAGCAAATGGCATATTCAGCACTGCCAGCAGCAGGTCTGCAAAAGCCAGGCTTGCTAAGAGGATGTTAATTGCAGATCGCATAGCTGCCTTCTGGTACACCATGAGGCAGACAACAAAGTTTCCAAGGAAAGAAACCAATAGGATAAATATCATAGCAGCAGAAAGAATAATCTGGAGTGGCAAACTCAAGCTCCTGAAAACTTCTTGCGATGGCAGGATAGCTGTAGTGTTTACCAGAAAAGTACTTCTCTCAGTGGTGAGCACGACACCTGAACTATATCTCAACGGCTGTGTTGTGCCACTGCGAAGCAAGAACTGTGGAGTGGTAAAATTCGTATAGGCATTTTCATAAACAATAAAAGTAGCATTTGAGGTCCCAGAGTGGGCCAGCGTCAACATTGCTGAGAAAACCATTGCTTCAGGAGAAATGAAAGCAGAACCAAAGGTCTTCAAGGCATTTCATCTTGTTCAGGCAGTATTTTTAACTGATCATTTAACAATCAAAATTCAATGTCTGAAAGCATCAAAGTTCTTAAGTCCATGTCAGTATTTCCATCTGAAAAAGAAGAAAGAAATGTAAAGAAAAATGTAAAATTCTGAAAACAATGGGAACCAAATGATTGCTCAGCTTCCCTTAATGACAAAAGCATCCTTAATATATGTTTACACTTCAGGTCAACACAATTTACTGAAGCACCAGACACAAAAGTCTAATAATATTTGGCCTTTCCTGCTCCTGTAGTCCTGCTGATACCATACAATACTCTCAACTCACCAAGTTTTTTTTCCTACCATAACCAAGACTAGGAAACTTTTGTGTTTGAAAACAAACTTTACTGATTAAGAGTGAATAAATCAAGTACATATATTTAATTAACTCTCATAATTTTTAAACTAACTTCATTATTTTGTTTTGAAATTGTCTTCAGCTGGAAACTTTAATAACATTTTTAAATAGCTCAGATAGTATCAGTATCACCTACCTGCTTAGTCTGGTAAGCACTAAAAAGCCTACCTATCCAAATTATTGTACACAATACAGAATTCTTGGTACCACGTCAGTCATCCACATCAGATGTCTCAGGAAAAACATGCAAAACATTCTAAGCAGTTACTAATTATCAAATAACTTGTCTACAGGATAAAAGTATTTCTCAGTTTGTTGCATTTAGGATTGACTCATATCAAGATGCAGGAAACTATCTGTTTTTTGCTCACTGCAACTCTTCCCCTGGCAGCAAGGTTTCCTACTTTCACTGATGTAGGCATGTCTTGGTCAACTTATCTTGGTATCCCATATAATTTAACCATGTGAACCCTCTTCTTCCTTGTAGACCTTAGACTGCTGAACTTTCTTCCCATTATACAATCATAAAATGGTTTGGGCTGGAAGGGACTGTACAGATCATCTAGTTCCAAACCCCCTGCCATGGGCAGGGACACCTTTCACTAGATCAGGTTGCTCAAAGCCCTGTCCAACATGGCCTTAAACACTGCCAAGGATGAGGCATCCAAAACTTCTCTGGCCAACCTGTTCCACTGCCTCACCACCCTCACAATAGATAATTTTTTCCTAATATCTAGTCTAATTCACCCTTTCTTCAGCTTAAGGCCATTGCCCCTAGTCCTATGACTGTATGTCCTGGTAAAAAGTCCCTCCCCAGCCTTCTTTCAGGCCTCCTTTAGGTACTGACACAATGCAATGTTTCCTTTTATAGTTTACATGTATTGTCTCATATTTACCATCTTTACATGTACTAGTAATGTATTATTACACATACTTACATAAACACATTCTTACAAATAAAATGCAAAGGAGTTGAGAGTTGTCACCCCGTTTCAGTGCTAGCTCCTCGCCTCTATCCTGGACTATTAAAGACTCTCAGAGCATACTGGCATATGATCAAGCTGGAAACCAGAAGGATTCTATGCCCTTTCAAAAAGCAGATGACTACAGCCAGAAACACGAAGTGGGATTCACCTCATTCATTCTGGATGACTGCACCAGTCCCTTCTGGTTGTTTTCATGTTTATAGTCAGAAGAGGGATAGTGGCATTCTCAGAGGGCAATCTATCTCCTCCATCTCAGCAGCAAAAACTTGTCACCATATGCAAACATGAGCCGCTAACGTTTGCTAGCATAGATCCTGCCCACAGCATTTATGCAGGTTCTGCTTGGTATCAACATCAGACAAAAGTGAAGGGAGGAAGGAATGTTTTTTATGAATTTACACAATGACCACATGCTTCGTGCAGGATCAAAAGTTTACCCTTCACTGGATATCTCACCAACAAAAAAATGAATTGTAAGACAACAAAGTCTGACCTATGTCGCCATTTTAGTCTTTCAGCAATCCAAACGCAAGCCTGCTCAGGCTGCTGCCAAGAATTCAAGTAACATCAGCACTATGACCTGCTCCTTTCATTCTAGCTTGTAGCAAAGCTATTCCCTGACCATCTCCAAGTTCTATTGCTAGATAATTTTCAAGGGCCAGGCCAGTATTTTTATTTAAGACAAATGAATAACCTCTCTGTGTCCTTTAATTTTCAATGGTATCATGAAAAGACATTATTATAAACACTGTAATTGAATTCACTCCTGTAGTGGGCTGACCCTGACTGGACATCAGGTGCCCACCAGAGCTGTTCTTTCACTCGCCTCCCCGCTGGACAGGGAAGAAGAAATATTACAAAAGCCATGTGGGTTGAGATAAGAACAAGGAGAGATCACTCACCTGTTACCTTCATGGGCAAAACCTCAACTTGGAGAAATTAGCTTAGTTTATTAACAATCAAATCAGAGTAGAGTAATGAGAAAATAAAACTAAGTCTTAAAAACACCTTCACTCCACTCCTCCCTTCTTTCTGGGCTTAATGTGCCTCATTTTCTCCATCTCCTCCCCACCAGCAATGCAGACGAGCAGGGACTAGGGGTTGCAGTTCGCCACACATTGCCTCTGCTGCTCTTTCCTCTACAGGGGGAAGACTCCTCACACTTTTCCCCTGCTCCAGCATGGGTACCCTCCTATGGGAGACAATCCTCCATGAACTTCTCCAACATGCGTCCTTCCCACAGGCTGCAGTTTTCCCTTGAATCATTCCAGCATAGGTCCCTTCGACAGGGTGCAGTCCTTCAGGAACAGGCTGCTCTGGTGTGGGTCTCCAACAGTCACAGCCTCCATCTCCACTGGCCTGGGGTCCTCCTCAGGCTGAAGGCAGAAATCTGCAGCACTGTGATACTCCACGGGCTGCAGGGGCACAGCCTGCCTTGCCACGGTCTTCACCACAGGCTGCAGGGGAGCCTGGAGCAACTCCTCCCTTCTGCAGAGCTCTCTCATGCATTCCCACTCCTCTCTCCAGCTGCAATTTGCTCCCACACAGTGTAACTTTTCCTCCTTCTTAAATCTGTTACCCCAGAGGTGCTTCCACTGTCACTGCTGGGCTCAGCCTTGGACAGCACTGGGTCCTTCTTGGTGCTGACTGACACTGGTTCTACTGGTCACAGCTAAAGGTTCTCACAGAAGCCACCCCTGTAGGCTCCCTGATACCAAAACCTTCTCACACAAACCCAATACAGAATCACACAAATTCCACTTCTTAGAGGTCTTACTGCTTGAATGGAAGGTAATTTCATAATTTTCTATTTTATCCGATTATATTTCAAAGATTGCAAAACTCAGCAGACATATACTAAGCTATGTACATTGACATTTTGCAAAAATGAAAAATTCCATTAAATTTATTCTAGATTCCCCCCTCCCATTCTTTCTCTTTAGTTTTATTTTTACACTAACTCTTTTAGAAAAAGCCTCAATGTTAATTACAGGGCAAAGCATATATAGGAGCCAAAACTCTTATTTCTTTGGTCTTTATAAACTTTTCCTTTACTAGTCTCTTTAACATATTTTTTAGAATAAGGTATGGAACCAACAGCAAAAAGGTTAACAGAACTTTCCAGAATAAGTAAGAAATATTTTAGCAATGAACAAGAAAATCTCACCTGAAGTTCCACTGAGGTTTAGGACTCCACAAGACAAGAACACTGAAGAGGAAAGGAAGCTGTAGCATTCTGCAGGGACTGCAAAAGAGCATAAATTCAACAAATCATTCTGGATTTAAAATCTTGGAGTAAGAAAATTAGATCCCTTGGGCAGTATCTTTTAGAGCTCTGTAAGCAATGAGCCCGCAAAGGTAACTTTTGCATTTCTGATTGTCTTTGACAAGGTCTCTCCACCAGGGCTCTAAAAGAAACTAATCTGCCATTAGATAAATGTAAAACCCTGTTATAGACAATAATCAGTTTCAAATAGGAAACAAAAAAAAAAAAGAACATTTAGTTTTGCAGGGAAAAAAGGTCACCAGAATGATCCTACAAAGAGAATCTATACTGGGGTTCAAGCTCTTCAACCTATAGGGGAGAAGAGGGAAATGTAAAACCACAACATATGCTGATGATGAACATGAACTGTTTTTCAGGGCTATTTAATAAAAACTAAGGTCAACAATAAAAAGGCATAGATGGATCTCTTGAGAGGGAGTTGCAACCTACCAGTCTGCCCGATAAAATTCAGTGCTAGAGATAAAGTTATGCCTGTACTGAAAAAGGTTATCTGCACAATAACAGGTATTAAACCAATAATTACCATCCAGAAGAAAAACAGCTCTTGAAATTTTCACCGTCTGGTCTATGAAAACATCAGCCAAGTGTTCAGAATTGTTAGCAAAGAAAATGAGAAGAAAACCAGGAGCTAGCTATATACACTGTGTATTCAGATACACTACCTGCTACAACACATATCCGTGGCACCTCTTATCTTCAGTACTGCACCACCTGATCATTATTCAAAAGTGACAGGAAAAAGGTCATAGAGGTCTACAGAATTATTGGTGGCACAGGGAAAGTGAATGACTGATGTCTTTCATAAAATAATGGGAAAAGTCAAAGGAATCACAAAAGCACAGACTGGCTGAGGTTGGAAGGTACCCCATGAGGTCATCTTGTCCAACTCTGCAGGACCACCTAAAGTAAATTGCCCAGGACCACGTCTAGGTGGCTTTTGCACATGTCCAAAGATGGAGACTCCACAACCTCTGTGGGTGACCTGTCTCAGTGCTCAGTCACCCTCATAGTAGAAAAAAATTTGTTTCCTGATGCTCAGGGGGAACCTCCTGCTTCAGTTTCTGTCCATTGCCTATGACTCTGTCAACTGGCATCACTGAAAAGAGCCTGGCACTGTCCTCTTTGCACCCTTCCTTCAGGTATACATTCAGGTATACATATATATATATACACTGATAACATCCCTCTGAGTCTTCTCTGCTCCAGGCTGAACAGCCCCAGCTCTCTCAGCCTTTCCTCACAGAAGGGATGTCCCAGTCTCTTCATCATTTTTGTTGTCCTTCACTCCACTCTCTTCAGTACATCCATGTCTCTCTCAAACAGGAGCCCAGATCTGGAAATTATTATTTCACAATTAATTGTGAAAGCACTTGCCACAGGATGCTGTGGATGCCATAAAGGTTTTGTGGATTTGGAAGGCAATTCAGGACACATTTCACATGATCTTTATACAGGTGTCCATGTCAGGAAGAAGTGAATCACCCATCTCCCTCTGCTCATCGCACAGGGTACATGGCCATCTGATTTGAATACAGACTTTTGAGCACATACATGCAGTTACATGACTAAATTTAAATATACATTACAGAACTGGCTCACTTTGGTTAAGCTTACATCCTTTATGCCACACAGCCTTACACTCTGAAGTACGAAGTTCAGCAGATGCTTAGATGATAACATGTATCATAAAAGTTTTAAAGAGGGGAAAAAAAACCAAACCAAACAACCGCTAGTGTTCCACAGCAAAGTTTTAGAAAATACTACTTCATCATAAATTTTCCTTCTAAACAGAAGAAACCACACACAGGGAGCAGGAGCAAAAGTGTCCTGCATCCTTAACTCAGTCAAAAAGATTGTGCTACCCCACATCTCTCAAGACAGCAGCATCCAGATAACAGCAAAGGACAAAGGCTTCACAGACGTCTATAACCTATTCCTAACAAACCCAGAAAAAGTGTCTAAGAAAAATAATCTCACATATTCTCCCTCACCATCCCAGCTCGCTGTGCACATTGCCACCTCCTATTTTGTGCTTCCTCCCCTTAGTGTGATGCCTGTATATTTTTCTGTGTGGTGTTAACAGAAGGAGAATGACCTCATGCAAGCTGCTGCCAGGACCCAGCCAACTGCTTAAAGTGGGAAGCGAGTGCAGGCCATTTGGCTGTTGCATAAGTCATCAGACATATCTTTTCAAGGACAAAAGAGTGAGTGGTGGTCAGCTCTGTCAAAGATGACACCTAATCTAGTAAAAGGACTGCAGGCTTTGGATCCCACATAGAAAGCAGCTATTGAGTGTTGCTCCTGTGCTCATTGCTTCCTGATGATTTCCAGGCAGCACCTGTACTCTGTTTGTCACTCTGAGGTACAAAATCTCTCTGTGCAGTGCAAACTGAATTCATATGCTCAGATGCAATTTGGATTTACACTTATCTAATCTGCAGGCAGTGCTCTTTCTCAGTTACCATCTTTCATAAAAGTGACTGACAATTCAGCCAATGAATTCAGGAGAATCCCTTCTTTTGGACTCATAATTTTTTGTCATTTTCTTTTTCTCTCTACTTAAAGGGCTTCTTTCTACATGATTATTAAACATGTGCCCCCACCTTTCTTCCTATCATTCCAGCTTACCCAAAATTATGTCAAGATAGAAATATAAGATGAAAGGAGCCAATAAGATAACTTCGCAGCCATTTCATTTCAGTCCTCACTCTTTGAGAAAAACAGATCCTGTAATTTCAAAGCCACAGTTATTGCTGAATGGTAATCACATAGCTTGTAAAAGACAACCATGCTTTGATAGTTTAAATGGGTAAGGCTATTGATGGTCAAGTACTCAAGCAAGAGGGAGATAGATACCTTTTTGTCACAACCTTCTTACTTTTGGAACATGTGCTCTCACAGATTCTTTTCAGATGCAAAAGAGATTCATACAATCACTTTTTTCAATTTCAGTGCTGAAATTTACTGCGTATGCACATTTTCTCTCAAGCAAGGTTCTCACTCATATGCAACTTTCTTTTTATGGAACATAATAGACACAATTATTTCAATGAAGTACATACTTAAAGCTAAATAACACACAAATTCCATTCATCAAATATAATTATTGCTAGAACTATGGCGTCTGTTTTTAACAGCTTTAGAAGCTAAAAGGTTTCTGTTCAAAATCAGAGAGCATGCTAAATTGGAAATAAAAGATTGTATCTTATACACAAAGCCGACATCAGTCAAAACCAGTAACTCCAACAAAGACAGAACAGGGAAAATAACAGTGCCATAGTAACAGTTACATTTAACGCAGATCAGAACACACTACAAACAGCTGCCAAAATGTTCAATGATTTAATATATTTGTCTGCTAAAAGCCATTTTCAATACTGACCAGCATCAAAATGTGGTCCAGTACAGAAAAAAAAAAAATCATTCTTATTCAGAAACTTGAAGCTGGCAATGCCTGGTACAGTGATCCTATTTCTTGGGGATGTTTTTAGCCGTCACAAATGGGAAGCTTCTACATGCTTTATAGCTACTATCAATGGTTTTATTTTAAAGGCAAACTTTGGCAAAAATTATTTTTGCAAGACAAAAACCACTTAAAAAGCACAATATCCTTAGGGGAAAAACAATAACATCAAGCATGAAGGCTGTGGACTTATTTTGTTTTCAAAACAATTTATGTGCCAATAGAAAATACTCAAGTATGTGCTCTCTGACACCCCATTATTGTACAATGCAGCCCAGCATATACACCTCTCTCAATAAGAATCAGGCATTGTTCTCTATGCAATTAAGCAGAGGCCAGGAACATGTTGCAATGGAATCCTTTCTGCTAAAGCCAGTGCAAAGAATGAGTCAGAGCACAAATCAGCAGGGACAATGTTCTTACTCACGTAAAAAGAACCAGCAGTTTTCAGTTTTAATACGTATTTACATATCCTAAATTGAAACTAATCAACTACACTGCATGAGTAAATGACCCATAAAACTATTCACAAGAGGCACCACTTTAATTTAGGAAATTGTCCTTTTTTTCACTCTATAAACACTACCGTGGCAATTTTCATGGGAAAGCATTGTGGGAAACAGTCACCTCTGCTTTGGGTCATTTAGTACAACTAATTGCCCTCTTGAGGATATTTCCTTCTGTCCCGAATTCAGAGCGCCATTAACTGTCAAGAAATGTCAGCCATGGGAATCATTATTATTATTGCAAACCACAAATATGCAAAATGTAATGAATAATTCTATTTTCTAAGATCTAAGGAAAACTCTTATTCTCAATTTGTTGCTCATGTGAAAGGACTTAGGCAATTTGAGGTTAATTTCTAGTACTGTTGTATTTCCCCTAACTTCTAACTTTCCCACTAGCTCAATGGTCACATTAACCATATTCATCATGAAGAGCTAACTGAATAGTGTAATACCTAGAACAAGAGTAAACATTGAAAACATCATTGAAAATATATTATTTTAATTCATAGCCTCCTAGTTATTAACATTCAGCTAACAAGTTGAAAGCTTCCTAAATTTTAGCAGACCATTGGATTATACACACAATCACTACACGTCAGTGCAGCAAAAAACCCCAACCAAACAAAAACCAACACAAAACACAAAGCATACCAATCCAGACAAGCTCCCCTGAAGAGCAGGAATCATAAGTCATCTTGTGCTGTTGTGTTCAGCAAAGTATTTCCTTCCCAAATAACCTGCCAAAAAAATAAATAAAAGTAAAATGTGGCATATTTAGACCAAAGGCAGGACAAAATCAGAATAGCAAAATTTTCCCTGTAACAAAACTTCATTGGGAGAAGTAGAATAGGCTGTGTCTCCTGACAAAAGGCAGATCATAAGACTCCCACCATTTAATACAAACAGTTGCCAGGGCTGGAGTAACATGTTTTAGGTCTTGCTCAGACGCATTTATTTCATTTACAGACAAGGACACAGCTGTAAGTTTTATTTGATCTAAGAAAATACATATTTGGCCTTAACAATTAGTATCCTGATCTTGATATCTGCAAAGACTCTCAAAACAATGACATTTAAATCTAAGGGGTACTACTGAGCATCATAAAGATGATTAATAAATTTTCCTCAAATGGCAAAGATATCAGCATAGCAGTATTGGAAGAACAAAGGTCAAGAAAACAGGTCCAGAGAGGAAGCATAAACCGTGAAAGTCTCAATGAAAGATCTCAGCACTTCCTTTACAGGCACTTGAACCAATCAATCATCATCACAGTGCTAATATACCTTAGGCAGTTGAAATTTTATCTGCAAACTGGGCCTAACATAGCTAAAAAGCTGCATATTCTATCATGATATACCTGTTCTTAACTGAGAACATCAATTTTCAACATAGCTTTTCCTGATACTCCTAGAAGAAAGCCACAAAATTTCAGTGAGCCTTGAAAGCTGGGTTTATGTCACACAATTAGATTTAAGTGATCTAATTATTTTATAAATACTATTTATATATAAAAATAGAGAGAATAAATACATAGGACATAGACACTTTCACATGCTAGCTTTTTAAAGGCTACAAACATTTTAATTTCTGCCAGAATTAGCGTTAGGAACATCTGTAAGTCAACTCCACACTGACGCAAAAAAACGTCAGGATCCTTCAGGAATACGTTTCTAAATATATGCTGTACGCAGCAGTTGCAGGACAAGCCAACCAGTGAGTAGTTTACAGTGACCTTCTACAGGGGAAGCAATCAAACTACTTTAAGACCAGCCCATAATGTACTGGTTCATACAATCATTCAAGTGGTGAATTTCTGTATCTGCAGCAAACTTAACATGGACTTTAAACCCTCAAAACATAAGGCCTGATTTGCCAGATATGTGTCTGCTGAGAAATTCACCTTCTGCAGAAAAAACCACATTATCTAGCCACAATGAAAATTAGTGTCTGAAATATTTTTATGATAATCTAATACAAGTTGTTTTCCATTAGCACAAAGATTTGATCCTTGTATTTATTCCACAGAACAAGGAGAGAAGGAAAAATACACATCTCAGATTTAGCTACATATAAAAAAGATAAAATGCAGCCATTGGATTATTATAGACTTTCACCTTTTGGTTTGTTCCCTCTTTAGTGAGATAAGTAGTACGAACTGCTAATCTTCCCTCTTTCTGGAAGTGTCAAAGAAGTGAACAGGTTTGCAAGCAGGCAGAAAACTGCCAGGAGTCTGGACAGATTAAATACAGTGACAACCTGTAAGATCTTCCCACCAGAAAGCACATTCTCTGACATAAGAGTAATTTCTTCTATCTACTTACATGATGACAGGAAATATCTCAGCAAATATTTCCAACTCTCTTTAAAATCAAAGTATCTTTAAAATCAATTTAGAAAAGCATCCAAAACACCCCTGCAAACTAGAAAGTTCTTGCACTACAAACCTCAAAGACGGAAAAAAAAAAAAAAAGGTACTTTTTCAAAGTAAATCTGGAAAATTTTACTGCATTTGAGTACCTTGAAGAGCTTGCTCTTAACTGGGCAAGATTGCTTTGGGTAGCTTTCTGTTGGTAATTAGGGGTTAACACTCTTTCATAACAACATTCCTTTTTCCGCCTCTGTTATAAATGATTAGTCAGGCTTTTTCCTAAGAACAGAGGGGTAAAGCTCTGCAACCCTTCATGAAATTGGAATGCAAGGATTCCTGCTTCTGCAAACAGCTCTACTTGTGGAATTAGAACCTTGATGCTATTGGCATTTAGTAGCTCTGAAAGAGTACTCCTGACTTTTTCCTTGTTCATTCACCCATTCCTGAACCCAGCTCCCCACCCCCAAAGCAGAAGGGCTGATCTGGACTAAAACAGACCCTGGCAAGCAAATTTAAAAGCTTCACATTTCTGGCCTGAAGCTGTGAGATGTTGGGGTACACAGATCAAGGCATAAATTATAGATTTAGCTTCTACACACTAAGAGATATTTTAATGGAACTTGCCGTTCCATAAGCAAGAATGGTGCAAAACTTGTACTTACTGATGATCATAGAGACATTTACATCTTACTAGGTCTGTTTTGATTCCCCAAACTAGAAGTTGTCGTTTCCAAAGAACTGAAATAGTGGAAGTAAACTCATAGAGATCTTAAACACTAATAAACTTAAAAATGTTCTCCACAAGCATTCAGATTACATTAAAGACTTTGCAAGAGGCTAGGGAAGGTCTTAAAAATATTATGAAACTGCTTTTCAAATGAGTGATAACTTTTGTTAGGTACTTTACTGGCAGCTCCCTACATCTACTTGCACCTAGTCTATGGGCATATTTTATCAAATTTTCCTAACATTTTCTTGGGATATTAAATCAAACCACGGGGAAAATGAAATGAAATACAGAAAGCTAGCTTTCTTAACAAAAAAAGTCAATACATCAGAAGGTAAGAGGCAAGTAAAAAGCCTGCTTCAAGTCTGAAAGCTTTAACAGAGTTGTCCTAAGGCTATTTTGGCTTTTCAACTACAGAAACTTCTCCAGTACACTCTCTCAATGAAAGATTGAACTCTGAAAATGTTATGTTTACCATTAGGTAAAGACCTAAAGGTTCTTTGTATGACATCATTCTTACATCCTCTGTAGTGCCCCAGTATACCCAACACACACTATTGCATTGCTTTCTGATAAAGACAGGGGAAGACGGATTTTCTTATTTGTCAGTAGTTTTGACAACACCTGTTAACACAGTCTTCTTTTGTAAGCAAGGTCTTACAAAATTCATTTTATAAAAATGGTAACACCATCATCATTCTACACTGATGAATTTAAGCTGTCTCTATGTTACACACCAGATCAGTGATTACTGGGTCAGAACCACCTTGTAGGGGTGTATCTGTGTGTGTCAGGAGAGGGGACCAAGCCTTTAGCACAGTGTCCACATGGTCAGCCAAAGTGGCTGCTGAAGTCTGTGGCCACATGGTACAGAGCAAGCATGGGGCATCTGTCAATCAATAACATCCTAGTAACCTGCCCACATCACACCCCCTGGAGCCTCTGACCGGCTGTGGCACTCTTCACCCTGGCTAAGGGCACAGGGAGTGCCCAGTGAACCACAGGTCCTGCCTGCACTCTACGAACAGGCATGCACAAGGTCTTCATTAGGCCCTGCTTTCTTCAACATGTGACATTCTCAGTGGTAGCTGTATTTTTCTCTCCTCTCTTTCTTTAGTCTTTCTCCTCCATCTCTCTTCCCTTATTCTTTTTTTCCTCTTGTGGGTAACTTAAACACTTATGTTCTCTAAGTTTTAGGTACTTAAGCAGCATGGGCTTTGTGTTTGCTAAGTGTAACAAAAGTTCTCTATTCTATAGCAATACTTGATAGTTCTGGTTATCTGTTGTAACGCTTTTGCAAAGTTGTGTGCTATATTTGTAAAATCCTTTTTGCCAAAACACCTATATTCTCACCAAAAGAAATACGTTACAGAAAAATGTGTCGTTTTTCTCCAGACCTGAATTCAAATACCACAGAACCAAGAGCTTTACAAGAGTTCATGTGAACGAATTCTCTTGAAGCCTGAAAGTGTAACACCCAGTAAAGTCGGACTGGGTTGTAACACTCTCCCACAAAAACATACCTGTTTGTTGAAACAAAACTTATTTTAACAAAAAATTATCTTTTTTATAAAAAGATGCAGGGATGCCAAAGGAAAAGTGATTAGAATGACTGCATTTGTACTCTCTTCATACAGTGTGCTGCCCACAAGTTCCTGGGATTTGGTTTAGTTCCCAGAGCAAGGTGATCAGTCCTGCTTCTGCTTTTGCCACAGGGATTCATCTCATGCTACAGCTAAATTCTGCGCTTGCCCAAGAGTCTGGCTGCTGCAATACAGGTGTTAAGGATCTTACTTCTTGTCACTTGGCTCACAGAGAGGAGGTGCTGGTAGAAAGTTAAATGACGTGATGGTATTTCAGCAACAGAAATGCTCCTGCTTGCAGCATCCTGCTCTGAGAGTACTTAAAGCCTGCAACCCTAGGATTTAGCTGAGAACTAAACAAAGATTTAGTTTATATGAATATTTATGTATTTATATTAAGCACTTTATTTCTTATACATATACACATGTACATGTGTGCATATATTTTCAATAATTACTCCATTTCTATTTAGCCAAACACAAACATAAAAGGCTTAATGCAGCAAAATAATTAATATAAGCTGAGTTCCTTTGATTCCTCCCCCAGATTTACCTATATTTTGCTGTTAGTCTAAATTAGCCTATTAAAAAACAGTTATATGTTACAGTAGTAACTTATTTTCCATATCACAGAAACAGAAGATAAATAAACTAATTCTTAATAGTTATCCATGTCATCTGATTATTTTAATAGCTTAAGAATTATTTTTAGCTCATGCCAGCCAACTGGAATAACACTTTCAAGACAGAAACTATTTTGGAGAAGCAATCCTAGTTAGAAATCTATTCACACTAGAGATTAAAAGACAGTTAGATTAAGACTTCCTATCTGGACAGCTCTCAGTGTGAGATGACATATTACAGACGTTCAGACCCTGTGCAATACAGGAACTAAAAATCTCTGTACAGACCCAACAAGCAGGGCATGGAACATGCATCCCAAACAGAAAAGAATTTGATTAAACTTGAAAGCCAAAAATATTTAAATTAGTCAATCTGGTGATTTTTAAAGCACATTTTCATTTTAATGTAAGAGATCAGTACTTCAACTTTTTCTGGGTTTTTGGGTTTTTTTGATTACAAAAACACAAAGCAAACAAATATGAGCATTAACTGAAGAATTCAAATCCTTTTTAAGGACAATCTTTTAAAGTACTTTATAATTCCCTATTACAAATAAATGAACAGTTAATTGATGGCATTTTGTACTCCTCAGTAGTTCTGTGCTAGTTGGGAACTGTTAAGCAAACAGCAGGCCAAATCAAATGCCTTGTATAGATAAAGTTACAGCAGTTCCCAGTTTACAAACTTCATATTTAAGAAAGGCTTCCTTCTATGGAAAAGGTCCTTCAGTAATAATTTAGGAATTTTCACACTATTGTAAAAAATTAATGAATATAAAAATCAAAAACCTGACAAAACACACCCCCGCAAAAACCCAACCAACCAACAAAAAAGCCACCAAAAAATAAAAATATCCCCAAAACCCTCAAACCTACAAAGGGAAGTATTACTTTACGAGAAAGATGCCATCCATTAATTCCTGTAGTCTTCCACTTTCATAGCTCAAGATCATACTTTCCTATTCAACCAAAAGTTTTTTAAGTATGGTCAATTAAGGAATTTTGCAAATGATATCAGTGTTTCTTCAGCTACAGAGAAGTTTATTTCCATACGAAATTGACCTTGAGAAAATGCTTTATGGAGGTTTTCATTTTGCATGCAGAATAACTCTAAAGAGAATAATAAATATAATATATAACTTCTAATTCAATTTCAACTACTTAGTAACACTTGAAAAATTCTGACCAAAAGACTTGAATCAATTTTTTAAAATACCAAAACACAGAAAAGTTAGTAACAACTCAAAGTTATGGGTATGATTTATAGGAAAACAAGTGTAATGACACCTACCATGAAATCAGAAAATTAAACTCTTGCCTCTGTGCTCTCTATAAATCCTAGTATATTGTTAATGTTGAAATTAACATTATTCAGCATAAGACATCAAAAAATAACACACAAAATCAGAAGTGATATTTCTCTTGTATTCTCAACTCAGGAGAGAAAAAAAAAAAAAACAAAGAAAAAGAAAGAAAAAAATTAACTACTGGAAAAGGCTTGCATGTCATTTTAAAGGATTCTGTATCAGGATTCTAGTGAAGGTGTCAAGACTGCAAATATAAATACAGTTTTCCTGCCTTTCTCTGGGATTAATTTAAAGTTAAGTATTTTTGTCTAATCTTCTTTTTATTTTCTCTCTATTTCTATCAAAACCACTTTCCTTCTCCAGTCAAGCTTATAGAGCAGCTCTTCTACACTCACAGAGCTGCTGAAAATAAGTTATATAGATTTCTTTCCTATCAAATCATTATCTTTTCCATTGACAATCTAGTTGAATTTAACATGTATCTACAAAATGACTCCAACAAAGGTCAAAACTGCTTATTCATCATTATTTTTTTTACACAAAAAAAGATTCACTCTAACAAGACCTGTTCCAGTCCACCTGGCTACACTACATTCATTTATGCCAGTTCCCTCAAAATATTTCTCATTCAACAACCATAATTAATCCTTCAGAACATTGTCATCTGGCTCACTGTCTTTTTCCTACCATCCCTCTCCTGCAGGCACTTTGCAGTAACAGTTAATCTGATCCACAGCATGTGCTGTACTGCCAGCTTTCTTATGGGTCCTGGAGTTCCTGCCACCACACAATGAGCACACAGTTTGTCACAAGATGAGAAAGAGACTTTCAGGAAAGATGCAAGGCATCCTTGGGGAGCAAACAGCCACCACGACAATTAAACCTGCTCAATCCCAAAGTCCCTGAGCAAAAGGGCAATTAAAGAGGAAAAGTCATCTTTTACATGCTACAAAGTTGTAGTCCACTCCTGGCTACTCATCCAGTGAAAAGATCCTGATCCATATGTAGACTGATGGAGCTCACATAAATAAATCCAGTCATTTGACAAATATGGAGGGAAAAGTTAGAGTGTACTTAATGCCATCTCCACAATGACCTCTGTTGTCTACCTGCCTGAAAATATACAGTTCTCTCAAATGTATTCTAAACAACAGTTTAAAGACTTGTTGAGGAGGTTTAACCCTGATGAAACAAGGACTTATTCTCCAGAATGCATTTCACTAAAAACAGTTTCACTTCAATTCAGAAAACACAGAATAGAAATTCTACTGACTGCCTGTACATACTTGAAAACCTTCCTTAGCCTTCCATTTCATATTTAGCTCCCTGTCTTTGCTTGGCAAGTTCTTAATCACTTTTACTCTTACCAAGAGCTTTCCAGATCTCTTTTTTGTTACAGAAGTAACTAAGGCAAGTTTCTGAGGCTCTACAGACTCAACCATTGCCTATTTTCCTCCCAGCCCGCTATTCCTTTTCTTCTTAAGCAAACCTAGCCTGTGAAACACATGCATACTCAGTAGTTATGTCCCATAATTAATACCATGGGCCTGTATGCTTGAATTTACACCTTTGTATGCATGGGATACAACTTCAAAACAGCAGAGCAGATTCTTGTGTTAGGTCTTTGTATTGCCCTTCACTGTCTATTTATCTACTCTCACCAGGGCTTTTCTGAAAGTGGGTACAATTCTAAATATATCACATCTAGATGTACAGTCTAGTCACTTTTTTTCTCTTAAACCACACTTCACACAATGCTAACCACAGTGCACACAATGCTGAGGACATGGATACCATTACCTTCTCTAGATTTTCAGTTTCCAAGCCCATCAACCTGCAAAGGGATTTTAACTGCATGAACACAAGGTATTTGAAGTAGGGCAGCAATAACAAGTAAGTGCATCACTTTACCTCTTACACAGCAAGCACTGGTAAGTGGGAAGGGGGCGATTCACATCTTTTTTATATGCTTTTTAAGGTCTGAGATCTGCAGGTGTTTCAGGTTATGCAGAACTTTTCCTGCCTTCTCGTTGTCCAGTCAGTCTGCCTTACCAACTGCAGCGGTTGCAGTCTGTCCTATGGGCTCAGCTTACTGAAGTCAAGCCCCTGTTAGCCGCATGCTTAGCTAGAATGGCTCAGGTATGGCCTTCTCAGTGGTAAGAAAAAGACCCTCTGCTCTAGCAATCAAAATCCCTGGTTTGAGAACCTCATACATTTTCAGCAAAAACACTAGGAAAAAAGATCCAAGGTCTCTTCTTAGGCAGAGCAAGTATCCACTTCAATTCCCTTGCTCTGAGCAACTTCATATATGCATATCAAATAGGTGTAATACAGATGTCACACACTTTATACACAAAGTTAAAAATCTGTAACTTCACCAGATCCGTGTAGCTCTGTTTTTTCCAAAGTACTTCAAAGAATCTCAGCTCACCTCCTCATCCCAGTTTTTCAGTAGGACCATACTGCTGCCAGGTCTGTCATCCATTCACTGGTCAGTAGTCTTAATTATTTTAGGATCTGTTTTACCGTACAGCTTTAGTCCATTTTCTAATTGCAATAGCAAATTTTTCTTCAGTGACCCACACACTAGGTGGTCTGAGTGGGAAGTTAAGGTCCCTTTTGTAAATACTAACAAAGCAATGAAAATTAATGAACTGTAAAATACAGGAAATTAACTTCTCATCACATCATCTATCTACCCACCTAAATGAGTTTAAAATACCAGCTTCAAGCAGTCTGATGTTCTAGGGACATTCAGTTGCCACTTCATTTATAGTCTGTTTCCTTAGCAACACTGTAATCCATCTGGCTGCAGAAAGCTAAATTCCCAAACCATATCCTCCCATACACCGGAAATAGGCTCAAAAACATTTATATTTTAAACAGCATATAGTCATCATGATTAGTGAGCGTATAAATGAATCTGGAAAGGCAATAATATTCTTAAAACACACACACACAAACCTCCCTGCTCTAGTTTGAGTAAGTGGTTCCTGTACTGAGAATATCTTCCACCAAGAGTTTCAGAAATGGAAGTATTTCTCTTGTCTTTGTGTCACCATGCCTAGCTGAAGAAACCTTCAGAACTGGCCATGGTCAACCAGTTTTCCTAAGACTTTTCTAAGAGCAGCAATCTGAAAGCCCTGGGATGCAATGCTACTAACAGCAGCCAAAAAATACCTGATGAAAACTAATCACATAACAAAGTAGAGCCACTTGTATTAAAAATACTTACTCTTCAGCTTTTTGCATCTAAAACTATTAATAACATCTATACAAATTAAACTAAAAACCCAGTCCCAAATAGCAATATTTAAACATTAGGATTGTAAAAATCCCAAATTCAAAATATTCAGGAAAGCCACATCAAGGACTGGAGGATAACTAGCAATTCCCCCATGAAACTGGATAGCATCAAACCTTCTACCATCAGGATGAATGGACACAACTTAAAATCACACACTATGTCTTAAGCGTACACCATTTTGCTTGAATTTGGCAACTTCAAGCTTGCAAAAGGCAATTTCCTTCTCATCTTATGTAGAGAGTAGAACTGCTTCCTCATTGCCTGTATTTCAAAGGCCTATCAACAGCAAGCCAACCTTTAATCCACGGAAGGATTCTGCTGTGCAATGAACCATTTCAGAGAGAAACCTGCACAGCTCTGATAGTACAGTGATGACACACAAGTCCATACTGCCTGACCTGCTGACAGCAACTGAAGACAGATTCGAGCTGGCTGTATTGGGTGGGCCTTTTGGCAATGTCTGGCAACTTTAGTAAGTGCTCATAAATATGAAACCCCAATCTCAGACTTTAGGTAAGTCTGTTTCCTTAACAGCATCTCTTTTTACACACACCGCCCTTCTCCCCATTTTTTTCCTTCTAGGGCTGAGACTTATCCCATCTAATTTCAACATAGCTTGGAGGTAGTCACAAAAGCTTACTCAGCAGTCAGACAAAACATGCATTTCTGGAAAACAAATTCATCTAAACTGTATCATGTGTCTATTTTATTTCTCGTTTCTTAATGGCACTGTATATGAACAACTCTATGTACCTACATTGGTCTGCACACATCTGCCTGAAAATCTGACTTATATGCTTCTATGTAAGAGCCACATAATGCTTAAAAGGTACATTCCACAATTCTGTAGTATCAGAAAACTACAGAAATTGCCCTGTCAACAGCTGACACCAGCCCACCCCAGGAATCATTTACCAGGGCTCCCTGGAGTTAAGATGCTGGGATCCTCAGTGTGCTCTGCACCACAGCAGAGTCAAGATCACACATCTTTCTCATAATTTTAGGAGTGTGAGATCTTGGAAGACCACCAAAGTGACTGGGAAGTCTCTGACTCGATGCTTAATTCACACGTATTTATATTGGCATCAAGAAACTAAGAACCTGGTTATTTATTCAAATAGTTGCATATCTAAGAACAGAGACAGACTTTCAAAACAGTGCAGAAAACAGAGACAATAATGCAGGGCTATTACATTTTCAGTCCTGCTGATAATAGATCGAAGTATATCATCGTATTGGCAGTGTACCGTGGAGATGCTTTTTTAAGTCTATTACTTGTGGTAGCCTTGAAAATGCACATTTAATTCAGTTTATTTGGATCTAGCAGTTTAACAACTGAAGTGCTATTACCTGAGATTTCATGCTTTGATTTGATATCTCCAGAAAAGATGAATGCAGTTGGAAATTGCCTTCTTATCAAAATGAAGGGAATGGGAAGGGAAAACACACTTAACTTCAGTCAGCAAATGCACACAACCCCATCTCTATCCTCATAATAAATGCAATGGAAATTTCTTATGGCAGCTGCAGATGTCCCAGTATCAGTAATGCATAATACAACTTCTCCCTGTTACAAATACTCTCAACATGCCTTTATGATTCATTATTAAATACTGCCAAATTTCTTTTAAATGTCACCTCCTTATCATAAATTACACAGTTGGAGCTTGAGCAGACATGCTGAATGAATTCAGTCGTGTGAAGGATGGAATTAGCTCAGCTCTACCAACTCATGAACACTTCAAACCAGAAATAAGGCAAGTGGTGGGAGGCCCCAGTACGACTCCATTGATCGTGCTTCAAAAACAAACAGGTAGTTCCTCTCCAGGCCACATAATTCTTCCAGAATACTCAACGCAAGCATATGAAGGTCTGGGGTCCGAGAGTGCATGTGTGTACTGTTGAGAGAATGGAAGTGCAAATACAGCACACATATTCCTTCAATGTTTCATAACATGTCTTTGGCTAGATGTGGAAAGTTTGAATTTTTATTTGGAGATTTACTTTGGTTCTTAAAATCATTTTGGTAATAAGATGAAGCACAGGCAATTTGCATACAAATGCAATTTAAAATCATTATCTGCACTTTGAAGTTTATATACGCAAAAGCATATACACATAGGCATATCAAAATATCGTGTATATTATGTTCAATACTCCTAAACACATTCACAAGCTTTATATAAGTCTCAAGAAAAAGATCTAGGGAAATTCAGAAGTGACAACTGACAGAAGAGTGCAAATCAAAATGATCAAATAATAAAAGGCTTGTTGGAGTACTATCTACTGAAGACAAGAACTTAATCAACATATAATGTATTTTCAAATTACTTTCAAAGTCTTTGACAAAAAAAATTTCATCTCTATTTTTCACAAGATATCACTCTCTTTTCTATCCATTATGCACAATGAACCTTGTACAATCCTTTGAAAGGGATAATTTTGTGAATTACACCACTGATGCAGAAGACTTGTAGCAATAACCACTTTCTAAGTAGTATCAGGTTTTGAAGTTCTAAGACAGCTTTATAAAGACAGGATTATTATTTTGCAATTTGCATTAAAAATACATGCTTTTTCTTCCGCTCTGTTGGAAAGTTTTCCCCTTGTGCTCAAAGCAACCCAAACTGAACGTCTCTGGTTTGTGAACTTTTTTCTATTGCTTTTTCCCTTTTTCTGTTTTTAAAATGAGAAGATAACTTGCACAAGACAATAAGGTAATGAAGATAATTTAAATATTCCTTAAGAACTGAGATGTTATGGAGATGAATACCACCACAGAAGAAAACACACACTGAAGTTTAATTATTAAGCATTCTGAATAGGTTGCAAATAAGACATGTGATCATATATTCAACAATGGCAAGAAAATAAAGGACTGCAAAAGCGTTCACTAAGGATTAACCTTGCCTAAATGTAGTTGTTCTAAAAGCCAGATAAGCAAGACTAAAAGAGCCATTGAGACTCTCGTGATACAAAGCAGAGAGACTCTGAGCAAGTAATAAAGGCACACATATAATAAACTACTTTACGGACAGGCTTATTTTCCTCCCCTGCCTGTGCCTGAAAGGCTAGTTGAGACCATCTCAGTGTCATCATAGTACTCTGCAGATCATTTCTAGCAGAGTCCTGAAAGGTAGCCTATAGTCAGTGTTTAAATTTTTTATGCAAGGGTACATACACCTAACAAGGAAGGAAAAAAAATAAATCACAGGACAAGGCAGCTGGCTTTCAGAAGCTCAGCTTGAAGACTTAGATTTACCTCCTAAACCACCAGCATCCATGCACTGCATATAATGAGGCAGTCACCTGAGGGAAAATACAATGCACGGTCACGTGGGAGAAAGAATGAAGAAATTTCAAACATCGTATCTGTTTTAAAATGCAAGGCTAACACAAGATTTTTATTTTGCCCACATAAACTAAAAGGTAATTCAGTTGGTTTGATCAGCCTGCTATTGAATAAGGTGTGCAAGCCTGGCTGGGAGAGGACTGGTTTTTACATTGCTTGGCCATAGTTACCTATATTCCTTACAGAAAATGTGTTATTAAGCATCTGAAAAGCATCTGTTGCTTTTAATGAGCACAAGAACCTGATTCCTCTTGGAGGTTCACAACAAAGGACAACACACACGAGCTACAATATGGGTAACTTCAATTAGGCCTTAGGAAAAAAAGCTTCATAGTGACAGTGGTCAAAGACTGGAACAGGTTACTCACAGAGGCTGTGAAATCCCTCTTTCAAGATACTCAAAACTCAGATGAACAGGATCCTGAGCAACCTCATTTAACTTTCAATCAGGCTCAGCACTGAGCCAGGTGTTGGCATACGTGACCTCCTGAGGTCTCTTCCAGTCTCAATTATTCTGTAGATCTATGCTCCAGACTCAGTCCACTTGGTTATAATAGTGATTACGTCCTCACAAAAGCCTGTAAAATCCAAGCATTGGATCTGAAAGCCTGTTTCCCCTTTGCTTTCTCGATATGCTTGGCCAGCTCACCTGACCCATGCAACTGGAGGGCTGCATATTAAAGATAAAATATTCTAACTCGCCAACTAAAGTGACTAGCAACTACAAATTATATATTAAATCAACAAAGGAAAGGATCTGGCAGAAAAACATAGACAGCAGCTGGGCAACATGATGGCCAGAAGAAAGAGGTCAGTAAAATACTGCAGGGAAAACAACAGTAAAGTCACCAGACAGCATTGTCCTGTGGACAACAGAATGGAAACTAACCATCAAAGTTTCACCATCCTCCTGAACTCAATGACATTGTATTATATAAAAATTTTGAGGTAACATGGGTCATTTCATAATCCATGTATAAAGCATGCTACTTCCTCTCACTGTCAATCTACCTATGGATTGACCTACTGCTATAGCTTAGACAGTTACAGCCTGAGTTGGCATTTAGAGGTTCTAACTCTGCTAAGGACATAAGAAGTGATCAAAGATAACCCCCCAAAAATATTTTTGCTTCCTTTGCTTTAAGGGTGAGGGGGAAAAAAAAAAGGCACTGGGTAAATGATAAACCCAAAAAACTGTATTAAAAAATTAATACTATCATGGTTTGAAAGTCAAGCTCTGAAGACTTGAGAAGTAGCAGTTATAGAACTTCAGTTAAACACTAAGCCATAGGCTTTAACTATGTGACTAAATACTACTTATCCACATGGAATCCAGCTTCCTTTAGAAAGTACATGGTACACAAAGATGAACAAGTGTTCAAAACATTGCTTTCTCCAAAATTTTTGTGTTACCATGTCATATTTAATCAACACAAGTCAAGCCTTTCCTTAGGAACTCCAACAAGGACAAAAATCAAGGAAGAGATGCAAAAATCATAACCATTCACTAATTTTGGTTGCCTGATTTGAGATGCCAGTGCTTTGAAAAAAATCAGGTTCTACACAGTATAAAGCACAGCTCCCGAAGGTCACATCATCACCACTTCAAAGCTTTAAATTTTCATATACTTCTGTTATGTGATCTTAACAATATTCTTTTAAATACATCTTGTGTATAATAAACATCCAGATTGAGGTAAATTAGGTTACAGTAATGCAAGAGATTTCTTGAAGTGCCATTCAACCCAGTGGGACTTTTCAGGCACTTCCACCATGTGTTTAAGTGTAAACACACCTTACTGAATCAGTGTTTTTACAGAAGGGAATAAAAAAAATAGGTCAGCTTTCTCCTACAGTACACACTTAAATGCCTCAATATTAAGCATTGTATTTTATGAATGAAATCAACTGGAATTTCACTGAGCCAAGTTCAGGAAAGTTCCATCACATACGTAAGGTTTACGTAAGTATCTAAGTGGTATCCTCACCTGGCAATTAGATGGTTAAACAATTTTCCTATTTAAGTTCAAACTGTCCTACTAGCAAGGTTAGCAAAATAAAGGCTGCCAGCTAACCACAGAGATAAAAATTACACCATTCCATTATTTTCATGTCTGTGAGAAGCAGTGCAACCTGACAGAAGTTTTCAATCTGAGACACTACTGTATCCTACTAGGCTCCCTTAGCTAGTAGTTACACTCCCACTTGCTCATTTTCCTCATTTGTAACAATTAAGTCTTTAGAGCATTAAACAAACAAAAAAGAAAAACCAACAAACACACCCTACCCCCACCAAACAAAAAACCAAGCTCTGCCTAACTTGCTACTGTAACAAAATAATTACGAAAGTAGCAAACCAGCATGTGACTGCATTCACATTTAGGCATCAGGATTGCTTATGGACATGCACTGCCCTGGGAGCACATTTCCAGACAAGCAGAACAAGTCACAGAAACCTTTCCCCGACCCTGTTTACCTCTCCCTTTCGGAGAAGCGGGAAAGACACCGAGCCTTCACCTCTCCCTCTTCACCCACGTGCACAAACAGAGAAGAAAGGAAGAAAGCCCTGACAGTGTTAAGCAGCTGACTATGAAAAACAGCATCTTATAGTGCCAGAGATCCTCAATGCAAGGAAATTAAATCACTATGATTGAGTACAGTTAAGGGAGGCTACTTGCAGACAGACTAAGTTACAGATAGACTATGCACACACTAGTAAATCAAGCAGTGCCAGGAACCATTCCCAGGAAACAGAATTCCCTCAGTCACAGTGCTGAACTGCCACAGACTGGCACAGCATCCTTCTAGCACAGGGCAGCTACGGATCTCCCATGCAATTTTAGGACATGGTTTTGTATTTAACATAGGCTAAGTGCCATTCCCCATCTCTTTGTACTCATCTATCCTGTTCTGGAAGGCAGGAGAGTTTAGCAGCACTGACAGGGGCTAACCCACACTAGTTGGCTTCAGAAGGAGAGAACAGTCTTGCGTGCATTTAATTAACTGCAGAGAAGTGGTCACAGCGTCTCCAGGCTTCATCTGCTATTATTCCTAATGGAATATTTTAAAATTGGCAAACGCAATGATGAAGCATAGAAGCATTGCCTGATCAGCACCACCTGACAAAAGTCACCTACGCACTGTAGCACACAAGAAAATTAGAAATTAGTAGAGCTCATCTTTGCTCCTTCCTGTTTCCTCTGAGTAGGCAGACATTGCATATGATCTACTAATTTCCATAGTCTCCTTTATTTTCTCAGTTTAAAACAAGAAAAAGTTTTATATATTTAGAATACATTCTTACAGTAAGGCTACTCTAATGAATGAGTAATATAGAACAGCATAAGAAGCTGTGCTTCTGAGGGCTGATCATTTGGCAGTAAATATTTCAAATGAAACTTATTTAGAAATTATTATTCTTCTAATTACTAGTCATTACCAAATTTGCTTCTGCAGACTTCAAATGTAATTACTGGTGAGTCTATTATGCTATCTTGCAGCTACAGCAATGTTGGAAAATACATTTTTACAATAAATAACTGTGCAAAAAAACAACAATAAAATCACATTTGACAACACACACTATTCTGCGTTCTTAATGTTGAAACAAATCTCTTTGAAATTTCTTTACATTTTCAGCTGTCTGGAAATGGTCTATTTAAAACTGCCCTTTTTATAATCTGACATCTCTGATGCCTGTGCTCTAATGTTAGAACGTGTAAGATGTCCCACAGAAAATGCATTATGCAAAGCCCATTTGCCACTGATTAAGCATCATATTTTCAGTAAGGATAAACCATTTCATGTAACAACCCTCTTGGGCATGGATCTAACTTGCTCTGACCATTCAAAATACGTATGTTACCTGTTTCTTTATGTAAATCAGCCGTTTTCTTGGAAAAGTGTTTTTAGTGATTTACAAGGAAAACTTTATGACATGCTTTGATTGATAGATAGACAGACAGACAGAGATAGACAGATAGATAAGGCTGCACTGTTATTTGATTTTTACAAAGCAAGTATGATGAAAACCATGCAGCACACCCAAATAAAAATTACATACTCGTCTAAGTAAGACGAAAAGCAATCAAAACCAAGGGAGACACTTCTATTTTTCCCCAGCAGCGACAGGCACAGGGCGCTGTGGCCGGCAGGCTCAGGAGCTGTGCACAGGCAGGAGCCTGCAGAGGCGGGTGACAGCGGGGAGCCAGCCCCCTCCAGCGTCCCGGGGCTCCGAGCGGAGCGCGGCCACCCCCGGGATGGCACCGCGGACGGACGGCGGCCCCCGCACGCCGCCCCAGGACCAGGAGGAGCAAGAGCAGGAGGAGAGACCCCTGTGCCCGGCCGGCCCGCCGGGGGTGGCAGCCCTGCCTGCCGCCCCCGCTGCCCTGCCTGCTCCGCGGTGCCCCCGCAGCCCTTCGGGGCGCCCACCCCGCACCGCCCAGCCTGGGGCGGCTTCGGGGGCAGCGGCACAGCCGGGCGGCGCTCCCGGTGGTGCCAGCACAACTCTCTCTGTCCCCGTCCCTGCCGCCCGTCCCGCCGCCCCCTCGGGTGGAGCCGGGCCGGGAGGGCAGCCCTGCCCCGCGGAACTCCCGGCCCGGCCCGGCCC